>CM073759.1:219614500-220114500 GCA_037127475.1 Arma custos
TTCATTGTGGATCTTATGCAGTCAGCATGACTAGTGTCAAATAGAAAGGGATGACTCCGAACGATTTCTATTAACTTTTTGAACTCTATTGGTACCCCCGCCCACGAAATCTGTGTGGAGAGGAGAAACGTTTCCACGAGTGGATTCAAACAGACTGGGCTAGCCTTGGGCTGGGTCCAATGTGCGATGACTCATTTAATTCTGTGCTTTCCAGAACCACCCACGCGTGGGCTGGGTTCAGTGTGCGCTGACTCTTCAATTCTGTGCTTCACGCGTCGGCTGGGTTCCTTAATTGTGTATCTTATGCAGTCAGCATGACTAGTGTCAAATAGAGCGGGATGGCTCCGAACGATTTCTGTTAACTTTATGAACTCTATTGGTACCCACGCCATCGAAATCTGTGCGGAGAGGAGAAACGTTTCCACGCGTGGATTCCAACAGACTGGGCTAGCCTTGGGCTGGGTCCAATGTGCGATGACTCATTTAATTCTGTGCTTTCCAGAACCACCCACGCGTGGGCTGGGTTCAATGTGCGCTGACTCGTCAATTCTGTGCTTCACGCGTCGGTTGGGTTCCTTAATTGTGGATCTTATACAGTCAGCATGACTAGTGTCAAATAGAGCGGGATGGCTCCGAACGATTTCTATTAACTTTTTGAACTCTATTGGTACCCACGCCATCGAAATCTGTGCGGAGAGGAAAAACGTTTCCACGCGTGGATTCCAACAGACTGGGCTAGCCTTGGGCTGGGTCCAATGTGCGATGACTCATTTAATTCTGTGCTTTCCAGAACCACCCACGCGTGGGCTGGGTTCAATGTGCGCTGACTCGTCAATTCTGTGCTTCACGCGTCGGCTGAGTTCCTTCATTGTGGATCTTATGCAGTCAGCATGACTAGTGTCAAATAGAAAGGGATGACTCCGAACGATTTCTATTAACTTTTTGAACTCTATTGGTACCCCCGCCCACGAAATCTGTGTGGAGAGGAGAAACGTTTCCACGAGTGGATTCAAACAGACTGGGCTAGCCTTGGGCTGGGTCCAATGTGCGATGACTCATTTAATTCTGTGCTTTCCAGAACCACCCACGCGTGGGCTGGGTTCAATGTGCGCTGACTCTTCAATTCTGTGCTTCACGCGTCGGCTGGGTTCCTTAATTGTGTATCTCATGCAGTCAGCATGACTAGTGTCAAATAGAGCGGGATGGCTCCGAACGATTTCTATTAACTTTTTGAACTCTATTGGTACCCCCGCCCACGAAATCTGTGTGGAGAGGAGAAACGTTTCCACGAGTGGATTCAAACAGACTGGGCTAGCCTTGGGCTGGGTCCAATGTGCGATGACTCATTTAATTCTGTGCTTTCCAGAACCACCCACGCGTGGGCTGGGTTCAATGTGCGCTGACTCGTCAATTCTGTGCTTCACGCGTCGGCTGGATTCCTTAATTGTGGATCTTATGCAGTCAGCATGACTAGTGTCAAATATAGCGGGATGGCTCCGAATGATTTCTATTAACTTTTTGAACTCTTTTGGTACCCACGCCCTCGAAATCTTTGCGGAGAGAACCAACGTTTCCCAGGCGTGGGCTGGGTCCAATGTGCGTCGGGTCTAAAATATGCGCAATATAAGTGTATTAACATAAAAAAAGACTCTGTTCCAAGGGAGATGAAATGAAGCTCAGTATTAGGGAAAATCGTTACTCAAGGTGAAAATGCAGTAGTTGAGAATGAATAGAAGAGAAGGACATGAGAGCAGGAACTTGGTTGTAGTCTAGTAAACTTTCTATAACATCATCTATTTTATTTACATACTCTTGGTGTCATGAATACACTTCTACAAAATTCTGCAAACGTGAATTAAATATGTCCAATAGTACAATTACTAACTGGAAAAATTTCTTGAGAGAAATATATGCTAATGACCTATTGGTTCATCCACGAATTATAGGAGAATGCGGTACTTGTTTGAAAGGGGTATTTAATTTAAAATGTTATTGTCATGGAAATAGATCATTTTTTTTCTTTATATAAATTAACCTAAGCTAAGTTAGGTTGTTCATGTGGCTTGTTCACGGCACGCCGTAAAATGTATCTAGAAGGCGGGGATCAAGAAATTTCTGGTCGAGAACCTGACAACCCCGCAACGAGGCTGAGTTGTTACAGACACCTTTGCGAAGTGATGTATGGCGAGTAAGAAGGTGGCTACCCAGACCGAAGAATGGAGAGCAGGGGAGAAGAAGGCCTATTAAGAACCGTGAACAATGCAGTCTCGCATCTAAAAATTTAATTTTGTTTCATTTCTAATAATATAACTTGTAAATCAGATGAATAAAATGTGCAGTTTAATGTTCTAAACTTCGCGATTTTTCATACAGTCCATCTCTTTTATACAAACCAGCGAACAAAATGAAAAGTTAATATCCCCATATTAAAGCGATAGCCCTTAGTTTGAACAGTACTCAACGGACGATGATAGATTCGTACCTGTGTGGGTATATTTGGAGAAGGAGGTACGAAAACAGGGATTTATTTGAGCAGATCATGAAGAATATTGTGGATTTTCGTCCTCCAAATAGATAATGTATATCAATTTTAAATTATGCATAAATACAAACGTATGTTTTTTTATTTCTATTAGGTTATAACAGTTATCAATAGAAGTAACTGATACTGAAAGTGACTGATGGGGGTCTTCTAGAAAAGACCCATTTATTCGTTAAAAAAATACGAACTTCGGATACATTAACAATTTCAAATTAGAAGTAATAATGCTAGATGATCATAACATGATTATCTTGTCATGAATACTAACATTATCAAATGCTTTAATCACTAAAACTAACAGGTTGATACACAACAATAATATAAGTTTACCTCAATTGTACCAAAGCTTACAGTAAAATTGTCTTTGTAAACTCCATCCCTTGATTGAGTTAGCAGTGATTATTTTGTGATGACTCATTTCATATTTTAAAACATATGTTGTTATAATTCACTCATTAATATTAATAACGTGTAATTTAATTGATCTTTTGAGATTAATAAAATCAGTTATAAAAACCAACTTACATATTTATCCGGTTCATAGTAAAACCTGAATTCTCATTTACTTTCCATATACAGGGTGTCCCGAATTTAAATGGCAAAACTTCAGGAACTTATAGGGGACCGAAATATTAAGAGAAACTTTAGAGATTTGCTCGTTTTTGCTTAGTTTCAGAGAAAATCGCAAAAAAGAAACAAAACAAAAATGTTACAGGTAGTGATTATCACCTTTCAAAGTTCGTCAGGCTAGGCAGTGAGATATGTAAACACTTAATGTTATCCTTTACATTCTTTTATTTGTTTACATTTTGGCTTCCTTCTAGGATTATAATTCCTAAATCAGTCTTCAATCAGTTACTCAGATATTTTTGTGTGAATAGCATCAGCCACAATGCCGCATACATATTCTAATGTTGAATACACAAATATGATTTTTGTGTATGGTTTCTGTAAGGTAATGCTTTAGAAGCGGTGCGGGAGTATGCGCGCCGATTTCCAAATAGAAGAATGCCTAATCGATGAGGCTTTTCGTTAACTTTTAATAGACTACGAGAGACTGGGTCATTCTTAATGAAGGCGACCAATTCCAGACAGCAGTAAGAGCAGATTATCGGAGAAGAAATTGTGTCCAACGCCACTTCGATAACAATCCTGAGACTAGCATCCGAAGCAATTGCTAATCTGCTGCATTAGCAATATCGCGGCAAGCAATATGGTGAACTTTGAAAGGTGATAATCGCTACCCATACCATCTTCAAAAAGCTCAGAATTTATTACCTCAAGAATATGTCAAGAGATTGAATTTTAGTATCCAGTTTCTTGAAAAAATTCGCGATGATAATTTATTTCCATTAAAAATTATATGGACCGATGAGATAAGGCCGATCACCGCTACCTTTATAAGAGGAGGAATAGTTAATCAAAGAAATTATCATGCATGGGCTCTTGAAAATCCCAGAGCTATTAGAGAGAATAGGTTTCAGCATGAATTTGCTATTATCATTTGGCTTGGAATTTGGAACGGATTACTGGTGGGACCATATTTTTTACCTGGAAGATTGAATGGTATCACATTTAAACATTTTTTGGAGAACGACTTTTCTAATTATTTAGATGACATTCGTTACAACAGCGGATTGAAATGTGGTTGTCCAGCTCATTATAGCAGAGTTGCTCGAGCTTGGCTAGTTATAAATTATCCACAACGATGGATTGGACGTGGAGGAGTAGTACCTTGGCCACCCAGATCACCTGATATGACACCCATGGATTTCTTCGTATGGGGAACCTTGAAGCAGAAAGTTTATTCGGTGTCAATCAACTCAAGAGAGCAATTAAGAGACCGAATCATAGATGCAGTGCACCAAATATCATCAGAACAATGTTTAGCTGCAATTTATCAAGTGAGTGCTAGATGTAATGCTTGCATTGGTGCAAGAGGACAACATTTTGAGCAATATTTACATTAAAAAGAACATAACATAAATATAGATATAATAAATAAATTTGTTTTTTCTTTTTTTGCGATTTTCTCTAAAAACTAAGCAAAAACGAGCAAATCTCTAAAGGACTTTTTGTCTTTAGTGTTTCGGTCCCCTATAAGTTCCTGAAGTTTTGCCATTTAAATTCGGGACACCCTGTATAAAGATGATGGTTTGCCTACTTGCGAGCACGCGACATATAATTGCCTATGTGCGAAACAGGGAAACTATAAGTTAATTCCGCAAATTTTGAACGACTGGCCTTGCGATTTATCTATGGTCATCGCAAAGGCTAGACGCAAGGGAAATTTTAGACGCTTAAAATCGAATGCAAATCCGTTTTAATCATCGATATTAGCGGTATCAAGACATCCTCTCCTTTGTATTTTCCCTTGAAGATCTTGAATTGGATGACGTAATTCATTAGCTTTTTCACAGCCAGTCTCGTTCCATTGCACAGTCGAGGTTGATTAATGTTACGCAGAATAATCACAACGTATCCTAATTTTAATTGTAAATTGTAAGGTGGTAGTCCAGGCAAATCCAGGGAATTTAAAAACTCAGTAGGATAGTTGACTACGTCATCATGGTTTGTAACTGTGTCAACTGATTTTGTAAGATATTAACTCTCCCGTATGAAAATTCTGGTTGGTCGCATTGAGATCACTGACAGCTTTTTTTGGCCGGCAATATTGCTAGTTTACTCAGCCAATTATGGTTTCTGAACTGTTGCTCTAGATCCGTAAAAAAAACCCGCTGAATAAGCCCCTCTTTTGAGTCGATGACGTGACAAAAATCCGTGGGTAGTGTAATTAATCCGGTCGAGGTATCAACTGCTACCTTACCATTTCCAATCTTACTAATTTTATAAATGTGAAAGTTAGTATGTTTGTCTCTCTCTCACGCAAAAACCACTGAACGGATTTGGATGAAACTTTACAGCAATATAGTTTATACATCAGAATAACACATAGGCTTTAGCAAGCGCGGATTTATGGGGGGGCACGGGTGCACATGCCCCCCTACATTTTTTTGGTACTGAGGAGAATCCATTATAGTACATAATTAAAGGCAAATCAGGAACTCAGCATCTTGAAATTTGTAGATAGGCTCTTTATATAGTTTAAGAAAGACCAAAGGTTGAACAGAATTCTTCAGTTTTGAAGTTAGACATCTAAAATTTTGGATGTACGAGTTACTTATATTTTAAAACAATAATTAAATTATTTATTTAAAATGATCTTTCACGAAACTTTATGTGGCAGACCAAATTCCACGCCAGCGAAGCCGCGGGCATAAGCTAGTGTCTAATAACTACTTCGAAAACATAATCGCAGTTTGATCTTGTTGCAAAAACACTCGCATGTTAGCTGTTAATTGGAGTGTCTTTTCATGCAGGCACAAATTAGATGATTTTAAGCATGCGTTTAGTTCGTCAGCAACAGTTGATAGGGGAATAATTGGAAGAGTCTGACGAAAATAACCTGACAATAGAATCATGGCTCCACCATACATGTTTTGGTTGTCACGAAGATCTGGATGAATCACCTTCTGTCCAGTGACTGCGAATCACGGTTTTTTTCGGACACATCTTTGATCTCAGTGGTCACTGCAAAAATCAAATTAGCTTCTGTAGAGATCCCTTACACTTGCGAAGTAGGCTTCTCAAAGTGTGGTTCGTGCATCAGAGAGATTTTTTTTTTAGTATTCGTTCTGTCAAGTGCCTTCAGTGGCCTCTTGTTGGCCATCGTACATTCATCCCAAACGATCAAATGCATATCTGTAGAATCTTCGCCATTACACTGTTTTTGGCGTGTTGCAAACTGGCGCATCGTTCATTTGCATGTTTAGTGGTAATTTCAATGCAGAATGTGCAGTTCGTCCACAATCTAACAATGTTGCAGTTATTCCAGATGAAGCCAACACTGGGGTTACTTCATTTTGCGATCTTTGCCAACAGCAATTAATTTAGGAACGGTTTTCCTGTCCTTCCGGGAGCATCAAGGAAGTAAATTCCACCAGATCCACTGTTCACAGCTTCCACCCAATAGCAATAGTCGCAAGTAAAAGCATTCTTCGGATGGTAAAGAATTAATCATAATATGAATCATTATTCTGATGAAAAAGAGCTTCAGTAGGACGCACATCCGGATGACCAGAAACTACATCGCCTTGCTTTCGACGTTAAAATTTATTCGATGAAGCATTCTAAGTGGAATAACGCGGCATCTCTGAATAAAGTAACGTACGTGCAAACGGATCACTTTGGCAAATCGAGAAGAAACTGGGTAATGTTATCGTTGGTGGGTTTTGAACACGGATTTATGGTGGGGCAGGCCCACTCCCCCAGACAGTTTTTTAGGTTCTGTGGAGAATCCATTATACATAATTAAAGGCTAATCACATGATAATATAGTTAAAATAATAGAAAGAACATGAGTGAAGCTATTGTTTTGATATCCTACTAATCCTACTAATATTATAAATGCGAATGTTCGTATATATGTTTATTACTCATTCACACAAAAATTACTAAAAAAATTTGGATGAAACTTTTCAGTAATATAGGTTGTACTTCAAAATAACACATAGGCTACAGCAAGGCAGATTTAGGGGAGCAAGGGGGCAGTTGGTTGTGTTCTGTGGATAATCCATTATACTACACAATTGAAGGCAAAACAGGAACTTGTCATGTTGAAATTTGCAGATAGAATCTTTGTATAATTTAAGAAAGAAATTTGGATAATTCCACCCCCAAAGGGTTTCTCTCTTAATGTAATAGGGGTTCAATGATTGTTTGGAATCCGTCAGTTTTGAAGTTAGACATCTGAAATTTTGGATGTACAAGTAACTGAGCAACCAATGGTGGCAATGTTCTTGAAATGAAATCAACTATAGCCATTTTACATTATTTTTGTATTGTTTGAAGGATGTATTTAATATATATATATATATATATATGTGTATTAAATAAAATATATAAATAATAAATAAAATATTTTTACCTCTTAATAAAGTGTTCATCCATCTGTAGTTGCTGTATTCTTTGTCCTTTGGCTTTAAGGTCATTTCGATTTAAAGTCTTAATATCTGGTAACTGACGGTTACGTAGTATTCTTGAACGTTCTTCCGAAAATTCCGTCGTGATTTCCTTAATAACTTCTGGCTGCAAAATAATTTCAATATAAATTCCTCTTGAAATCAATGTATCGCCTTCAGCAAAATATAAAAGTCTTAGCTACTGTTGTGATATGAGATAACAGAACTGCTGTTGTGATATGAGATAAAATAGCTACTGTTGTGATATGAGATAACAGAGCTACTGTTGTGATATAAGATAACAGAGCTATCAGTTGTGATATGAGATAACAGATACAGCTATTTAAATCTGGCTTTTATTTATTTTATTCAGTTTACGTTCCTATTCATGTTTCTGTGACTGTAAGAAGCAAAATCATCATTTTTATTGACAAATTTATGTTATTGTTACGGTCACAGGAAGCAAGGGATTAGCGGCTTAAATCCGTCGGCGGTAGAAGTTAAAATAGGATTAGGACCTTCTAGATCGTCTCCTTTTGTCGGAAAAGGATTAAGATGATTCCAGAATTGTCTCCACCCTTCCGTGTTCTAGAATGTTCGGCCTTGCCTATTTAAATACTTCCCTCGCCTCGAGCGAGTCAGTCTGAGAGTAGACCACGCACGGTGAAGATCTGTGATAAGTGAGTGTCAGTGTGATAAACTGGTCAGTGTTGAAACGGCCAGTGTAATAAGTGTATCAGTAAACTGTGACGGTCTCGCGAGTGTAATAAACTGTTTCTGTTTGTTACTGTGTGTCAGTATGTCATACTTGGAGAATCTTACGGTCGGTGGACTAGTGAACTGTAAGTGTTAATTATTAGTTATAAATTGTAGGGTAGTTTTATAATATTCATACAAATTTATGTAAATGGTAAGTCATTTAGAATTAGTAATATCTAATATTATTGTAATAATTAAATAGGAATTAGGCCTAGATTATAATATTTAGAATATTGTTATTGTAACTTTATATCAGTGTAATAATTTAATTGTTTATAATTTACTTGTATCCTTTTTATAACTTTTGTTAATAAATATTAGTATCATTAATTAAGGAATTGTTTAATTCATTTTAATACCCAGTAGCCCGTAACAAATTGTTGTCAGAAGTGGGATATTTTGTAATTGCTATTATTTTGCTTATCTTGCATTTTGTAATTATTGGGCTACTGTATGGAAAACGGCTTCTAAAAGTGTTAAATTAATTGATTTAAAAGTTGCGGATTTGAAACGAGAGTTGGAGGAACGTGATCTGGATTCATCCGGAACTAAAAGTGTGCTGCAACAGCGCTTGTGTCAATTTTTTGTAGATTTAGGTGAAAATCCAGATGACGTTCTGTTTGAAACTGATTTAAGCAAGTTGTCTGCAACTTTAAGCAATGTAGATAATAAGCTAGGAAATTTACAGAATGAGTAAAGCAATGTAGAAAATAAGTTAGGTAATGAATTAAGAAATATAGAAAATAAGCTAGGTAATGAATTAGGTATTGTTAAAAATGACCTAGGTACTGTAAAAAGTGATTTATTGGGATACATGAGAGTCTAAGTTAGGTACATTAGAGACTAAGTTAATGGAAAATGTTGAAAATAAGTTAGCCGATGTAAATAATAAAGTGGCTAATGTAGAACCTAGGACCTTCTCGATCTGAAGAAGAACTGAATTCAATTAAAGACGAACTTAGGCTAAGAGTCGAAGCTCTCGAGGGACGTATGAGCAACCCACTGACGAACGACACCGACTGTTCCTCCGAGGGCAGCCTTCATAGCATTATGCCCGCCAATGCTGGGACGCCACCACATCACAACATCATTCCAGTATTCGACGGAAAGACGCCGTGGGAGGACTACATGTCTCTCTTCGAGACAGCGGCTTCGATCCACGGGTGGTCAAAGCAGACCCAAGCTTCAGCGTTGTGCCTGGCCTTGCGTGGGGACGCCTTGGGAGTACTGCAGGGGATGCCCATGTCGGAGCGGTCTAACTACGGGGAGTTGATTAGAAGACTGGAGATGCATTTCTGCCACCGCCACATGGACCAGCTATATCGCTCACAGCTGAGAAGCAGGATTCAGAAGACCAATGAGACCCTGCAGGAATTTGAAGCGGACATTGCCCGGCTGGTGAGGAATGCCTACCCATCGGTCACCGATGATGTCTACGAAAGCCTGGCTGTCGACAAATTCCTGGATGGACTTCGGGACCCCGAGACGCAACAAGCAGTGAGGCTCGCCCGGCCAAAAACTTTGTGCGACGCATTATCTCAGGCCTTGGAGTTTGAGGCTGTCAGGCAGTCTGTAAGGGGCCATGCGCGAGTTCAAGCAGCAGAAGCGGAGCCTAATATGGTCCCTAGCGTCGAAGACATAGTGACAAAGATTTCGGAGGCCCTCAGGCCTCCTTCCCGTAAGAAGGAGATACGCTGTTGGAGTTGCGGCCAACTTGGACACCCTAGAAGCAAGTTTCCATTCAAGAAACAAGAAAAGCCACAGGAAAACTAAGTAGGGTTGATGGGAAGGGGCAACTGTCAACCCGTAAAATCAAAGGACCCGGGAATACCATCAGAGTTGCGTCAATAGGGAGCAGAACGAACAGTTTCTACGTAAGTGGGATGGTGAACGGGCAGCTGCGAAGTCTGCTACTGGATACCGGCGCAACCATGACAATCTTGAACTCGAAGACAGTTCCGGCTGATAAGATCTTACCAACGACTTGGACATTACGGACTGCCACAGGAGAGCCAGCCAAGGTCTACGGGGAGACAGTTGCCGCCTTCATCATTGGGGGTAAACATCTGAAGCACCGCGCTCTCGTGGCAGAAATAGATGAAGATGTCATATTGGACACGGACTTGATGATCACTTATGGGATCAAGCTGGATATGGCGAGAGGTGCTATGACGCTGAGAGACGAAGAAGTCATCCTTCGGCAGGGAAAGGACATCTACGCACGAGTGCGCTTACTGGAAGACCCTACTTTACCTGCACAGAGCCATATCATAACGCATAGGACGGTCGAAGGGCCTCTACCTAAGGGTCAATGTGTGCTACTTGAACCTGGAAGGCAAGAAGAACAGGAGATCGGACGCGGCGTAATGGTTGCAAGGACTCTCTTCAAGGTCGGACGTACCACTCCGATTCGGCTAATGAACCTGAACAGCTTCCCAGCAACGCTGAACAAAGGAACACCGGTCGGGGAATGTGCAACCGCTACCTCAGTGGTACTTCAGCTGCAACGTTATCCCACCGAGTTGCAAAGATTGCCGGAAGAACTAACAGGATTTGTGGACTAATCATGCCGGGACCTCTCACTCAACAGAGCGAGGAAGTGAAGGAGATGATTAACCGATGGCAGGACGTTTTCGAGATCAGCCCAGGGCCACGGGGTAGAACGGATATCGTCCAGCACAGGATTGACACCGGGGATGCTAAGCCCATCCGACGGGTCCCGCGGAGGCTGCCGTTTGCCAAACGGGAGGACGCCGAGAAGACCATCAAGGAGATGGCGGCTGATGGTGTCATTGAGCCTTCGAGTAGCCCCTGGATGTCTCCTGTTGTATTGGTGAAGAAGTAGGACGGCACAACGAGATTCTGCGTAGACTACCGCCTTCTGAACAACGTCGCCAAGAAAGACAGTTATCCGCTCCCCAGGATTGATGA
The DNA here is from genome assembly GCA_037127475.1 of Arma custos. Lineage (NCBI taxonomy): Eukaryota > Metazoa > Arthropoda > Insecta > Hemiptera > Pentatomidae > Arma > Arma custos. The sequence continues at coordinate 219,625,754 of CM073759.1, forward strand.
TACGCTGGACACCCTAGAGGGGTGTGAACTTTTCTCTACCTTGGATCTCCGCAGTGGATATTGCAGGTTGTTAGAAACCTAGAGATAAAAAGAAGACAGCGTTCTCGATTGGAACTGGACTATGGCAATTTAGAGTAATGCCATTCGGGCTTTGCAATGCTCCTGCAACATTTGAGAGACTGGTAGAAAGCGTGTTAAGAGGTCTCTCTTGGGAAATATGTCTGGTATACTTAGATGACATCATTGTGCTGGGAAAGTCCTTCGCTCACCATCTGAAGAATCTGGAGAAGGTCTTCGAAAGACTTCGTGCAGCGAACCTTAAATTGAACCCGAAGAAGTGTCATCTCTTCCGAAGGCAAGTCAACTAGCTGGGGCATGTTGGGTCAGACAATGGATTCGCCGTTGACCCAGAGAAGATTGCTGCGATCACCGACTGGCCAGTACCTCGAGATAAGCACCAAGGAGGAAGATTTCTCTGCCTCTGCACCTACTACAGGAGGTACGTGAAAGGATTTGCTAACATTACATAACCTCTTACCAGGCTCACCGAGGAAAAACGGACTTTCCTTTGGGATCACGAATGTCAGGCATCCTCTTCCTCAAATCGATTACTTTATATTTCAATCTTCTCTTCCACGGCGGGTCAGTATTTTTCGTTACTGAAATATTTGTTCCCTTCCCAAGTTCACTAATTTTTACTAGTCAGAATTGCTTTGTAACAGTATTTGCACCTACATATAATCCAATGCCGAATTTTTTCAATATCATCTTCTATTCTTATATTCAATATACTCTTCTAAAATACTTTAATGCTGTGAAAGTATGCAATGTTAAAGTGAAACTTTTATTCTATCACCCCAAAATTTTTCGTTCATCTATCGCATGTCACATTACACCTAGAGTAGGGGTAAAGTGAACTGCGCATGGCAAGCAGCCAAGACCAATATGCGGGCGCCCAGTCAGCTGTACGTGTAGCATTTATATTCTCACTTATTTCGGCAAGTGTTCCGCGGTATTTGTGTGTTTTGCTCTGTGTATTAATGTAAATGTTTTTATGTACTTTTTCGTGATGGATTAAATTCCGAAAGATGCCGCAAATATCGTCAGATACAAGCGGCAAAATCGGGCGCCATGGCGCGCCAGTTCTAATCAAGGCACGAGCGGTAGTGATACGAGTACGAGTCGAGATATAAGCATTTACTTATTTTAGTTACCATAAAATGTTAATTACATTTATAAACTGCGAGAATCGAGGCGAAGATGGAGTTATTGACAGAACAATTGAAGTTGACAACGATTCAATGATTTAAATAAATATTGCTCTTACTTTTTAATATGCGTTTATCAACTAAATGATTGTATTAATTATGTATTCCGTACTCTAATACGCAAATTGAAATTAAATTGTTTAATTGAATATTTTGTCACCAATTGATTTCGCATTTTTATTGTTTGTTCATTTAAGGTATCTTTTTGCTAATCGGACGAATTTCCCATTGTCATTCCCATCTTTCAATAATTAAGCTAAGATTAAAAACGAAATTTGTATACCCTAAATCGAATTATTTTCCCAAATTTTTTAGTTGAATGCCTACAAACAGAAAAAAAATTCGCTTGCATCGGGGTTTCATAAAAACCACACGAATTTTTTATTTTACAAGGTGACACTTTAGGAACGATCGGACGTAGGTGTAGCGGAATACCATGATATTTGATATGTTTAGTTATTAAAATATTACGAATAATTGCATTGTCTATTTTACTTAAGGCTTCCTCTTCGTCAATAATATTCGGGCTTTCCTCAGTATTGTGGATTCCATCAAGTAGAAGACAGACAAACTGGTCAGAAAATGCTCTGGATGATTACCAGTATTAATTAGATCGGGAAGGCATACGACCTACCAGATTTGTTAATTAAGACAATTTTTAAACGAAAAAATGTTACTTCAGCTTCCATTCGTGGACCGAGAAGTATGATTCAGTAAAATGGGGGTAAATGTGCGATAGTAGTACAAATTGGCGGGTTGAGCAAGAGCCACGAACTCTCGTGGGTGACTTGAGGAGTGTGCTAGGGCGAGGGGGTGTGCTTGAGTGGATATGGCAACGTCGCACAGCAGACGTGGCAACATCGCATTGTGGAGGTCAGTAGTTGTACAAAGTCATGGTCTGTTATGAATGAGAGAGTAAGATGTGGCAACATCGCGCAGCAGATGTGGCAACACTACATCAGTAGTTTACTAGGTCAATGTCTGTTATGAATGGGAGAACTAGTGTGACGTCAATTTGAGAAAGGGCTGTAAAATTGGATGACGGAGACTAGCGATAAGGGAGACAAATTCATAAGTACTACGTCATTGAGATATGCATGGGGAGAACTAGTGCTAGTACGCATCTTCAAATAGCTGCATGACGTATGAGCTTGGATGACGTAGACTATTAGAAATTGAAATAGAATTAGAAATAGAAAAATAATTTTATTCGGGGACCAGGTCCCTTTAGAATAACAGAGATGAACATAATTAGGTAAACATTTATCTGGCCAAAGGCCTACATCTGAGTAAAACAATATTTACAAAATATCTTGGAAGTAAATAACTAAACAGGTATGTTTTAGTAGATAATCAAAAAATGTAATGCAAAATTAACATAAAGAAACAGACAAATTTACGATAAAAAGAACTAGGCTTAAGGACAAAAACAGTGAATACATGATAGCATCTAGTAACAAAAAAAAAAATGATTTCAATATGATTGAGGAATATTTACAGTAGTTCATCAATCAATAAAGTTGAAAATATCTATAAATTATTTATTGATTATAAAGCATCTGATTGGGAATTTAGAAGATGTTGGAAAAGTTTGGATTTAAATGAGGTTAAAGAAGACGCATGTCGGATATCGGGTGGGAGTGAGTTCCAAAGAAAGATAGAACGGGCGAGAAAGGAACGCTCAAAAGTTTTGGTTCTATGGGAACGGATATAAAGATCGGAAGGGCGAGATCTTGTACCTTGGGATTGGATAGAGGATTTGAATTGTAGGAGACTATAGATGTAAGATAAATGTTGTGAGTTGATAGTTTGATATAAGTAAGAACCAAGGAAATAGAGCCTACGGATAGAAGGAAAAAGCCACTTTAACTCAACGTAACGGCGGGACACATGAGACCTTCTCGGGGCATCGATGACAAATCGAAGCGAACAATTATCCACCTCAACCTCTTCTCGAGCCTGTTCAACAGTCCACCATATGCCACACAACCATAGTCAACGTGTGGAAAGATAAAAGATGTGATGAGGAGCTTACGGATAGGTAGTGTTAGAAGATGTTTGGGACGGTGGAATAACTTCAGAGAGCTTATTGCTTGACGAGAAATTTGGGCAACGTGGGGTTTCCATGAAAGGGATTGATCAAAAATGACTCCGAGGTTTCTAACAGAGGAACTGAAGGCAATAGGGTGATCATTTAAGGTTAATCGGGGAAGTGAGTTGATAGATTTAAGAAGGATGTTGGAACCAATTAGGATGGCCTGAGTTTTCGCAGCATTCAACGACAGTTTATTCAAGTTTGCCCAAGCACTTATCCTATCCAGGTCCACTTGAATGTTGGCAAATGCTGCTATTATCTCAGACGGAGGAAAGGACAAATAGATCTAGGAATCGTCGGCGTACAAATGGTGGGAACAGTGAAGGATTGATTTGGGAAGGTCCTTAATGTAACAGTTGAAAAGAAGTAAGGAAATACTAGAATCCTGTGCCACTCGTGTTCAGCGGTAGGAAAGAGGATAGTGGTTGATTAGGGATGGAGATTGCTTGAGTCCTATCCGAGAGGAAAGCTTGGACCTAGAGTATGGAACTGTTGGAAAAGGAAAGAGATTTTAGTTTAGAGAAGAGGATGGAATGGTTCAGTGAATCGAACGCTTTTGAAAAGTTACTTATATTAAGTTAATTTTATTAAGTATTACTTCACTATATACTCGTATAAATCACTTCTGCATACCTATGTCGTTAGTACGTACCCTCTTCTTCCTCCTGAACTGTTAAATCAGTAAAATATAGGAAATTGTTAAGAAGCTGGATTGACAAAAATGATTTAATGTTGTGAAAGAATAAACATAAGTTATACTTGATTTTTATTTTATATATACGTCATATTCTTAAACATATTTTATTTACTCTTCCTTTTCTTGAAATAAATATAGTACTCTAATTACTGGTCTAATTTTCTAACCTATACTAATTATATTAATTTAAAAAAATAATAATATGATTTGAACGTTATGTTTTTTAGTTTGAATTGTATAAAATGAAAAATATACACTTTCTTGCTGTCTTTAAACGTGTTTAGGAAATCATTTGCAGCCGATTTTTTTATTACCTTTAACTTTTTAACCGCTATTTCATTCTTTGATATGTACGAATACATTTTGGGCCTCAAGCCGACAAATTCCACTATAGGATTTCCAAAGGTTTCATCTTTCAACAAACCTACGACTTTTTTATTATTTTCAGAATAACAGAAATGAGAAGTGGGAAAACTGCTTGTATCAAAATATTTATGTAACTCTCCAGAAATATCGGAATAAATGTTTTCAGTCCTAATATTGTATAAAAATTAATGGGTGTCAGTATACCATAAAGTAACATTTTCTATACCATATTTTATCTATGTATTATCAAAACAGATAAAACTAAGCAATTAGCAATATCCCACTAAAAATGGCATATAAGTTAAAATTGGGAACTAATAGAACCTTATGCTAACATTAAAAGCAAAACAATTTTTTTAGAGGGCATCAAATTTTGTATTGAAAACAGGATTTTTATTTTTCAAGATCAGTACTTTAAGCAAACAACGGGATTACCAATAGAAGGTGGACTCGCTGTTAACTTATCAGGGATAGTACTAAATCATATTATTAAGGAAAGTCTTCAAGTCGTGAATAACCCTTCGCTATTTTCATCTCACCATGACCTTATTTATTTCTAATAAAAATAATTTGGAAGTATTCAGCAAGGTCCTCAAGGAACAATACAAAAATATAAAATTCACACAAGAATTAGAAGATTATTCATTAAATTTCTTAGATATTAATATAATCAGAAACCCTAAAAATAATAATACCCTCATAACAAAATGGTTCAAAAAAGACATCGCCTCAAATAGATTACTTAATTTCTACTCTAATCACCCAATACATCAAATTAATAATATAGCTCAAAATTTAATTGGGAGGTCTATGGGGAGGAATTAACAGACGTAGAAGATTTAAAAGAAACCAAAAATTAAATTTTCAAGATCCTTCTGAGTAATGCTTTTCCAATTAAACTTATAAATAATTTATGCTATAAACAAAACAATTTATTAAGGAATAAGGAAGATAATAACTTACCAATAAATAAAATAAATATTGTAATGCAATTGGGAAAAAACACAATGCAAAGCCTTATGTTTCAAAAATACACCCACTTACCAGTCGACGTTTCGCCTATTCAGGCATTATCAAGACACCAAACAGAAAGTGGGTTATGTGAATCACATCTCGAAGAAAAAGGTGCAATACATCCCAACGATCAACAGCCCAAACAGGCTCCAAACATGAGACAGCACCCCACCACCAAGACCTTAAAATAAATAACTAAAATCCTAATGAATCTATTAATAATTCAAAATCACTTAACCATAAAATAACATTAACAACTAAACCTTCTCAATATAAAATTACAATTTTTTTTTCTCGAAAAGAGGGCTATTACAAAGAAAACCAATGAGAGCGGGGAGTGGGAACGTGCCAACCACTGGCTCCAAGCGGCTTCAGTTGTGTTTGTGGACAGCGCCGTATTGTCATGGAGTGGACGAAAGCTGGAGAGTTTGAATTAATCAATCTATAACCGAGATCGTCCTGTTCTGTGGGACTGTAATATGAAAGAGTACAAATACAGGAATAAAAAAGTAGACGCTTTAACAGAAATTGCTAAGAGTTTTGGTGTGGATAAAGACGTAGTGGAAAGAACCTGGTGTGCCATTTTTTTACGAGAAGTAAAAATGGAGAGAGACTCTATCAAGTTTGATGCGGGAAGTGATGATGTGTACAAAAGTAAATGGTTCTGCTACAACAACATGCTCTTTATCAAAGATCGGAATCAACCAAAAGGAATGACGGATACAATCAGGCAGGTAAATAAATATAAGCAATCGAGTAGCCGAATTGCAAAACATGTTACTGTAAATCAAAAATAAATATGGTATAGAAATATATATGTTATGGTTGGTCGTATACAAAATTATTTGAACATAAGCTACAGATTTTTAAGGCCATTGGAAACCATCAATCATAAACAGTTTTGAAAATCAGTTAATCAGTTATCCACATTTTACACAATGATTTTTATTGAGAATTAAGTTAATTAATTAATTATCATTTGTCGTGTTGAAAAGGTACTATTCCAGCCGGAGAAGTAGAAAACTCTGCAAAATCATTTTGAACGGTTTGTGCTTCATCAGAGCTTCTTCTTGAAGTCCTGGGAATGCTAACCAATGCTTGATTTGAAGGCGATTGTCTCCAAACACCGTGGGTGATCTCAGCTGTGGTCGGACACTCTGAGTCGAATGTCCCGGGGGATTGTATATTGTTTTGGAGTTACTTTTTTTGTTACTTGTTTGGAGGCTTTTTTTCGTTTCTGCAGCAATAAACAAATATTTGGAGCTCGCCGGCAATATTTGCCCATCCTCAGCATTCATGTAACGACCGTTTTCTTCTTGTCGGTGATAGCGATAGTCGACACAAAGTTACACAAACCGATCCGCAAACATTTACTGTTGGCGAATGGGTACTCGATCACAAGGTCCATTCGACGATCCATCTCGCGTATCATCAACGTCAAGACTGTGTGGTCGAACGGCGTGGATGGGAGAAAGCAGCAGCAGATCTAGTTTTTTTTATCACATGATTTATTTCCCTTCTTTTTAGTCCATACAATGAAATGCATAATTACAAATCTTTGAGTTGATTTGGAAAATTGTTGTGCCTATTAACAGCATCTTCAATGATTTTTCAGCTCCTTCAATTGTTCACAATACTCGACAAACGAGCAATTTTTTGACCATTTTTTTATGGTCGGCAAAAGGGTCGTCATACTCCTCCCATATAACCTCTTCAAAACATTCAAATGCAATTCATCGTGACCAGAAATCAAAGAACAACTAAGATACGGACAAGCCCCCATGATGGATCGCCGGACAAAGATATGGATCACCACGATATACCCCGAGTTTTCCGACAAAAACAATTGATATTTATTGTCCTGAGAAAATACCACATCTTTGGAACCGTTAGATGCTCGATGTATACAATTGAATGGCAAAAACTAGGACTGCCTCACTCTCACAATCTCATGTGGCTACACGGCAGACCAGGGATATTGGCAACATTACCCAAGCTGATTTTCGCAATCCACAAGAAGACCTGGAGTTGTAGGGCATAATAGTAAAAACATGATGCGGCCATTAAACCCCGAAATTAAATTAATTAGTATTATTTATTATTAATTATTAATTAAATTCGCCATGCATGAGAGATGGAACATGTACAAAAAAATAAAGCCGTCGCGGGACGCCTGGTGGATGTGAAACATAGAAGTTTGTTGTTATTGTTATTGGAAAAAAAATAATTATTTAAGTGAAAGAAAAGGATTTAATGGAAGGGAATACAGATTTTTTTTTTAGATTTATGTGGTAAAAATAATATCATTTTCCTTTTTTTTTTTAATAATTATTGGTCAATTTTTATGAGTTATAAATATTTTGATTTTTTAAAGTTCTCATCTCTCTTGGGAGGAAGCCGAGCACCAGCCCAGCCGAAGCAATCAGGTGAGGGACCACAACCCCACTTTTTTTTTTTTTTTTCGGATCCCTCAGTAAACGAAAACATGAAACATAATAAAAACAAGTAATTAGTAATGTACTTATATCTTAAAATTATCCTTATTCTACTAAAAGTAATGGAAGGTGTACTGACTTAATAAGTAATAAAATTGTCCATTTTCAGGTAAAATATTATCTGAAGGTGAGGGGCCTTCTCTAGTTGAGTAACTTACAGACTAAACTAATACTAAAACTTATAGTTAAAAGGAGGGTGGAGGGGGATGGCAGGAGGATAAAGGGAAGGAAAGGAGGTAGGAGAGGATTTAGGAAATATGGAGGGGGAAATTAGGATGTGATGTTGACGGGGTTTAGGGGCCCCTTCCTACCCTGCCACCTAGCAGGAAGGGGGGGTGGTGTTATTGCTCGGAAGAGTGGGTTGTGAGATGCAGGGAGGTTGTCAAAGAATTTCAAGTGACACCTAGTGATGTGGGTCGGTACAGTGTTTAACTGCAGTTCGTTGTGTATGTGTTCCATGTTACGTCGTTCTAATATAGTGCCTCTCGTGATCTTCTGTAAGATGCTGTTTTGGTATATCTGTAGTGACTTCAGGGCTGACGGAAATAGGTAATGAAGGAGTGGAGCTCCGTGTAGTAGTGTGGGTCTGAGGACTGCTTTGTAAAGTAGGATCTTGAGTCTGAGTGACAGCCCCGGTGAGTAGAGTAAATGTCTGAGTTGATTGGCTGTGGCTCGTGCTATGTGTATTCTGTGTTGTGTGTGAGCTGTGAATGAAAGGTGTGATTCGAGTTTCATGCCTAGGTATGTGAGTTGATTTTTGTTTTGTATTGTTTGTCCGTTTATTGTTGGTTGTGTTTTAAGTGTTTTCCTGTAAGAAAAGGTGATGGCGTCTGTTTTGTGCGTGTTTATGTGTATGTTTATGTCTTGTTACTGTTCTGTGATCAGTTGGGCTGCTTTTTGGGCCTTGCGCATGGCTTGATCAGCGGATCACTGTAGATTGCTATGTCATCAGCATAAGCGGCTATTTGCACGTTGTCGATTTTCTGCCCCACTATTTGGGCAGTATAAATGTTAAATAGTATCGGCGCAAGGACCGAGCCCTGGGGGACCCCACAAGTGACTGGGCGTATTGTAGATAGTTCAGTTTTAACACGGACAGAGAAAGTCCGGCCACTGAGGTATGAGCCTATTATGTCGACGAGTTGGTCTGGGAATTGGTGAAGTCTGAGTTTTTCTATCAGAATAGAATGAGATACAGAGTCGAATGCTTGAGAGCAATCGAGGGATATCATGGCTGTAGCGAGGTTTTTATTTAAGTTGTGAGCTGTATCGTGTTGTAATTTCCCTACGTGGTGATAGCAGCTTACTCCGCGAGAGAACCCCGTTTGCTCGGGGGGTATAATGTCATGTGTTTCGCAGTGTATGATGACTAATTTCTCATATATTTTTGAGATGTGGTTGAGAAGGCTGATGGGCCGGTATTCTTCCGGTACAGCTCCTCGTTTTTTGGGTTTTAAGAGTGGAACGACAATAGCATGTTTCCACTCCGTAGGGAAGTATTTAAGGCGTGAGCATGAGTTAAAGATATTTAAGAGAAACATGAGGGGTTTTCTAGGTAATTGTTTGTATAGGATATAAGGGGTGTTGTCCTTTCCAGAAGATTTGTTTCCCTTAGTATTTCTCAGAATTGCAATCAGTTCTTTATATGTTGAGAATATGGTGTTCTCTGAGCTAACGCTCAGAGGGCGGTGTTGGTATGGTGTGTTTGTTCGTGCTGAGTCACGTTCAACGTAATAGTCGGCGAGTATAGTAGCCTGATTTGCGGGAGTGAGAAGCTCATCGCCACGGTGGATTTTGACCGATTTGGACTTTGTGTTGTGACTCCTGACTAATTTCCAGAAATTATGAGGATCGTAGTGGGTCCGGCGTAATTGGTCATGCCATATGGAGGTTTTCCACTGCGACATTAGGGATGTGATTTGTCTGGCCATGTTGTTTATTATGGGTCTGTAAGTAGGATCTTTTGTCCTGTACCAATAGTTCTTTATGTTGTTTCGTTGTTTTATAAGAGCGAGTATATGTTGTGGTGGTTTGCGTAGGTGTATGGGTGTTGGGTTAAATGTAGGTTTAGAGGCTGATGCTGCGTCTTGTATAGTGGTGAATAGTGTGTTTATGGCTTTGTCAACGTGTTCTATGGTTGTGAGTGGGGTGATGTTTGGTATGTTTGTGTGGACTAGTTTTTTGTAATGTTTCCAGTCAGCTAGTTTGAAGTTGTATTTGTAGTCAGCAGGTGGAGTTGTTGCGTTTCTACCTAGTTCGTAGAGTACGGGAATGTGGTCATTGTCACTGAAGTCTATTGTGATGCAGTTTGTAAATCTGTGTGCCTGTTGTGTGAGGAGTAGGTCTAAAGTGGAAGTGTATGAAGGGTTTGAGTGGTGTCTGTAAGTGTGAGCGTTGGGGTGTATGATTGTGTATTTTGTTTTTGTTAAGTGGTTGCCTAGTGCGTTGGGTTTCGTACAGTTCCATGTGTGGTGTTTGGCGTTTAGGTCTCCTAAGATGATATGTTGTCTGTCAGTTTCGTTTTCTCGAAGTAGTGTTTTGATGTTGTCAAGTTTGGCGTTCGGTTTTCTGTAAATGCAAGTCAGTTTGTAATTGTGTTTAAGTCTGACAAGTACTGTGATAGCTGTGTGTTTGTCATCGTTGAGTGTGTTGTTGTTTATTAGTCTGGAGGGGACGTCGTTGCGCACTAATAGTGCTACACCTCCATGCTTAGTCTGTGAGTCAAGTCTGTATGTGTAGTAGCCTCTAAAGCATACGTGTGTATGTCCGTTTAGTTTTGTGTCTGTAAGTGTGACAACGGAGGGCCTATAAGAGGCCAGAAGGGTTTCTAGCTCGAGCTTTCGCTTAACGAGCCCTGTTATATTATAATTTATGATAGTATGCCTATCCATGTCGAGGATTGAAAGAATTTTGAAGCACGACGTTAAAGGTGCCCATTAATGTCATAAACATCTCTTTCATGTCCTTGAACATGTTTATGAGCTCGCTTGCCCATACAGGTTTATCATCGTGATTAGGATTTTTGGGGGGAGGGATGGCTCCCGAAAAGGTGACCCCTGCAAACGAGTGCGGGTCAGATTTTGTACCACTATTAGTGGTTTCTTTTTTATCGGTGTTGTCCTGACGGACAACAATTTTGTTCTGAGCTCTCGCTTTTATAAGGCTCAGCCTACTTTCGCAATTGCGATAAGAGGCCACATGTGGGCCTCCACAATTTGCGCATTTGGGAGGGGCTGTTTTGGGACAGTCTTTGGTCTCGTGGTTTTCACCACAACGAACTCATTTGACAATGCGCCCGCAATAGTTTTGGGTATGGCCATATTCCTGGCAAGCATGGCATTGCCTGGGGCCATTAATATTGCGCATTTTTTCTACGCTGTACCCCACATAGTCAATAGGGCCCAGCTTAGAAATTTTTTTAAGAGTTACATCGTGATCAGTAGTAACCACAATGTTGCTTAAGGTTCGTTTGTTGCCTAACTCGTCGGTTTTTGTCATCCTCCATGCGTTTTTGAACCCTGTTAGGTGGGTCTGGAGGTAGTGTGTTATTGATTCTATAGGGTGATCCACGTCAAAGCCCTTAAGAATATATCTTCTTAGGGGTTTTGTACCCCTAGGAGCATACGAGTGGTATGCGATATTATTTGCTTTCTCAAGTATACCTACCACAGTTTTGTAGTCGTCCATGTTTGTGTGAAAAAATTTGTTTTCGGTCTGATTTGACCTAATATAGAAAGATGCTATATCAGCATCAATTAGGTGACCTTTTAAAGCCACTGCTGACATTGCCGGTTTGATCACGATCGGAGCCGGCTTGAGTGTATTGGTATTGGTTTGTTGTGTCGGGGTATTAGTGGCGTTTTTTGTTAAGTTTTGTTGGTTAAGTGGTGAGAAAGAGTTTCTGGTGGTGATAGGTGTGTTAATGGGGGGGTTTGGTCTTGGTACGTAAGCCATCGGTCTCTTTGGTTGTACTAATGTAAATCCTTCGTCGTCAGTTTGTTGATTAAAATAACGTTTAAGTCTGTGTGACTTGATAATTGGTCTAGGTGTGTCTGTTTGTGAAGTAGAGGGTTGTGTAATAGGTTGCGAAGTGTCCATGGCCGTGTCCGGGGTCATCGTCATGATTATAAGTAAAAATAGAAATAACAGAAAAACTATCTACTTACTGGCTAATAAACAAATAAATAAGCACTTTTTAAATGAAACTGATAATTATAATAAATATAAAAGAGTGTACTCACATTTTAGCGTGTTTAAGAAACACGCTAAGAAAAACCGTTATACCACGTGGCTGGGGACGCTCTGGATGACAACCCCACTCCTCTCATTCCCACCCTACTTATACCCCCACCCTCATCCCCACGTATTTCTTATTTGTTAAGTGCCGGGGCACACTTAATTTTTGTGTTTACTTTTTTTAATTACAATCCTACATACTACAGTTTATTTACATATATACATGGTAAAGTACTTATGGAGTTTCTTCCATTACTTGTTGCCACCTTATTGGAGCTGAAGCAGGTGTCAGAGTTTTAAATAATTCATTTGTTGTGCATTTGAGGGAGTCGAAGAATTTTATGTGTCTTCGTTTTATAAATTCAGTCGTTGTGGGTAAGTTGAAGAAATCGTGTAATTCTTCCGGTTTTAGCTTCCTCAGCGATGTAGACTGAACAATTTTTCGGAGTATAGTGTCCTTAAACAGTTGTAATTGGCGCTGCGTTCCGACTCTGAGGTGGGTGAATAGCGGTGCTCCGTATAGTAGTGCAGGCCTTAGGATGCTCTTGTAAATTTTGATTTTCAAACGCAGTGATAAGGCTGAAGATAATAGTAGGTGATGAAGTCTATAGGTTCTTCTTCTTACCATGCGGATTTTTGAATAGTAGTGTGTTGACAGTGTCATGTGGCGATCTAGTTTGATTCCGAGGCAAACTGTTGAGTTAGATGGGCTGATAGTGGTATAAGCCACTTGTAGAGTTTTTGGTAAACGGCCTTTTTTCCCTTTTTGGATGACAAACACTACACAGTCCGTCTTCGCCGGGTTTACCTGGATGTTGAGGTGTCTCAATTTTTCTACTATTTCTTGGCACGTACTTTCGGCTTGTTTTAATGCGTTTTGCGCTCATACTGCTGCTATAATGGCTATATCGTCCGCGTATGCGGCGACAGTTGCTCGTTTGTAGTTTTTACCCACTATATCAGCAGTATAGATGGAGAAAAGGGTCGGGGATAGTACCGCTCCTTGTGGAACTCCGCAGGTGAGTGGTATGTTTCTCGATAGTTTGTCCCGCACGCGTACGGCCAGACTCCGGTGGTTTAGAAATGAGGCTATGATGCTATAGAGCTGTTCCGGGCACTCGAGATCCAGAAGCTTCTGGCAAAGAATTCCATGAGACACCGAGTCGAATGCCTTTGTACAGTCTATTGAGATCATAGCTGTTGCTGCATTTCTGTTGAGGCCTCTGGACACTTCCGTCTGGATTTTCATAAGGTGGTGTTCAGTGCTGAGGTGTGCTTGAAAGCCGGCCTGTTCGTTTTCCTCACAGAAATCTTTAAGATAATTTAGAATAATTTTCTCAAAGGTTTTTGCGAGGTGCGGTAGAAGACTGATGGGCCTGTAGAGTTCCGCTTTATCCCCTGTATTGGCTGGTTTTAGTAGCGGGAACAAGATGGCGTGTTTCCATTTTTGCGGAAAGTATCTCACTCGGAGGCATGAGTTGTACACATGCGTGAGGTGTGCTATTCCTTTCCGAGGTAGTTGTTTCAGAAGAATTGTTTGTATTGCTTCATGACCGGGTGAACGGTTGCCGTTTGACCGTCTCAGTATCGCCTTTAACTGTTTCGGGCTGACGAACATATAATTATTGCCCTTATCCATACTTGGTGGTGTACTGGTATCGGTTCTGGATAGTATGTCACTATGTAGGTGATCCGCTAGTAGTTCTGCCTGTTCTTCTGATGTCAGGAGGCGGTCGCCGTCGTGTAATCGGATAGTAGACGATTTCTTTGTAGCATTTTTGGTCAGCTTCCAAAATTTTCGTACGTCCCCATGCGTGGCTCTGAGCTGATCATGCCAGATCGACGTTTTCCATTGTTTCAGGGGATTTTTGATTTGTATAGTGAGGGCGTTAACTGCTGTCTTGATGTTTTTATCCTTTGTTCTGTGCCACTTGTTTTTTAGAGTGTGACGATGTTTTATCAGAACTAGGATATGTGGTGGCGGCGGTCGGAGGTGTGGTGGTGTCGGCCTGTATTTCGGTATGGATGCTATAGCTGCTTGCGTGGTGGTGTCTGTGAAGGCTTCTATGTAACTCTCTATCTGTTCCTTGGTGGTCAGTTGTGGTATGGTTGGGAGACGGTTGTACACTTCTTCTTTGTATTTCTTCCAGTCAGCATCTTGGTATCTGAATTATTCCTTCATCGGTTCTTCTTTTCTCCCATTTACAGAGTACAACACAGGGCGGTGATCCGATGAAAGGAAGTTCAGTGCTGAACAACCTGTGATGCGGTCTGGTTGTTTGGTGAGAAGAAGGTCCAAGTTAGAAGTGCCTCCATTTCCCGCATGTCTGAATGTGTGTGTGTCCGGGTGTACTATGGTATATCTTGTTTTGGATAGTATTGAGCCAGCCTTATTGTGCTTGGTGTTGCGCCAAGCCGTGTGTTTGGCGTTGAAGTCTCCCACTAGCCAGTGATTCGACCTTACTGCGCAGGCATCAAGGTACGATTTAAACTCCCGTAGTGATCCAAAAGGTCTTCGGTAGTAACCCGTGATGTACGTTGGTTGTTTCATCAGGACTTGAACCGTTACGCGGCTGATTTTATTGTCGAGAGTAGTCATGGGCTCTTCGATCTTCTTCCACTGAGTTCCATACTTCACCGCAATCATCACGCCTCCGTGCGGGTCATGTGCATCGTCGGTTACTACCGATACATAGCTCTGGACACGACACCCACTGTATTCCGAGCGGAAAATGGGCAATACTTGCAGGTGTCTTCGCTATGAAAGACCACAAAAATAAGTCAATTGATTTTCTTACTCAGATTCAGGCAGCATGCAATGCAATACAAAATGTAGTAACTAAATCCAGACTAGTGGAGGAATGCTGTATAAGACTTGATGAACTAGCTACATAACAGAGTTAACATATTTTGGATCCCTGGATGCAGTAATATACCAGCTAATGAAAGGGTCTACAAATTGGCAAAGAATGGAGCAGAAATTGCTCCAATTGGACCAGGATCAAGGTGCGGGGTTCACCTTTCCCTGGCTAAGGATACAATTAACAAACTAGCCAAGAGGAAGAAAAAAACGCGTTGGGATAGAGCCAAGATAAGGCATACTAAACTTTTTGACCAATGACAATTTTTCTGAGAAAATCAAGAAAGAACCCACTCACATGTCGAGAACCGACCTCAAAAGTATGGTTGACACCATCACTGGCCACTGACCTCAGGAAACATATGCATCGATTGGGCATTGAACAAGAACATCGGTGCAGATGGTGCATAGAGGAGGACAAAACCTCCTGGCACGTTCTCTTTGAATGTAAAGCACTAAGTCGAAAGAGGACATTTGACTTTGGCCCTGGAGCACACAAGGAACTTCTAATTCAAATCGAAACGTGACCTCATCTGAATTAAAATTACGCTCTGGGTAGGACTGTATATAGTATCATTTGAAAAAGGGTTCGCAATGGTAGAGGAAATAGTTAGAAGAAATCTAAACCAAATACATACAATTTATTTACCAAAGACTTAGGTCTGGTAGTTGCGTCGATAAAACCTCTCTGGGCGTCCAAATGCATTCGCCAGACCAGAGGAAACTTGGCCTTTCTAGATGTTGAACCTGTTGGCCTCTGTTCTTATGATGTTAAATCGTTTCAAATACTATTTTGTGTTTCCGTGTTCTGTTAATTTGAAGTTTGAACTGTGTAATTCTTTGTAATTTTCGAGCGTTATGCGAGGATTGTATCTGTGTAGGCTGGGTGATTTTGTCGATCAAGTTCAGGCAGTGTTCCATTTTTTAATTGTTTCTTCGGTTAACTGTTTCTTGAGGTAAGATGTTTGGAACTTACTTTAAGAGGTCAAGAGCTCGCTGCTGGCTGCCTCTTTGGCTAAACAATCAGCAATTTCATTACCCTCATCCTCTGCATGTGCTTTAACCCATACTATCATTACTCTCTTTCCTATCGACGTGAAATTTATTGAAGTTAATCTAATTTTTTTTTTAAAGTGTCGTGTAGGTTAGCGTTGTTAATGGAATGAATGATGTTCTTGTAGTCAGTATGTAAGTCTGTGACGCATGTTCATGTAGAAATTCTACAGCCTTTAAAAAAGATTATTTCTTGGCTTGGTTGTTTGAGCACCAGGAGCTCAATTTATACAGATTTCCGATAACTAAGCCAGAATTATTTTCTCCCAACCATGCACACCCCACGTTGTCGTCAACGTTGCTTCCGTCTGTGTATAAGTGAGTACAGTTAGTGATTGGAGTATTGGTCTGTGAGTTTATGAGTGAATAGCGAGCTGGATGTAACCAATTACAACAGTCGGTTTTATTTTCTGCTTCCTTGTAGGTCAGATTTAAAATATTTTTTCGACATTTTTTTAAAGTTATAGGATGAAACAGCTTCTTCTATTTTCAACGTGTGTGAAACTATACCTAGAATAGTTGCTGCCTCAAACGAAAATTTTCTAAACCCTTTGCAAATTTTAATTGCTATTAATCTCTGAATGAACGTTCGATTTATAGTCCTGTAGTGTCTTGTTATATATGTTATCTATATGGCGATTCCCATTGAGTTTTCGATCAAAACGTACGCCAAGGTATTGAAGTGTGTCATGTTTAGGGTCTTGTTGAGTTTTACGTTAAATTGATGTGGATTCCTTCTTCGAGTGAATATGATATATTTATTCTTATCAGGGTTGAATTGCAATTTGTTCCGTCTAGCCCACTGTGCAAGTTTATTAGAAGATTTTAGAATTGTTCATTTATTTAATAATTACCATTTTATTTATAAATCAAACCGTTTCATTACAATTAGTTTCACTTACATTTTAAGTTCAACCTTTTTTTTTTTGCTTTCCTATATATCTCAGGATTTATTTTAAACATTGTAACAGTTAACAATTTACATTATGCCCACTGACGATAAAACCCTTGTGGTTCATGCTCAACAGCTATCAAAAAGAGAAACAATATTTGCCGATATTACTAGTAGATGGGATCAGATAAAATCTTCCAATGTTTCGGACATTCCCACTTTAAAAGCTTATTAGGACATTTCTTCTCTTGAAACCAAATTTGAAGCAGCTAACCACAAAATTAATGATCTTAAGGCTCTCTAAGCGAAACAAAATTTCGTTGCTAATCAAGCCTCTGCAATTGCCTTTAACAACTGTTGAGACAAGATCGTAAGTTCGGTTATAAATTTCTTAAAAGGGAGTGCAGGTTTCGTTGAATCAATCTTGCTCTGGGTTTGGACTGTATGTTGTAATTTGAAAAGCGTTCCTAACAATAGAGAAATAATATGAAGAAATCCAAAACATAGAAATAAAAGTTACTTACCCAAGACGCGGGCCGAGCAGCTTCGTCGATAAAACCTTGGCTCCTTGAGCGCGCTCAAAGACCAAAAGAAGCTAGTAACGTCCTTCCAGGTGATTCCTATGATTTAGAAACCCTCCAGGGGAATTCACACTTATTTGCAGGTGAAACGGGCATTACTTATAAATACATGAATAGAACGGAATCACGGAAAGTAGAGAACTGGTCAATGGACTAGACTCGCTATAATTAAGCTGGATAGCTGGGGTAAACAAAAGAACATGTGACTGATCTGTGTGACTGCTTGCTCAAGACTCGATTAAAAACAAGTGCCACATGTGAAATAGTGAAACGTTAGTTACCCCAAGCAACCGCTAGATCAGGTGTAATGTGCTATTTTAAGATTTTACTTATTTATCTTGTATGGAATCAATTTATTTACAAAAAGAACGCCAAATGGCGTGAACAACAACATTTTACTTAAAATCAAAGCAAAACATTTACAGTTAAAAACGGAAGAACCCATTTCAACCCCTACGCCAGTCATTAATGCCACTCTGAGTTCTCAAGGTAATTTCTCTCTACCTCCAATTCAATTACCGAGTTTTTCAGGTGATATTGAAAAATGGCCTCAATTTTTTCTCTCTTTCTATCCCTTGTTCACGAAAACGCGTCTCTCATCCCCATTCAGCGTTTTCATTTCCTAAGAACAAATTTAAGTGGAAGTGCCCTTTCCGTTATTGCAAATTTTCAACTCACTATAGAGAATTACGAACTTTGGTAAATAGATATCAGGAACCACGCAGAATAGGTCAGTCGTATTTAAATGAAATTCTCCAATTCAAGCCTATTAATGCCAGCTCGTTAAATAATTTGAAGCATTTCCTCGAAACACATCAAAATCTTAATGGCTATAAAAGCGTTGTAAACAAATAAAAGAATGTAAAGGTTAACAGAAAGTGTTTACATATCTCACTACCTAGCCTGACGAACTTTGAAAGGTTATAATCGCTACCTGTAACATTTTTGTTTTTTTTTCTTTGTTTCCGATTTTCTCTAAAACTAAGCAAAAACGAGCAAATCTCTAAAGGACTTTTTGTCTTAGTTTTTCCGTGTATAACCGTGTATAATACTGCATTTTTAACATTCAAATCAATGCTATAACCAAACATATCTACGATATATCTACAACCCGGTGTTTAAGTTGAATTTTTTCCAAATATTTCTGAGTTTATATAGCAAAATCAAATAAAACTCCTGCTGTACAATCAAATTCTTCAAATTTCCGATGCATTATTTGTCCAAAGACACACCACGTTCTGCGTTTTTTCCTCTCAGTCAAGATCAACAAATCCGTCTTCTCAAGAAACACAAGCGTTGTTTCAATTGTTTATGTTTATATAACAAATCGGGTCATCAAACGACGGAACGGTTTTTGAAGAATATATATCTTCAAATGGCTTTGAAGTGCGAGCTTCGAGATTATTCAATGACAAAGTTAGTAAAATGAAATTGGCAAGGTCGTCAATAGGCAACGCTTTAATAGCCATTAAGATTTTGATGTGTTTCGAGGAAATGCTTCAAATTATTTAACGAGCTGGCATTAATAGGCTTGAATTGGAGAATTTCATTTAAATACGACTGACCTATTCTGCGTGGTTCCTGATATCTATTTACCAGAGTTCGTAATTCTCTATAGTGAGTTGAAAATTTGCAATAACGGAAAGGGCACTTCCACTTAAATTTGTTCTTAGGAAATGAAAACGCTGAATGGGGATGAGAGACGCGTTTTCGTGAACAAGGGATAGAAAGAGAGAAAAAATTGAGGCCATTTTTCAATATCACCTGAAAAACTCGGTAATTGAATTGGAGGTAGAGAGAAATTACCTTGAGAACTCAGAGTGGCATTAATGACTGGCGTAGGGGTTGAAATGGGTTCTTCCGTTTTTAACTGTAAATGTTTTGCTTTGATTTTAAGTAAAATGTTGTTGTTCACGCCATTTGGCGTTCTTTTTGTAAATAAATTGATTCCATACAGGATAAATAAGTAAAATCTTAAAATAGCACATTACACCTGATCTAGCGGTTGCTTGGGGTAACTAACGTTTCACTATTTCACATGTGGCACTTGTTTTTAATCGAGTCTTGAGCAAGCAGTCACACAGATCAGTCACATGTTCTTTTGTTTACCCCAGCTATCCAGCTTAATTATAGCGAGTCTAGTCCATTGACCAGTTCTCTACTTTCCGTGATTCCGTTCTATTCATGTATTTATAAGTAATGCCCGTTTCACCTGCAAATAAGTGTGAATTCCCCTGGAGGGTTTCTAAATCATAGGAATCACCTGGAAGGACGTTACTAGCTTCTTTTGGTCTTTGAGCGCGCTCAAGGAGCCAAGGTTTTATCGACGAAGCTGCCCGGCCCGCGTCTTGGGTAAGTAACTTTTATTTCTATGTTTTGGATTTCTTCATATTATTTCTCTATTGTTACGAACGCTTTTCAAATTACAACATACAGTCCACACCCAGAGCAAGATAAATTCAACGAAACCTGCACTCCCTTTTAAGAAATTTATAACCGAACTTACGAGCTTGTCTCAACAGTTGTTAAAGGCAATGGCAGAGGCTTGATTAGCAACGAAATTTTGTTTCGCTAAGAGAGCCTTAAGATCATTAATTTTGTCGTTTGCTGCTTCAAATTTGGTTTCAAGAGAAGAAAAGTCCTAATAAGCTTTTAAAGTGGGAATGTCCGAAACATTGGAAGATTTTATCTGATCCCATCTACTAGTAATATCGGCAAATATTGTTTCTCTTTTTGATAGCTGTTGAGCATGAACCACAAGGGTTTTATCGTCAATGGGCAAAATGTAAATTGTTAACTGTTACAATGTTTAAAATAAATCCTGAGATATATAGGAAAGCAAAAAAAAAAAAGGTTGAACTTAAAATGTAAGTGAAACTAATTGTAATGAAACGGTTTGATTTATAAATAAAATAGTAATTATTAAATAAATGAACAATTCTAAAATCTTCTAATAAACTTGCACAGTGGGCTAGACGGAACAAATTGCAATTCAACTCTGATAAGAATAAATATATCATATTCACTCGAAGAAGGAATCCACATCAATTTCACGTAAAACTCAACAAGACCCTAAACATGACACACTTCAATACCTTGGCGTACGTTTTGATCGAAAACTCAATGGGAATCGCCATATAGACAACATATATAACAAGACACTACAGTCTAAAATTATGGATCACGTGCCTAATATCCGGTTGAAGCTTAGACCTAATCAGGAGATGGTGACTTAGAGATCCAAGCTCTGTTGGTGAAAAAGCGTCAAACACACTGTAATTTTTTATAATTATTGGTCAATTTTTTGATTTTTAAATATTTTAATTTTTAAAGAGAAAAGATAGGCCCTCGGCCGGGATTCGAACCCGGATCCTATATCACGGAAAGACGGAGGATCCGGGTTCGAATCTCGGCCGAGGGCCTATCTTTTCTCTTTAAAAATTAAAATAAACACACTGTAGATTGTTGATTACTGTTTAGGAATCAAAATTATGCATTAGCACCTCCATATTTTTTAATGTTGATATGAAATAAAAAGATTTATGTATATAATATAAATATAAAGATATAATATATACCTGTAATGTACTGGGAGTGTCCGGAATTGGTAAGGCCGGATAGGAAATAATGTCAGAACCGTAGAACTCAACGTTGCTACTAAAGCGCACTTTTTTGCGCTTTAGTGCAACCTAAATTAAAGAGAAAAACACATTAAAGAATTAAAATGTGCCAACATTTCTAAGAATTACAGTTGACCATGTTTTCATTTCTGTGAGTTTTTTTCAATTCCATAGTGTTATTGAGATGGTTTGAAAGAAGATGACGAGAAGAGAAAGTTTAGGGCAGCGTCCATCAAAACGTTTGTGTTACTGAAGGATTTAGAGGCAGTATATCAGTAGATATAAACGACGGGTTGTAGAATTAGAAATCGGAAACAAAGAAAAAAAACAAAAATGTTACAGGTAGCGATTATAACCTTTCAAAGTTCGTCAGGCTAGGCAGTGAGATATGTAAACACTTTATGTTATCCTTTACATTCTTTTATTTGTTTACAACGCTTTAATAGCCATTAAGATTTTGATGTGTTTCGAGGAAATGCTTCAAATTATTTAACGAGCTGGCATTAATAGGCTTGAATTGGAGAATTTCATTTAAATACGACTGACCTATTCTGCGTGGTTCCTGATATCTATTTACCAGAGTTCGTAATTCTCTATAGTGAGTTGAAAATTTGCAATAACGGAAAGGGCACTTCCACTTAAATTTGTTCTTAGGAAATGAAAACGCTGAATGGGGATGAGAGACGCGTTTTCGTGAACAAGGGATAGAAAGAGAGAAAAAATTGAGGCCATTTTTCAATATCACCTGAAAAACTCGGTAATTGAATTGGAGGTAGAGAGAAATTACCTTGAGAACTCAGAGTGGCATTAATGACTGGCGTAGGGGTTGAAATGGGTTCTTCCGTTTTTAACTGTAAATGTTTTGCTTTGATTTTAAGTAAAATGTTGTTGTTCACGCCATTTGGCGTTCTTTTTGTAAATAAATTGATTCCATACAAGATAAATAAGTAAAATCTTAAAATAGCACATTACACCTGATCTAGCGGTTGCTTGGGGTAACTAACGTTTCACTATTTCACATGTGGCACTTGTTTTTAATCGAGTCTTGAGCAAGCAGTCACACAGATCAGTCACATGTTCTTTTGTTTACCCCAGCTATCCAGCTTAATTATAGCGAGTCTAGTCCATTGACCAGTTCTCTACTTTCCGTGATTCCGTTCTATTCATGTATTTATAAGTAATGCCCGTTTCACCTGCAAATAAGTGTGAATTCCCCTGGAGGGTTTCTAAATCATAGGAATCACCTGGAAGGACGTTACTAGCTTCTTTTGGTCTTTGAGCGCGCTCAAGGAGCCAAGGTTTTATCGACGAAGCTGCCCGGCCCGCGTCTTGGGTAAGTAACTTTTATTTCTATGTTTTGGATTTCTTCATATTATTTCTCTATTGTTACGAACGCTTTTCAAATTACAACATACAGTCCAAACCCAGAGCAAGATTGATTCAACGAAACCTGCACATCCCTTTTAAGAAATTTATAACCGAACTTACGAGCTTGTCTCAACAGTTGTTAAAGGCAATGGCAGAGGCTTGATTAGCAACGAAATTTTGTTTCGCTAAGAGAGCCTTAAGATCATTAATTTTGTCGTTTGCTGCTTCAAATTTGGTTTCAAGAGAAGAAATGTCCTAATAAGCTTTTAAAGTGGGAATGTCCGAAACATTGGAAGATTTTATCTTATCCTATCTACTAGTAATATCGGCAAATATTGTTTCTCTTTTTGATAGCTGTTGAGCATGAACCACAAGGGTTTTATCGTCAGTGGGCAAAATGTAAATTGTTAACTGTTACAATGTTTAAAATAAATCCTGAATATAAAAAAAAAAAATCCTGAATAGGAAAGCAAAAAAAAAAAAGGTTGAACTTAAAAATGTAAGTGAAACTAATTGTAATGAAACGGTTTGATTTATAAATAAAATGGTAATTTTTAAATAAATAAACAATTCTAAAATCTTCTAATAAACTTGCACAGTGGGCTAGACGGAACAAATTGCAATTCAACTCTGATAAGAATAAATATATCATATTCACTCGAAGAAGGAATCCACATCAATTTCACGTAAAACTCAACAAGACCCTAAACATGACACACTTCAATACCTTGGCGTACGTTTTGATCGAAAACTCAATGGGAATCGCCATATAGACAACATATATAACAAGACACTACCGTCTAAAATTATGGATCACGTGCCTAATATCCGGTTGAAGCTTAGACCTAATCAGGAGATGGTGACTTAGAGATCCAAGCTCTGTTGGTGAAAAAGCGTCAAACACACTGTAATTTTTTATAATTATTGGTCAATTTTTTGATTTTTAAATATTTTAATTTTTAAAGAGAAAAGATAGGCCCTCGGCCGGGATTCGAACCCGGATCCTCTATCACGGAAAGACGGAGGATCCGGGTTCGAATCTCGGCCGAGGGCCTATCTTTTCTCTTTAAAAATTAAAATAAACACACTGTAGATTGTTGATTGCTGTTTAGGAATCAAAATTATGCATTAGCACCTCCATATTTTTTAATGTTGATATGAAATAAAAAGATTTATGTATATAATATAAAGATAAAGATATAATATATACCTGTAATGTACTGGGAGTTTCCGGAATTGGTAAGGCCGGATAGGAAATGTCAGAACCGTAGAACTCAACGTTGCTACTAAAGCGCACTTTTTTGCGCTTTAGTGCAACCTAAATTAAAGAGAAAAACAAATTAAAGAATTAAAATGTGCCAACATTTCTAAGAATTACAGTTGACCATGTTTTCATTTCTGTGAGTTTTTTCAATTCCATAGTGTTATTGAGATGGTTTGAAAGAAGATGATGAGAAGAGAAAGTTTAGGGCAGCGTCCATCAAAACGTTTGTGTTACTGAAGGGTTTAGAGGCAGTATATCAGTAGATATAAACGACGGCTTGTAGAATTGAGAAGTGTGGAATGGGCCTTACTAGGGTGAGGGGGTGTTTATGTAGGGTGGGAGGGGGTTTCCTTGGCCATCTGAATGCCACATTTGGCAACGTTGCAAGGAATGTGTGAGATTTGCAGTAGGGAGTAAAAATGACCTTGTGACGTCACGGGTCATTGACCGTCTTCGCGGTGCCACCACCGCGTTTTCCATTATTCTTTGAACAGCAGTTAATACCTTATCTCACGGCTAATAAGGCGCTGTAGTAGTGCGTAAAAATGACCTTGTGACGTCAGTTCCGTCAAAGCAGGCACCACTTTCGATCTTTCAATTA
This sequence comes from Arma custos, assembly GCA_037127475.1. Lineage (NCBI taxonomy): Eukaryota > Metazoa > Arthropoda > Insecta > Hemiptera > Pentatomidae > Arma > Arma custos. Next base: position 219,650,164 of record CM073759.1, read on the forward strand.
GTTCAAGATGGGGAAGCGAACGGGTTGGAGCCTCAGTTATGATTAGTGATTTGGAGTCATAGACCAGTCTGCAGTATACACATTTAACATTATCCTAGACTCCGCGTATAAATCGGCAAACGACAGCAGATGATGAGGCGAGTCGATGTTTCTAAATGATTGCTCATTGGCTTTGAAATTTATAGCCTCAGAATTTTTTCTGATCCATGTAGCCAATGGATGGGCTTGATTTAATGAGCAAACAAAGGAAGTGTTCAAATGAAAATCACATGCAATCTTATCATTTTCTAAAATTTACAAGTTTGGACAGCCAAAGTCATGAAGATCATAGACTGGTTTATCGATAAGTTCTTCTATGAAATGACACTTTTCCCCTCCTTTTCCCCAAAGTGTCAAAGTCTTCCGTGATGGATAGTAAGAAATATTTCATATCCTCATATGGTACATCACCATAGTTCCATTCCAGTCCGTGAATATGTTTCTTTACCCAAACATTTGTTTTCGACTCTCCCACTTCTCCAACATGGTGGTTTGAAAAACCAATGCCACGATGAACCATGGCTAATGGAGATTACAGAAAGTTCTTTAACGATTAATGAGTTAGAAGCCGAGCGATAGCCCTGAAAATCAATGTCCGCCGAACGCATTATATGCTCAGTCAATGTTCTACGGTGAAGTTGATATTTTTGCAGTCGACTTAATTTCTCTCTCTCTCACTCTCTCTCTCTCACTCTCTCTCTCTCTCTCTCTCTCTCTCTCTCTCTCTCCCTCTCTCTCTCTCTCTCTCTCTCTCTCTCTCTCTCTCTCCCTCTCTCTCTCTCTATACATATATATATATATATACATATATATATATATATATATATATATATATATATATATATATATATATATATATATAAGTTATGATTAGACTGAAACACTCACTGAAAAAAATAGGGTTTTGGGCATAGTAACGACACAAGTTCAAGATACCAACTAAACTTTATTTCTCGTACCTCTCATATATATAGTCTATAATGTTTATAACTCATAATAACAATCCTTAATCCTAAACTTACATACTATTTATGTTTACTGTCTATTTGTCCTTATAACTCCCCCCCTCCAGTTCCTTCTCCTGGAGGAACTCTTAAACTAAGAAAAAGAAGAAAAAGGCAGAAAAGAACAAAAATAACACAAAAATTTAATATAAAAATAATCCACAATCTGGGAGTAATAAAACGTAAAATACACTGACAACACTCTATCACTGAAAGCACTAAACTAATTAACAAACTCTGAAAAGAAGAAAGAAAAAAAAAAATTGAAAGAAATATGATTGATTCATGAACATTATTGATTAAAACAGAAACACAGTCTTCATTCCTGTAGCGCAGCCTCCGGTCCGAGCGAGGACACTTTACGGGGGACTCGAAGCTCTTCGAGATGCACTGTACGAACCCGGGAGGGGCAATTAATGTCACGAATAGTATAGAGGTTGTGCTCTCGGATGGTAATAATTTTGAAGGGGCCATCATACCGTGCAGCTGTTTTAGTTCGCGCAGTCCTCATCGGCGGTATAAGACCGTTCCCAATGGCAGCTGTCCTCTCGTATGAACTCTCAATCGCTTGTTGGCCTTGGCCACTCTCGCCGACTTCTCCCGAATGAGTTTCTCCCGAACTTTACGCCACAACGCCTGCCGAGCCGCGCGTACATGCAAAAGGTGTCCGCGTAATACCTCGTTGTTAGCTGTCATGAGATCCCCCCGATCTCGGCGCGCCTGGCCAAACACCACTTCGACGGGTGATAGTCCTGTTACTGAGTGGATCGTGTGATTATAGGCAATCACTGCCCGTGGCATAGCCTCGTACGGATCCAAATTCCGGCCTAGCTTAAGGAGACGAATATGTTCTGCCAGCGTGTTATGGAGACGTTCCACCGCGCCCCTGCCGATTACGTGATGAGGCGTGTTCAGTCGCCACGAAACTTCCAAGAGTTTGGCTTCCTCCCTGATCATGGCATTATCGAATTCGCGCCCGCAGTCGGAGATGATTTCTTCCGGTACCCCATACGTTGCGCACCATTGAAGCACCCCTGCCCAGACTGCTCCCGGAGTCTTCTCCTCAATCGGATAGGCCATAGCCAGCTTGCTAAACGAATCAATGGCAGTAAGCCACGATTGACCTTCATTGGAGTATACGTCAATTTGAATTAAACGAAGCGGCTCCGACGCTGTGGGAGAGACTACTTGACCTGCCACCGGTGGTTGTCTTCTTGTATTTAGCTCTCTGACACACCGAACATCGCTCGATATACTCGCGTACCCTCTTCCCCATAGCCTTCCAAAAGTACATCCGTTTAAGGGCCCGTATTGTTTCATCGACCCCGCGATGATTCGATTTGCCCTCATGGTGGTCCGAGACGATTTGACATTGTCTCGATTTATCCGAAACTGTTTCGACCTCCCGTAAACAGCGAACCATCGAGTAACCTACCCCTATCCGCTCCTGACGCCATAACCTACGTCGAGAAGGAGTTTATTCCCGACGAAAATATGGCAACAACGACCAGGGACAGCGAACTCTGAAAATATCTGTTCCATTGCGTCATCATCCACCACAGTGGAAACCCGCGCAATTACCACAGATGCCCCTTCAGATGTAAATGCTCGAGTTTCGACACCCGCACTTTGTTTTGACCGGAATATAATCTGTAGGCGCTTGTCGTTGATAATCTTATCGGTCTCAGGCAAGTCATTAGGTCGTTCCGACGTAACGGAATTATCCTCGGAGTCCTGACGAACGAGCGGTATTTTAGGTCCGTTTTCCGCCCAGTCCCTTAAATATCGGAGGCCGAAGGGTTCTACAGAAGGTCCTTCCTCATCGATCGCGTTTACCACTAAGTCCCTCGACAACCAGTCTGCCACGGCATTTTCCGCCCCCTTCTTATGGACAACCTGAAAGGTATAGGCCGCTAACCGTTCCTTCCAGCGTGATATGCGCGCCGACGATTCTTTTAGAGTGTTCAAGTATACTAGTGGTTTGTGATCTGTGAACAGCTCGAACATCCTACCATAGACGTAAGGTCGAAAATATTCGATCGCCCAAACCACCGCAAACTCCCGTTCTATCGCGCTGTAACGGCTTTCCGCTCCGTTTAGCTTCCTGCTGGCATAAGCAATAGGTTTTTCGCCCTCGGAAAAATTCTGCGACAGCACTGCGCCAATCGCGACCTCACTCGCGTCCGTGGTAATTCGAAACATTAGTCGAAAGTCAGGGAAAGCTAGTAAGGGTTGTGAGGTGAGAGCCTCCCGACAACGTTTAATACTTTCCAACTGAGTCTGTCCAAGCATAAACCGTTTTCCCTTCTTCAGTACCTCCGTCAGCGGTTGCGTCAACTCCGCGATAGCTGGGATAAACCGACGGTAGTAGTTCACCATGCCTAAAAAACGTCTTACGCCCCGAGCATTAACCGGCAACGGAGCGTCCTGAATCGCCCTAACTCGCTCCTGATCAGGCCGCACTCCCGATCGCGAAGCTACGTGACCCAAGATTCTTATTTCCCGCAGACCGAACTTCGACTCTTCCCGCGATAGTTTAAGACCGAATTGGCGGACTCTGCAGAATACCGCTTTTAAGTGTTTAGCATGTTCAGCTTCCGAACGACTGAACACTATGAGGTCATCCATATAAACTTGGCCAAAATCCTCCCCCAAACCCCTTTGGAACTCATCCATAAGGCGTTGAAACGTCAACGGGGCCCCTTTTAACCCAAACGGCATCCGCACGAACTCGTAGTGTCCGCGTTCCCAGGAAAACGCTGTTTTTCCAATATCTTCCTTGGCCATTCGAACTTGGTGGTACCCACTTTTAAGATCCAGCGTGCTAAAAATGACCGCACCCGCCAACCTGTCAAGTACCATATATCTTCGACGCGAGGAAGGGGATACCGCTCATCTTGCGTTGCATCGTTTAACTTGCGATAATCCACAACCACTCGATATTGCTTCTCTCCCCCAGGAGTGTTTTTTTTTTTTCTACTACCCATAGAGGGCTATTAAAGGGAGAATTACTGTGCCGGATAATTCCCTGCTGCAAAAGTTCGGCTAATTGTTTCCCTATAATCTCTCTTATTGCTTGGGGGTATCTCCTGTCCTTAACGTAAATCGGCCTATCTACCTTAAGTGTAATCCGATGTACGGTTTTCCCAGTAGTTGGCAGAATTTCGTCTTCGCGATAAAACAGGTCTGCGTACTGATTGACGATGTCCTCCACAACTTCCTGACTGCACTCAACCGCCCCAATCTCGACACGTTGACCTGAACCACCCCTAACCGAAATCGACAGTAGCCTTTCTCAACCCTCATTTTTAACCCTGCTTGTTGCAACAGGTCGCACCCCACGATCAGATCGTATCCTGGCATTAAGGATTCGGTGATATGAAGTTTAATGCGTACATCCCTTCCCACTAACTTCTTACAACTAAAATACCCCTCCCCTAATGTTTTACACCGTCCACTAACCGTAGATATTTCGCAATTACACTGGCGTTGCGTCCCCCAAATACCTAGTTTTTCCGCCCCTTGTCTACTAATTAATGACTTAGTACTGCCCGTATCCACAAGGAATTTAACATCCAACCCACTCAACTTCGCCACGGGCAACCTCATCCCTCCTCTGTCCATCCCGTTATTATTTATCATTAGTTCGCGGGAGAGGTCGCCCCGCCCGTCATCGTACCCTCAATCTAGTTTAGGATGTCGCGTCACGACCCCGGATCCGGAAGGGCCACCCCTCCAGGAATTCCCACCTCTTACCTCATGTCTGCTCGAGGCCGGAGTACTGCGCTCAGATCGTATGCTCTCCTCTCCTGAAGATTCGGCGCTCGAAAACTGCTCTCTGCCTCTTCTATGCGTCCGTCTCCTGCTCCATTCCTGATTATTCACCTCCATCGGCTCTGGCTGCTGACCTCTTCTATTCGGACGAGGATTACGCCTTGGACATTCACGTGCTACATGTCCCCGCCTGCCACATTCGTAGCACCTAGTGAGATTGCATTGTGCTGCAAGGTGGCCGGCTTGGTTGCACTCATAGCACCTCTTTTCTGGTTTCCGTCGACGGTACTCGGGTGCTCTATTAAGTCTCTTCTCGAACTGCCTGCCGCCACCATTACGTCTCGGCGGGCTCTGATGTCTCCTCCTCGTCGATCTCACTTCTGTCCACTCTCCTTCTGACCTCTCAAGTCGGGCTCCATTCCTTTCGTGGGCGTCAATGAGCTCGTGGGCGCAGTCCACGAAGTCGCATTCTCGTGGCAATGAGCCCGGGCGATCCATGTAATGATTTAACTGGACCTTCAAGACTCCTCGAACAAATGCCGTACGTTGGGCACCTTCCGCCTGGCCGAACGTCTCCACCATTTTGTCCACCAACCTGTTATACTGCACCAATAACTTCTCGGCGAACTCTCCCTCCGTTTGGCCCTGCCTCCTGTGTTCCTTTAACATATAGAAAATATCTTCCTCCGGTGTCCATCTTCCTCCACCATATAATTTTTTCAATCTCGCCTTTAGTACATCCCAAGGGTGAGTAGTGTCCCCCTGAATGTCATTGAGAACTCGTCTCGAAATTCAACTAACCAATGACGCTTCTAAGAGCACTACGTCGGATTCCTGCAGTGTGCCGTTCTCCTTTTTCAGATTAATGAGTTCTTTAATCTGATCTGCCCCTTTAATGAAGTGCTCGAGATCGCCTAAAACTCCGTTGAACGGCTCTAGTTGGCTGATCACCTCGTGAACAAAAGCGGAATTCTGCGTTCTCATCTTGACGAGTTCGAACTGAGATGTATCGTTGGCCGTTTTCAGTTTCTTCTCCAATTTCGCCCTTTCCACGGCCGCCTGGGCTAATTGGTATTCCAGCCTCTTTATCTCTTCGCTTTCTGACATAATTAATAATTATCGTTGGCTTTGCACTCGCGAAAAGAGATAAAAGTTTGAACTCCGAACTGTACGTGCGTATTTATACTTTTTTTAAAATATCCCGGGTTTCGGCACCAGTTATGATTAGACTGAAACACTCACTGAAAAAAATAGGGTTTTGGGCATAGTAACGACACAAGTTCAAGATAACAACTAAACTTTATTTCTCGTACCTCTCATATATATAGTCTATAATGTTTATAACTCATAATAACAATCCTTAATCCTAAACTTACATACTATTTATGTTTACTGTCTATTTGTCCTTATAACTTATATATATATATATATATATATATATATATATATATATATATATATATATATATATATATATATATATATATATATACATATATTTGTGTGTGTGTGTAAGGTTACTACATGTGATAACATCACTGTTGTAACCTTCAGTGTTTGTTTAGACTTTTGATAAAACACATGTGCTAAAGTTTGTTAAATTAATTTTGTTAAAAGTGTTTAGTTACTAGTTTGAAAGATAATAAATAAAGAATAAAATCACGTCAAAACAATCTTACAAATTAATTAACTAGTAAGAAATGGATTTACTTCATGCTCAAGTAGTTAAGAAAGTTGAGAAAGAATTTCTGATCCAATGTATATCCATTGATAGGAATACTTGGTATTAGGGCCAGAAGAATTTAGAGATGTAAGTTTCCACATTTCTCTATTAAATAAAAAGCCCATAAAAAATGCAATGTTTGCTATTAAGAACCAAACAGGTTATAGAACAGTTTCTGTAAAAATCGATGAAAATATAAAAAAAGAATACTTCAATGAAGCTGATAATGTTTGTTTTAGAGAGTTTCCCTTAGAAGAATGCGACCCAATATCAAATTCCTGGGTTGCTAAAGCTGAACAAATAGAGAGAAAATCGGATTAAACAATTAGAAAACCAATTATATTTAAATTTAAAACAAGAGGAAATAAAAACTTCAACAAATCGAAAAAAAATTGTTATAGAAAAATTTGAAAGGAATAAATCAGATCCTAAAGAATGGTTAACTAAATTTGAAGAAGAGTGTAGCCGCTTCAAGGTAAATCCGATAGTGGTAAGATTCAAGCTTTGCGTTTTTTTGTCATGGGCCCAGCAAAAGATTGGTTTGAAATAAATCTAAAGAAAATAGGTGTAAATGGTCATTGGAGTACTTGGAAAGAGTCATTCTTGAAATTTTTGTAGATAAAGGCTGGCATATTGTAAGGAAAGGTTTCAACTACAAATATTTGGGTGGGTCTTTAATCGATTACGCGCTTATAAAGGAGAGGTTATGCCTAGAAGTAGAACCTAAGGGTACTGAATTATCCCGTATCAACCTCATCGTTTTTGGATTGCCGAAAGAAGCTCAAGAAGAACTTGATAGAGAGAAAATTAACAACGTTGAAGACTTATATGCGAAACTCCGAAAACTAGAGGACTCGTTTTCTACAAAGAAGAAGGAAAATCCGTCAAGTCCTAGATATAAAATAATTTCTGGCCCGAAAACTTTTCAGAGAGATGAATTTGACTCAAAGAACAAAGTTCAAAGGACAGCATGTTCAATTTGTCCTGCTATTGGTTTTCCGAATCGATACCATCTCGTAGCGGAATGCCGCAATCGAAGTAAAGTTCTTCTGAGATTGACGACTTAAAGATATTACAAACAGACCTGGATGACAAACATTTAAACTGAAGAACCGGACGAAATTAGATCCGTCGATAAAGCTTAATGTAATCATATGTGACAAAATTAAAACTAAGGCTATTTATTATAATGCAATTGGGAAAAACCATAATGCAAAGCCTTATGTTTCAAAAATACATAAGGCATCTTGATCATGTTGAACGTCTCGGTGGTGGGGTGCTGGCTCATGTTTGGAGCCTGTTTGAGCTGTTGATCGTTGGGATGTATTGCACCTTTTCCTTCGAGATGTGATTCACATAACCCCCTTTTCGTTTTTGGTGTCTTGATAATGCCTGAATGGGCGAAACGTCGACTGGTAAATGGGTGTATTTTTGAAACATAAGGCTTTGCATTGTGGTTTTTCCCAATTGCATTATAATAAATAATGTTAGAGAAGAATTGGTCGACTGTATCTTCTAATTTAAGGAAGAAATAGTTGGGGGTGCAGTCAAAGAAAACACCAAAATAAGAAAAACTTATTTATTATGTGCCGACGTTTCGGCCTACAATGTAGGCCATCTTCAGGGCTAAGAGAGAGAAACAAACAAAAATATATAAAAACGTAGCAGTAACAAGAATATATAAAAAGTGGTACAGGAGTGAAAAAATAAAAATAGTGACTAGATATGATGAAATAGTGAAAAGATAAAATAGTGAATAGATAAAAATAGTGACTAGATATGATGAAATGGTGAATATATATATGATAAATAAGAAAGAATATAAGACTGGTTACAGAATATAAGAAAGAATAAAGAATAAAAAAGAAAGAATATAAGACTGGTTACAGAATATAATAAACTTAAAAAAGTGATAGATAAAAATAAAATTGTAGATGATGAAAAGAAATTATAATGGTGACAGATATAAAAAACAAGAATACGAATATAAAATATAAAAAATACATGTCAAGAAAGGATAAAATGTAAACAATAATATAAAGGGAAAGAAAAATGAGGAGGTAAACGGAAAGATACAAGAAGAGAAGATTAAAATTATAGAAAAAGGGGGTTACATAGGTATGAGGGGTTACATAGGTAAAGTGTAATAATATAAGCATATATAGAAATAAAAGCTTGATAAATTTCAAAAATGAAACATTGAACATAGAGGTATTTATAACTATGCACTATGAGGAATGAAAAGAAAAAGAAAATATAAGTAAGGGAAGTTAATATGTAACTGTGTACAGTAGGAAGCAGTGGCATTAATGCAAAATAAGATGTGAATATAACATAAACATGTAGAAAATAGGTAAAGAAATACAGAGGATGAAAAATATGAGGCTAAATAATAATGAACTCTATACATTAACAAATGATGGATGCCAAAAGAAGGTGTGAGAACAGGTGAGAAGAAAGGTGAATGTGAAAAGGATGGAGATAAGATAAATACCAAGGTATGTACTAACCGAATAAAACACGAGGCAGCTAGGAGAGCTCAGAATGCAGTGAGAGCAATAATACGTTATAAAAATACGTTAGGTCGGCTGGAGGAAGCGATACAGGCGATCTCTGACGGCCAAACAAATAATGACAAAGAAGGGGGAAGGAGATATGCAGATGTAGAGGCAATAAGAGACCGTAAATAATGTAAATAGCGTGAAAAATTATATGGAATTAATTAAAATTAAAAATTATATATTATATATTATATTTTATATAAATTAAAATTAAAAATAAATAAAATTAAAAAGGAGAAATGCAGATGCCTGGATATAAGTGACCGTAAATAATGTAAAATGCGTGAAAAATTAAAAGTCAATGCTCAACATGTAATTAATAAAAGAATGGTATAAAAAATTAAGAATGTAAGGTTATTTTAGTAAATTAAAAATTTGGGAGTAGGTTAGGTTGGTTAGGAGTAGGTTATTTTGGTGTTTTCTTTGACTGCACCCCCAACTATTTCTTCCTTAAATATAATAAATAATAGTGTTTCTTTTTGAGTTTTTGGCTCTATTTCAGTAAGGCTATTTATGATAGTGGCTCCAATGTTACATTAATTTCTCAACGAATTGCTGACTTGCTAAAGTTAAAATTAATTGAAAAAAAAGTGTATTGAAAACTATCAGCGGATTAAATTTCACTTCGGCCCGGACTAAAATTTTACTTCGTATTGGACATATTACAGACTACATAACAACTTATGTTGTCAAGAACGAAAACTTTTCTTATGACATCTTATTGGAGATTGATGCCATAAAAAAGTTTCAATTGATTCAAAATGAAAACTTAAGAATATTACAACGAACAGATAACAACAATGTGATAGATTTACATGAAAACCGATCCAATAGTGATCGAGAGGATAATTTTATTCGATCTAAATTAGATCAGATGGAAAAAAATTCAAATAGATGATAATCAAGTTTCAATTGATAATAATGATCCCAACGATTATACTCAATTAAAGTTTAATGAAAGTTTAAAAATAGAAGAATTCGACGTCAATTTACATCATATTGAAAACGAGGAGCGAAAACAACAGATTGCAAAGCTAATATAAAAGCATAAACACATATTTGCAAAGGATAAATTTGATATTGGGAAAGTGAAATAAAAAGAAGCAGAGATAAAATTGTTATCTAATGAATATGTTACTTGTCGACCGTATCAATGCTCAATTCCAGACGATGAAGAAATACGAAGTCAGATTAAGGCATTATTGCAAGCAAAGATTATTAAAGAATCTGATTCTCCGTTCCCTTCCCCTGTAACCCTCGCGTTCAAGAAAGAGGAGAACAAGAAATCACGCTTGTGTATCGATTTTCACAAATTAAATAAATTTGTAGTTCCAGAAGTTTTTTCATTTCCTACGATACAGGACGTAATCGACAAAGTTGGAAATTGTGAATACTTAAAGGTTTTAGATATTAATTCAGCATTTTGGTGTATTACACTAAAAGAAGAAGAAAGAGAAAAAAACTTCGTTTATAACAAAATATGGAAAGTTCATGTTCAAAGTCCTTCCATTTGGTCTGAAAAATGCTCCGGCCACGTTCCAGAGAATCTTATCAAACATTATCCGAAGAAATGGTTTGGAAAAATTCTGCATCAATTATATCGATGATATTTTTATTTTCTCTCAAACCTGAGAAGATCATCTTCAACATATCGACAAATTTTTGCAGGTGACCGACGCTGAAGGATTCAAACTAAAACTAGTCAATGTTTGTTTGCAGCTAAATATGTTAAATATGTGGGTCATACAATTTCAAAGAACAGAGTCTCACCAGCTCAAGGTAATTTAGTGTCAATTAAAAACCTATATAGTCCATCGGATAAAACTGGAGTAAGAAGTGTTTTAGGCTCAATAAACTTTTATTTAAGATATATAGAAAATAGTTCTCAAAAACTGGAACAATTACATCGGTTATTAAGAAAGGACGTGAAGTTTGAATGGTCCAGTGATTGTGAAAAAACTTTCAATATGATAAAAGATTATTTATTTATGTACGGCCCCCAATACTGTCAATTTATGATTATAATAAGCCCGTCTTTATAGAAACAGACGCCAGTTTTAAAGTGATAGGCGCTACTCTGAAACAGCCACAAGAAGAAGGAATACTGCATCCTGTAGCTTATTATTCAAGGAAACTATCGGAAAGGGAAAAACGTTTAAACATCATTCATTTGGAATGCAAGGCGATCAAAGACGCTATAAAATTTTGGCAATATTATTTAATAGGACGCCACTTTACAGTATGCAGCGATCATAAGCCATTAGAAAACTTGAAGACTTTTCAGATGAAATTGTTGGTGTTCTAATTATTTATTTATCACAAGTTAATTTCAACATTATTTATAAAAAAGGCAAAGAAAATATCCTAGCCGACTTACTATCAAGAAATCCGGTTCGAAATATTTCAATAATGAAGATGCAATCAGGATCGTGAACTTGATCGATCTACCTCAGATATTAAAAGACCATGCTGAACACTTTCCGGAGTTAACAGTAGCAAAACGGACTGACTATAAGCAAGGAATGACCCTTAAAAGATTAAAAGGCAAACTGAGAATGTTTGTTTCTCCAAAATTAGGAAATGAGATCATCCAGCTGGTTCATGATCATTACGGTCACATTGGTCCAGCACAGATGACCGCCACGATTCGACCGCATTATTACTTCAAGGGTTTCGACAAAGCAATCCATAAATTCAGTAAAAGTTGCCAGATTCGTGTTAGAAATAAAGCCCGTCGCAGTCAAGCTATCGGCCTTCTCTCACAACTGGGTCCTGCCACTGACCGTTCCAAATGATGTCACTTGATACTGTTGGAGGGTTTTCAGGGAATCGGTCACCAAAGAAATACATGCACATTTTGGTGGATCATTTCACCAGATATGCATGGATCTCAACGAGTATGGATCAAAGCGCTCACGACTTAATTAATCTGATTAATCCGATTGCTAAAAGTTGATGTTTGTAACAGTGCGGATGTATTCTCCCACTCTCACAGCAAGTCTTGGTCTGTATTCTATACTGTACTTTAATGTTAATTTTTTATTATACAATTTTTAAATTGAATTTTGTTTAGTGCTATTATTTGTGTTTTCTCAAACTATTATACTTATTATAATAATATTTACTGATTTCTGTGTCAAAATGAGTCAGTGCAACTTTTGTGGTAGGGCTGTTCGGAATACTCCTTATATCGCTTGTAAGGACTGTAACTTTAATTTCCATGGTACATGCCTAGATAAACCTTTGAACAAAGAAGACATTGAAGCAATAAAGGCCGCAGGACAAGTATGGAGATGTGTCAGCTGCAGTAGTAAGGACAGCAAAAGCCTAGGATCAGGATCATCAGGTACGAACTTAAATGAATTGTTAGAAGATATTAAGAAACAAATTGTTTCTGTTGAAAAAAATCTGGAAGATTCTATTGATAAGATATTCGAGAGGCTTGATGATAGTATTAAAATAATAGGAGAACAATCTAAGAAAATTGATGAATGTACTGATAAAATTGAAGATTTACAAAGGAAGAATGTGGCTTTGCGTAAACAGGTAATTCTAGTCAATGCATGGTGTGATGATTTAGAGCAAAGGATCTTAATCAAGTACTGTTCAGATAAATGGTGTACCGCTTGCTCTAATGGAAAATCTGAAGCAGATTGTATGTAGTATGGGTGCTGCACTTGATATTAAAATTAATTGTTAAACCTGTTTTATTTTGTAGTTCTTGATTTTCTGACTGGTCTTGAATGATATCTGATAATATTATTAGATTAACAATTTTTAATTGTTCTTTTTCGTTATCTTCTGATGCCAGTACTGGGTTCCTGCTCAAACAGGCTGCCTCTAGATTGTATTTACCTGGAGCATATTTTATATTAAAATCATATTGCGACAAATAATAAGTTAGGTCTCCTAGCTCTTCGTCTGGTCTTTATATTCATGTTTTCCAATGGTTTATGGTCTGAGTATACCGTGAATGACTTACCAATCAACCAATATTGCCAGTATCTTATGGCTTCTTTAATAGCCAGACATTCCAGATATATCGCTTTTTTTTTTCTTTTGTGCTTCGTTTAGTTTTTTTGAGAAGTATGCTACTGGTTTTTGTTTTCCATTTTCTTGTATTTGTTTTAATACTGCACCTAATCCTTCTATTGATGCATCGGTGTATATTACTATTGGTAGATTTTTGTCGTAGATTTCTAGTATAGGTTGTGAGCATAGTAGTTGTTTGATTTTTTCGAACGATACTTGACATTTTATTGACCATGAAAATTGTACATTTTTCCTGAGTAAATTGTGTAAAGGATCTAAAATTATTGCACAGTTTGAAATATATTCGTGATAGAAATTTATCTTCCCGAGGAATTGTCGTACGTTTTTTTGAGTCTTAGGTATTGGAAAATTTTTTACTGATATTAAATTATCTTTTATTGGTCTGATCGTATTATTTTCTATTATATGGCCCAGGTACTGTACAGACTCTGCTGCAAATTTGCATTTTGTAAATTTTAGCCTGAATCCTTCTTTTTTTATTGCGTCTAATAGTAATTCTATATTTTTAATTTTAGAGTCGTCAAACCGTTTGTTTTTTGGACACCATTAATTGTTATTAAACTTGCATTATTACCTTTACTATTATTTTATTTTTTATTTTTTATGTTTAGGAATTTCGAGTTTATTAAAGATACATTTGATCCTGAATCGTAAATTCCCCAAAGATCTATTTTGTTTTCTATAGTTAGTTTGACTTTTATTAATGGTGTCATTACTCGTTTTTCTGCTCTGACTCGTTCAATTCGGATTCTATTACTGAATTGTTTACGTGCCTAATATTTTTTGTATCTTTATCATTTTTTTTATTGAACCAGCAAGCGGTTTCTGCGTGGAATCGTCTCCCCTTATTTGATTTTTCGCAGGTTGTGCATGGTGTTTTATTTTTATCTTCCGCGTTTGTACTGGTTTTTTTATTAAAAGAATTTTTACTCACCATATGTTCATATTTGTTCAACTCGTTGAATAAATCTTAAGTTTCTCTTATCATTTCTCTATCGATTCTGTTTAAAATGAATTCCGGAAGTCCTGCTGCAATGAGATCGATGAGAGTTCCCTTATCTATTGTTTGTCGCATATCTAGTAAAAGTTTTTCTTTCCTTATTGCATAATCTATTAAAAGTCCTTTGTATTTGAAATTTAGTGCATAGGTAACTGGGTTCCAGCCTTTTGTAGCGAATTTTTCCGAGAAGTTCTTTTTCCATTCATCCCATGTCCCATGCACTGTTACTTTTGTAAACATTGAGCTGAACCAATCTTTGCAGGAGCCTTCCATGAAGAATCGGAGTACTTCAATTTTTTGTGAGTCTTCATTTAAATCAAATCGATTGCATTCTTGTTCAAAAATTTCCATCCATCGGCTTGGGTTTGGATTTTTACTTGTGAATCTGTCGATAATGAATTTCTCTGTTATGTAAATTGTTAGGTCGTGGATTTTCAATTAATGTTTTAAGTAGTCTGTTTAAAGTATTTACGTCTGCATGTTCAGCAGTTATATTTTCTGTTTTGATATTTTCTAGGTATACGTCATGAAATTGTAAATTTTCTTCTTCATCTACATAAGTTTCTTTGATTTCCTTTGTCAATTTTATCCAGATATTACGCTCTTGGTGCCTTTTTTTCAACGAATTTTTTACCTTCTTAAAAGCGTTAGTGGCGATTAATTGTTCATGGAGGTTTGCATTTTGCAATTCTTCTGGGATTTTGAAAATTCTATCATCCTCGGTAGTTATTGAGGTTATGCCAATTACATTACATTTTCCGTCTGTTGTTTGGATTACTTTGAAACAGAATTGTAGCTTTTCCATCTTATAATTTTCTTATAACCCTTGTAATTTAAACGGGAATGTCGTTTTATAATGATTCTTAGGGACGACAGAAATCAATTGAAACAAGGTTGTGTTGCTCTGTAAAACAAAGTTTATTTTCTTTTAATTGATAATTAGTTTACGGGTTTACAAATAAAATCTAAATTCATACCTGTAAAACAAAGAAACGACATTCAATGTTTATTCTCCTGTCGATTCTGTTTCTTTTATAATAACAAATAATAAAAAAAAACACTTGGAGCTTTTCACTGCTTGGCTAACACACTCGTAAGCTCCCTGCTGATAACGCCAGTATCATTCTCTTCAACATCTGCATTATCTACGTTGGCGCGGTTCGCTAATTCAAATTAAAGAAATTCATTTTCTTTACATATATACATATATATATATATATATATATATATTGGTGTGTGTGTCTAGCAAAGATATAGAATTTATAGAATAGAGAATAGATAATTTGCACATCGATTTTTGGTTGCTGCCCAATTTATCTTCTTCTTCGTCGCATATGTTTTATCAAAAATTGAAATCATCAATTTTTTTTTTATTAAGAGGGAGGGTAATGTGGTGACCACATATATTATATATGATTGAAATGATTAGTTATCCACATATACATATATAATATGTATTATTTAAATGTATAATGATAGGATGATATTGATATTAAATGTATGAGTATTGATTAGTTTAATAATATGAATTGATTAGATGTATGAGTATTAATAAGCATAATTATATGAATTGATTAGGATGTATTATTTTATGTGTAGAGTTTAATTACGTATTCAATATTGTTTATGTAAGTTGTATTATATATTCGTTCACCTATGTACCTTAGAAAGATAAGAATGTAGGAACGTATTTACGAGTTTGTATTCTACTGTATGAATATTATACCATACCAGAGTTCAATTTATCTAGTATTTACCGCTTGAATATTTATATTTGTGGAAGGTGGGGATGCAAATGGGAGGGTGGGGGAAGCGATTAGACAGTTCCAGGCTGCGTTAACTAAGAACACTCTCTCAAGATTTTTCTCTGACTAGACACCAGGGAGTTAAATAATATTATGAAGGTTATAAACAGCTGGGTGACCAATGAGGTTTTATGTGAAATGGATTTGACACTGCCTCAACCATTTAATTTATTTTATTGCATTCAATAGTTATCACTTGACCAACATTAATTAATATTCATTTTTTAGTTCATTATTGCATAGTTTTTATTTATTTGTATTCCAGAGGCAAATCCATACGTAACCTGCTCCCAGCCGTATATAACCTGAAATTACGATTCTGAAAATGGTAAAATCATTTATATCATCACATTGTATGATATAAAAATTGACAATTGTTAATACTGAATAAAGAGTATTGCCTGAAGCATAGCTCTTTAAAATATGATACATTCTTTTCGTAGAAGGAAAGTGAATAAAGATACAGAATAATAACATAAATAACAGAATAAATACAGCGTTTTACATAGTTTTTGTTCCGGTTTCTGATACGTTTTTTTTGTTTACGTACATTTTTCTTTCGGTATTTCTTTCCTATGTTTCTTCTCTTCTCAGCTCGATGTAAATTGCTTCTCTAAAAAAATATAGTTTTATTAATTGTGATATTATTATTCAAAATACATTTTTTCACGTTAAACTAAATAATAAAACTATACGATTATACTCATACTAAAATAAATAAAAGAAAGTTTCATAACTATTATATAAATTTATTTTCCTCCCAGAATACAATAAACCAAAGAATCTAAAGCTTTAACTCGTTTCCAGGCATTATCAGTCATACTGTACTTGGAAAATAAAGATCTGATATATATATATATATATATATATATATATATATATATATATATATATATAAAATATACATTAATATATATTATATATTTTTACGCTTGTATATATTTATTCATGCATTTATTTCGTTTATATCATTGATTTTTTATGGAATGATTGTAAGCTACATAGCACCATTGCTTATTGCCCACAACAGGCAGATTGTAATGCTTCAATAAAGTGTTTTCTTCTTCAAAAAAAAATTTATTTATGGTTCTTTTTGTAAAGGAGATAGTTGGAGGGTGCAGTCGATAAGAACACAGAATAAGTGATGAACTTATATAATGTGCCGACGTTTCGACCTACAGTGTAGGTCATCTTCAGGGCTAACAGAGAAACAAACAGAACAAAAAATATAAAAAATGTACAGTAACAATAATATGGTGACAAGTAATGTAGAAAAATAAAATAGTGGCAGACATGAAGATAGGAGATAACGAATATTAAAAAAAGCCAGATTATAATAAAATAAATATATAGACAGATTTAAAAAAATTAATGATAATGAAAAAATTAAAATAGTGAAAATAATGAATTAAAATAGTGACAGATATAATAAAATTAAGATAAAGCCAAATATAACAAAATTATTGAAATAGTGACAGATATAATTATTGAAATAGTAACAGATAATGTGTCAGATAATGTGATAATGTGTGTGTGTAACAAATAGTGAAAATAATGAATTAAAATAGTGACAGATATAATAAAATTAAGATAAAGCCAAATATAACAAAATTATTGAAATAGTGACAGATAATGTGTCAGATAATGTGATAATGTGTGTGTGTAACAAATAGTGAAAATAATGAATTAAAATACTGACAGATATAATAAAATTAAGATAAAGCCAAATATAACAAAATTATTGAAATAGTGACAGATATAATTATTGAAATAGTGACAGATATACTGAAATTAAGATAAAGACAGATATAACAAATTATTGATAATGAAAAGCAAATGAAAATAATGACAGATATAATAAAGTAAGACGGATTTAATAAAGTTAGAGAAAATGAGCAGAAATGATAAATTATAAATAACGCATATAAAATAAAAAATAGAAAATAAATGTACAGAATGGATAGTACAGTACAAAATAATAATATAAAGGAAAATCAAAAGGAAGAGTTAAACAAAAGAAACCAAAATGAGGATATTTACATATACATAAAGGTTGGAATATGAAGAATAAAGAAAAACTAGTAAAATAAAGGTATAAAATGTATGAAAACGGACTTGATGATGTTACATGTTACAGAAAAGTATGGAACTATATGTACAATAACAAATGTGAATAATAGAAATACTATTGTACAGTAATTACAGTGTACAATGACAGTTTTGAAAAAAAGTTGATAGGATTAATGAATTTGAAAAGTTAAAATAAGTGAAACTCTTGTACAGTAACAATAGTGTACAATGTCTGTATGAAAAAAAGTAGATAGGATAAATGAATTAGAAAGATTAAAATTGGTGCTTAAAAATATGAACTCTTGATTACCAACATATGATGGATGCCAAAATGATACGGGGGAAATAATAGGAAAATTAAAATTGGAGAAAGGATAAAGAGAAAAGTTTAAAATAAATAAAATAAAAGAAGAGACATACCGATTTTGTAGAGTGTGGCCGTTGGATTTAACGGCTGGCAGGTACTGAGGAGTACACGACCGATAAGACAGGGGGAAGGGATAGGAGCGATCTCTAGTGGCCAAAAAGTTAACTATAGAAGGTATAGGTATAACTATAGAACCATACGGGAGTATAGGAAAAAATGGGGAAAGTAAATAAATGGATAAAAATAATATAAATAAAATAAATAAAATGAAACAATGAAAGAAATGTCAATAGAGTAATAACAAAAGAAACATCAATGAGGAAGTAACGGAATTTAAGGTCTTTTGAGTAAATTAAAAATTTGGGAGTAGGTAGAGGAAAGGTGATGTGAGTCAGATTTAAGATTGATAGAGGAGGAATCTAAATTTATGTGGATAGTTTCAGAGAGGATGCGTTTGTCATGGTTAGGAGCTGTAGCTAGGATAGACGTTTTTTCAAAATCAAAGGTGTGGTTTAAAGAAAGGGCATGTTCGGAAAGTTTAGAGGAGGTATGGTTATGGGAGGAAATGGCATATTTGTGTTGAGTAATACGGTCTTAACCACGTAAGGAAGTTTTGGGTTTCACCAATATAGGAATCTTCTGCGTCCCATTCTTCTAGTTATCATCATACATCTGCTTCCCCACCACTACTTCGCCAATCTACTGTTTCTCCTAACTATATCACTTTTAATCGGCATAACTTTCCTAACTATGATGGAACTGCCTCTCCCCCTCTTATCTATACTACTCCCTCGCCTTTTTTATCCTTCTCCTCTATCAAATCTTCTTTTTCAAACCTAAAATCCCACATCGATCTTTTATGCTCTCTTCAAAAACATTTGGCTCATCATTTGGAACATCGTATTTTCCTCCTAAAATGCCGATCTAACTCCATCTTTCCTAATTTTATTACTAATGCTCTCAATCACATTACCACTTCAAAGTCCCTAAATTCATCATTATGTTTTTTCTCTTTAAAATTTAAAAAATCTCTTCTCAACCTTAAAATACGTGAGAATATTCCACACATCCACTCATTGAACCATCGTATTTCTTCCCTCACCCAATTTTTAACCAGTCACCTTTCCCCTGATCACATGAACAACCTTTCAATTCTTATTGCATCCACTTTCTCCATAACTAGGTCACGCAAAAAACACCAACTTATCTCCAAATTTAAATACCTTTACCAAAATTCCCTCATCTCCAAAATCTATCCTAAAGGAGATGACCACTGGGTTCACAATATTTCTTCCACCCCCATCCCTAATAATGTTATCAATATTCTATCCTTAGAACCAAATTTTTCTGCACCCTCCTCCTCCTCCTTCAAAAAAATTATACCCGACTTATTGACTGACTTAGAATATATCCATAATGACCCCCTCCTCAACCATTCACATGCTCAACCAGATCTTTCACGCGTCTCTGCAGCTAATATCATTTCCAATTTCCTTCAGCACCCCCATTCCACCCCTTCTAATTTCTCCCCGCAATTTTTCAAAGACCTTGCGTCCACACGCTCTTTTCTTCAATCTCATGATGACTTAATTGTCACCAAAGCTGACAAAGGTAACTCTACTGTAATTATGGACCTTTCTGATTATAACCTCAAAATTAATTCCCTTCTTTCTGATACTTCCACCTATAAACCCATACCTCGTGATCCTACTACATCTCTCCAAAAACAATTCAACCTCCACCTAAAAAGCCTTGTCAATTCTAAATTAATTACTTATCCCGTTTACAGAAACCTCATTTCCTATAATTCCTTAGCCCCACGTTTTTATGGTCTTCCCAAAATCCACAAACCCAACAACCCCCTCCGTCCGATTACAGCCAACGTCAATTCACCACCTACAAAACTTAGCAAATTCTTACTTTCATCCTTACAAGTCCTCAGCCGTAACAACCCATATGACATCCATAACTCCTTTCACCTACGTGATCTTTTAACATCCCTCACCATTCCTGATCATTACATCCTCACTTCCTTCGATGTCGAAAGTCTTTTCACCAACATTCCCTTACATAAAGCCCTTGACATAATAGATAACAACTGGTCACTAATAGAACCCCATACATCTCTTAACCGGTTCTCATTTCTTCAATCTTTAAAACTTTGGTGTGAAGGCTACCTTACCTTCCATGGACAGTTCTATTCCCAAATTTCTGGACTTGCCATGGGAAATCCCCTAGCTCCTGACCTCTCTAATATTGTTCTAAATGACCTTCTAGACTCCATTCTACCACAGTTCCGTAATGATATTTGTTTCATCAAAAAATATGTAGACGACCTCCTCCTTATCATCAATCCCAGCATCATTACTGATTTATTATCTTCCTTCAATTCATGCCATCCCCGCCTCCATTTCACCGTTGAAGTCGAATCCAATAAGTCACTTCCTTTTCTTGACCTCCTTATCATTAAAAATTCTGACCACACCTTATCCACTGATTGGTATACTAAACCCACTTACTCTGGCCGACTTCTTAATTATTACTCCCAACATCCACACCACCTTAAAATTAACGTCGCTAAAAATATCATTCACCGTGGCCTATCCCTCTCTGACGCCTGCTTCCATACAACCAACACCCACCGTATCAAAGATACCCTTTTTAAAACCAATTTCCCTCCCTATATTGTTAATAAACTCATCCATGACTACTATAACCCCCCCACCCCCACCCGATTGCCACATCCACCATCTATTCCTATATACAGATCCTTGCCATATATACCCACCCTCTCTAATAACATTCAAAAATACTTACGTTCCGTTATCCCCAATTTACGTATTGCCTTCAAATCCCATAACAAACTTTCCCATATTTATACCCGTATCAAAGATCCTATTCCCTTCAAACTTCGTTCCCATGTCGTTTATCGGATCCCTAGTTCTACTACTAATTGTAACTCTTCCTATATAGGTGAAACCCAAAACTTCCTTAAAGACCGTATTACTCAACACAAATATGCCATTTCCTCCCATAACCATACCTCCTCTAAACTTTCCGAACATGCCCTTTCTTTAAACCACACCTTTGATTTTGAAAAAACGTCTATCCTAGCTACAGCTCCTAACCATGACAAACGCATCCTCTCTGAAACTATCCACATAAATTTAGATTCCTCCTCTATCAATCTTAAATCTGACTCACATCACCTTTCCTCTACCTACTCCCAAATTTTTAATTTACTCAAAAGACCTTAAATTCCGTTACTTCCTCATTGATGTTTCTTTTGTTATTACTCTATTGACATTTCTTTCATTGTTTCATTTTATTTATTTTATTTATATTATTTTTATCCATTTATTTACTTTCCCCATTTTTTCCTATACTCCCGTATGGTTCTATAGTTATACCTATACCTTCTATAGTTAACTTTTTGGCCACTAGAGATCGCTCCTATCCCTTCCCCCTGTCTTATCGGTCGTGTACTCCTCAGTACCTGCCAGTCGTTAAATCCAACGGCCACACTCTACAAAATCGGTATGTCTCTTCTTTTATTTTATTTATTTTAAACTTTTCTCTTTATCCTTTCTCCAATTTTAATTTTCCTATTATTTCCCCCGTATCATTTTGGCATCCATCATATGTTGGTAATCAAGAGTTCATATTTTTAAGCACCAATTTTAATCTTTCTAATTCATTTATCCTATCTACTTTTTTTCATACAGACATTGTACACTATTGTTACTGTACAAGAGTTTCACTTATTTTAACTTTTCAAATTCATTAATCCTATCAACTTTTTTTCAAAACTGTCATTGTACACTGTAATTACTGTACAATAGTATTTCTATTATTCACATTTGTTATTGTACATATAGTTCCATACTTTTCTGTAACATGTAACATCATCAAGTCCGTTTTCATACATTTTATACCTTTATTTTACTAGTTTTTCTTTATTCTTCATATTCCAACCTTTATGTATATGTAAATATCCTCATTTTGGTTTCTTTTGTTTAACTCTTCCTTTTGATTTTCCTTTATATTATTATTTTGTACTGTACTATCCATTCTGTACATTTATTTTCTATTTTTTATTTTATATGCGTTATTTATAATTTATCATTTCTGCTCATTTTCTCTAACTTTATTAAATCCGTCTTACTTTATTATATCTGTCATTATTTTCATTTGCTTTTCATTATCAATAATTTGTTATATCTGTCTTTATCTTAATTTCAGTATATCTGTCACTATTTCAATAATTATATCTGTCACTATTTCAATAATTTTGTTATATTTGGCTTTATCTTAATTTTATTATATCTGTCACTATTTTAATTCATTATTTTCACTATTTGTTACACACACACATTATCACATTATCTGACACATTATCTGTCACTATTTCAATAATTTTGTTATATTTGGCTTTATCTTAATTTTATTATATCTGTCACTATTTTAATTCATTATTTTCACTATTTGTTACACACACACATTATCACATTATCTGACACATTAGCTGTCACTATTTCAATAATTATATCTGTCACTATTTCAATAATTTTGTTATATTTGGCTTTATCTTAATTTTATTATATCTGTCACTATTTTAATTCATTATTTTCACTATTTTAATTTTTTCATTATCATTAATTTTTTTAAATCTGTCTATATCTTTATTTTATTATAATCTGGCTTTTTTTAATATTCGTTATCTCCTATCTTCATGTCTGCCACTATTTTATTTTTCTACATTACTTGTCACCATATTATTGTTACTGTACATTTTTTATATTTTTTGTTCTGTTTGTTTCTCTGTTAGCCCTGAAGATAACCTACACTGTAGGTCGAAACGTCGGCACATTATATAAGTTCATCACTTATTCTGTGTTCTTATTGACTGCACCCCCCAACTATCTCCTTTACATTGGATCATCCAGTCAACTATTTTCATCTCATATATGGTTAATTTTAATTATTTAAATATAATTGTATTCAATTATTCAATTCAGATTATGTCTTTCCTCTTCAAAATTAAAATATATATATATATATATATATATATATATATATATATATATATATATATATATATATTTAAATAATTAAAAAGAACCATAAATAAAAAATAAATTATGAATATAAATTTGACGTAAGTCCCGATTAAAGTAATGTTCAATGAACATACTTCCCCGTGTATACCTCGAAAAATTGCGAGATCAAAGGGATATAGGATCAGTGAAGAGAAAGGATTTGTCTAGCTGGAATGCGTGCCTTGGTAGCTCAGTGGTTAGAGCACCGCGCTAGAAACGCGGGCGACCCGCGTTCGAATCACGGCCAAGACATAATCTTTTCACTTCAAAATTAAAAAAAAGAATATATATATATATATATATATATATATATATATATATATATATATATATATATATATATATATATGTATATATATATATACGGAGAAATAATGATGTTTGCATTCAGAATTAAATTAGTAAACCCGTAACTACACATGACACATAATACATTTTTCCACACCTGGAGTCTACAGACTCCGGTTTATTGTAAACACTAATAATAATATTTTTTCAAACTTTTGCTACTAACCCCTTTTTTACACATTTATTAGATTTGTGAAAAAGGAAAATTTCAAAACATTACACATCAATATTATTGTTTATTCAAAAATAATTAAAAAAATGTTGTACATAATTTAATGTTAAAAATTAGCTGGACAATATTATTGACCAATATTTTTATATTATTGCCCTTTGATATTAGTAAAATATAGTATCTAACAAATTTCACAAGAATAAAAACTAATTAGTAAAAAATGCAATGTCCAAAGGCTCATGGGTTTTCGTAATCAGCTGGATGGTCCGCATTCGCGAAGGATCTGCTTTTTGTGTGGATTAGTTAGGTCCAGACACTTTTTCTCGCTTCGACAGTGCTATATTAAATCTAAATATTATTCTTGGCACGTAGGACAGATTTTTGATGCACACTGTAAGCATACAGGTCGTCCACATTTTCCACAAGGGTATTGTGTTTTCCGTTTCAGAGACCGAGGATAAATACTGCAATATTCCCTTGGCTCTAAAATTTTCTGATCTGGTTTATATTTAACCTCTTCTTTTACATTAAGTATTTGGCGGATGGTATCTTTTATGCCTCTCGAGACCTTCACCAATATTTTCTTGCACGTCCTGAAAATAATCCCCTTTTATATTTGGTTCACTTTATCATGCATAACCTTTAGACTATCCCCATCGGTATTCTGCTCAGTAATTCTAGATGGAATAGAAAGATTATCTCTTCCGACTTCAATGTGATCTAAGTCGATAACCTCTACTTCACTGTCACTGGAGTGGTTGCTCTCCAATTCTTCGTCGCTAAAATCACAACACACTACGTCTTCATGAAGCCAACTATCGACAACTTCTTCAAAATCATTGTCAACAGGTGTGATTTTGAGGCTTTTGGACTTCCTTCTATTGTAAATAAGAGCAAATGTGACGTTCCAACACACGTGGAGTCTCGCAGACCACCAGAAAAACGTTACGTTCGCGGGAGGAGGCGGGGGTGGTACTATCAGGAAGCTGGCCATGACCTAGGAGGGTAGCCCCTCACCCCTATCCGACCTCTCCTCTGTTTTTTACACAACTTGAAAGAGTGACCGGAGTCTGTCAGACTCCAGAGGTTTAGTAACGGGTTAAACAAGGACAACGTTTCTCTACCATAGACGTTTCACCTGTCAAGTGTGATTCAGAGGGGAGGCACAGTTCATTATTACTGAGCACCAGAAGGTCATCAATTTGTGGACCGAGCGGATGTGGAAAGACTAATATTATGATTGGTCTTTTATTAAATCCGAATGGTTAAAAATTTAAAAATGTGTATCTTTTCGGAAAAAGGTTGCATCAACGGAAATACCAGTATTTAAAAAATATCGTAAATCTTGTTCCTGAAATAAGGTTATATGAATTTGAAGATGCGAAAGAATTGCCACAAGAAGTTGAATGCAATTCGGTCTGTATATTTGATGACGTCAATATGGAAGACGAGGACAAAATTATACGATATTTTAGTTATGGTCGTCATATGAATCTTGATTATTTCTATTTAACACAGAGTTATGTTTGTATCCCGAGACATCTTATCAGATGTGTAACTTTAACTTTTTAATAGTATTTCCTCAAGGTGGATTAAATTTGAAACATATTTACGAGGAACATGTAAGCACTCCAGATTTCAGTTTTGCACTTTTTAAAGAGATGTGTTCTTTATGTTGAAAAGAACCATTTAGTTACCTCGTCATTATTGACAAAAGTAGAGACCTGAATAATGGACGTTTTAGAAAAGGCATTGTTACATTCATTGTAGATATATAAAGAACGGTGTCGGGTATCAATAACTAATTTTTTATTTTATGTTTTTTTTATTTCCAAATGAATATTTTATTGCATTAAAAGCTAGATTTTTTTTTGTTTGTTTTATATTATTCTAACATTAATAAAATTTATTAAAAGGAAACAAAAGAATTTAGAGAGTAATTTTAAAAACATATGTTTTAATATTAAGTGTAATGTTCGAAAAAACAAAACAAGATCAGTCTCAAGACAGTTGCCCTGTGAGAAGGTTGCTTGCTACTCTACACTGGATTTTGTTGCCACTTCTTCATCACTTTCACATCTTCTTCAACTTGAATTTTGTTAACTCTCAGCAGTAAAACTTCTCGCTATTTTGATCTAATTTTGGACTTACCGGTAAGAGACATTTAATTTTTCTACTCATCATCATTTCGAATCATCAAGTCATCGCTATCAAGAACTCAAAACTTTTCAAGAAATCAAATCATTTCTCAGTTTTTCATTGATTCACAGACCAGTAATATTTTTGTTTCAAGACTCATCTCTCTTTAGTAAATAAGTTAATTCATTTTTTATGTAAATAATTGTAAATAATAGCTTAGTGCATTTTCTTTTTTCATAACTTTTTTTATTTACTTTTAAATAACTTTCTTTGTATTTTCTTAGGTTTACTTGTGCACATTAATATTTTTATAACTGTTCTTTTTCTATTTTTATATTATATATTTATCATTTACTCATTTTTGGATGTTTTTATTTGTATTTACTTGATGAATTTCTTTTCTTTCCTTTTATAGCTTCAACTATATTTATTTGGGGAAATTGTCACCCAATCAAACTATTAGGTTTTTTTATTGAATTCACAACCGGCAAATTCGCTCGGATAGAAGGTTAGCGAATTATTATTAGGAGCCCCTTCTTTCCACATCTTTATGGTCCTCCGGCCTGGGATATTGTGATTTCAGTAAAATTTTCTAGTAAATATTCGATTTCTATTTTTTCCCTTTATAAAACTTGTTGTTTCTTTTTTTTATTTTGATATATAGTACTTTTTTATTGTTATTAAATTTGTATAGTTAAAATGGCACCCAAAGTTAATCAGGATGAATCGGAAGAGCTATTGGATGCTCTTAAGGATGAATTCCGGGACTTAGCTGATGACATTAACGAAACCAAAACCGCAGGCTTATTAATGGAGTCTGACTCGACTAAACAAAAAATTCTAGCCGCTCGAATTTCCCGACTTGATAATACTTTCGAAAAGCTTTCAACAATATATTCAAATTTGAGGAAGCTCGCAAAAAAGTTAAAGAAGCCCTTCACAGATTTCGAATCGGCTTTTAAAGAGATTCGTGGCACCTATTATGAAGCATTAGCATTGGGTTCTTCTCCTGCCCCTACTGAATCCAGTGGAAATAAATCAGTTATTGACAGAGAAGAACATTCTCAATTACGCCTTCCTACGATAAATATTCCAACATTCTCTGGAAATATTTCAGATTGGCCTTCCTTCAAAGACACTTTTTCCTCAATGATTCACAATAATCCAGACTTGAATCCTATTCAAAAATTCCACTATTTGAAGTCATCTTTGAAAGGTGGAGCAGCTCAGACTATCACCTCGATTAATCTCACTCACGACGGCTATGATCAAGCTTGGGCAGCTTTAACGAAGAGGTATGATAGCAAAGGACTTCAAGCAACTCATCATTTGATGAATATATTTAATTTTCTACCCCTTCAAAAATGTTCTCTCGCTACCCTTGAACACTTTTCTTCAGTTATTCTTGAAAGTGCTGCAGCTTTTAATAGATTGAACATAGATGATGCCGCTGGATTCATATTATACACTTTTGCTATCAGGTTATTAGACACTAAAACTCGAGAACGTTTTGAAAACGAATTCGGATCCAGATCTGAAACTCCAACTTGGAAGGAATTTTCTGATTTTATCTTTCAATCAATTATTCAGCTCCAATCCAATAATCTAACGGCATATCAAAATCCCACTTCAGTTAACACCAACTACAAATCTACTTATCAGTCTAAAAAGGTTTTGATGTCTTCCACAGCAACCACCATTCGTTTTGAATGCCCCCTTTGTAAGAAAAACCATAGAATTTACAACTGTTCTAATTTTCGATCACTCGCACCCAGGCAAAGATTTGAAAAGATAAAATTGTTAAATCGTTGTCTCAACTGTTTGGCTTCTGGTCATTCAGCTTCGAAATGCAGCTCTACAAACTCCTGCAAGCAGTGTAATTTACGGCACCATTCCCTTTTACATTTTCCGAAAGGTTCTGATCCCCGCACCTCATCTAATCGAAATCAAGGTCCCTCTATACCTATCGCACATTCAGTGCTTCGAACTAACTCTTTTGAAAACTCTAATGCAAGGAAATCGTGCAATACACCTACACATTCTGAGTCTTCACAAACAGCTACCAACAACTTGAATCTTTCAAACCCAGAAGCTGTATTGTCGTCGACTTCAAGTGGAAAAGTAAATGTTCTTCTGGGTACTGCATTAATTAGGATTAAAGACTCCTCAGGTTGTTTCCAGGTTGTACGCGCTTTAATTGATAGTGGGTCTCAACGCTCATTCATCACTTCACAATGTGCACGACGATTGCGTTTGCCACTTATTCAAAATTCGCAGAAGTTAGTTGGTTTCGGGAGCAATCCCATTTCTGGTTGTAAACACCAAGTTCTTTGCGCTATTTCTCCTAATAAGGAAGAATCATCCACTCATCACACATACGCAATTATTATTAATCATATTAGTAACGAAATGCCCTGTGAAACCGTTATAGATAATGTAGTCCAACATTTCCGACATTTAGATCTGGCTGATCCAATGTTCTATCAACCAGGGCCTATAGATTTTCTAATTGGTTGCGATTTATTTGGAGAAATATTAAATGGAGAAGTAATAAAGTCGGCTCATGGATTCCCAAATGCCATGAAAACCTCTCTTGGATGGATTTTGTTAGGACCTGTTTCAACTTCAACTCCCTCTACTTATAGCTCTACCTTGCTTGCCAATTCTGTGCCTTCGTCTGAACCTCAGGATTTATCACAGCTGATTACCCGTTTTTGGGAAGTCGAAGAAATAAATAATGTTTCGAGAAGGAATCCGCTTGATGTAAAGAGTGAAGATCATTTTAGAAAAACACACTATCGAACACCCTCTGGGAGATACACAGTCCGTTTACCCTTTAAAAAGCAACCGCCTAATTCAGAAAGCTCCAAGCACATGACCTTAAAACGTTTTAAAAACTTAGAAACAAAATTCGAACGAGAACCAATTTTGAAATTGGGATATGGAAAAGTTTTTGAAGAATATCCGCAAAAATGTTACTTATCGCCCAGTTTTCACCCGGGAAAATATTTTCTTCCTCACCACTGCGTATTGAAAAGGAGCACAAGTACCAAACTGCGTATAGTTTTTTGATGGTTCAGCTTCAACCTTTAATGGATCTCTCAATGATTACCTACATTGTGGTCCCAAACTACAACCGGAGATCACAGATGTGTTGTTAAAATTTCGATTACCACAAATAGTCATGACAGCCGATATCTGTCAAATGTATCTGCAGATTTTGATTGCTCCTGAGGATCGTTCTTATCGTCATTTATTTTTTAGAGCTGAAAGTTTCGATCACCTCGCCGAATTTGAATTTAATCGTTTACCTTTTGGACTTTCATGTTCTCCCGTTTTGGCAATGCGAGTATTGCAACAACTCGTTGAAGATGAAGGAAGCAATTTTCCTAATGCATCTCGAGCACTATTAGAAGATATGTATGTAGACGATTTACTAACCGGGGCTGACACCTTGGAAGAAGCTCAAACACTTCAACAAGAACTAATAGCTTTGCTCGATAAAGGAGGTTTCGAACTGAAGAAATGGTTCAGCAATGCAACAGAACTCTTAGAACCAGTTTTATTAGATGAGCCTAAGACCATGGTCTCTTTCTCTAGTCTGGAAGATAACGTGGTGAAGATACTGGGAATGCAATGGGATCCTCAACAGGATACTTTTACTTATCGAATACAATCTAGAGATTTGGTTTTAACCAAACGAGGTATCCTTTCGACTATTGCCAGGATGTATGATCCTTTAGGATATTGTGCCCCAGTCATTTTTAAAGCGAAGTCAATTCTTCAACAATTATGGCTTAAGAAACTCGATTGGGATGAACCAATTCCACACATTATTTCCAAGTCCTGGGAAATTTTGTTTAAAGATCTAGAACAATTACAAGATATAAAAATTCCTCGTTGTGTAAAACTACACTCCCCAGCAAACATGTCTATTATAGGATTTGCTGACGCTTCTCTTTTGGGTTATGCTGCAGTTCTTTATCTTCGTTCTGAGGATCTATTTGGACAAGTAGATACTCATATCATGATCGCTAAAACTCGACTTGCTCCAGTAAAAACCCTTTCAATACCACGACTAGAGCTGTGCGCTGCTTTACTACTTGTCAACCTTTTGCGATCGATTCAACTCCTGACTCAACGATTAAAGCCAAACTCAATTTTTTTGTTGTCTGATTCGTCCACCGTTTTGTCTTGGCTAAACACACCGCCTCATCAACTGAAAACATTTGTAGCCAATCGAATAGTAAAAATACTGGATAACTCCGCTCTCGCTAATTGGCATCATATTCGCTCTGAAGATAACGCTGCCGACCTTGCCTCTCGAGGAACTTCACCATCAGGATTAGTTAATCATTCGGTTTGGTGGAAGGGACCTGACTGGATGAAGAAACCGCTGTCGGAATGGCCCCTGACTAAACCAATAAAATCGTTGAATCTTTCAGACATACCTGAAACAAAACAAGTTTATACTATCTTGGCTACCACATCAAAGACATCATTTCTCCTCGAATTTCTTGAAAAATTTTCATCGTATTCTAAATTGATTAGGGTGTTTGCCTTTGTACAACGTTTCCTTGTGAACTCTCGTCGTCATTCAACCAAGAGAAAAGGTCAATTAAGTTTAGAGGAACTTCGTCAGGCTACCCGCACATTGATAAAATTAGTACAAGGACATCACTTCTCCTCTGCAATCTCCGAAAATTCGATTGTAACATCGTTGAAATCTTTATCAATTTTTATAGATTCTTGTGGAGTGTTTAGGGTGGGCGGTCGCCTTAGTAATGCCCCTTTATCTTATGATGCTAAACATCCAGTGTTACTACCTTACAAATCACGTTTTGTAGAACTACTTGTCGACCATTTCCATATCGTTTACCTACATGCTGGGCATCAGCTACTACATTCCTTACTACGTCAGCACTTTTGGATTATTTCTGCAAGACGTCTTATACGCACTCGAATACATCGCTGTCAGAGATGTCATCGTTTGAAGGTCAAACCCTATACACCGTTCATGGGAAATTTGCCATTGTCAAGATTCGAACAAGGGCGACCTTTTATAAATGTTGGAATTGATTTTGCTGGTCCATTCTCAATCCGTGAATCTTCTCGCCGTAAGGCAGCCGTTGGAAAGGCCTACGCCTGCTTGTTTGTGTGCATGAGCACAAAGGCGCTGCACATTGAAATCGTATCGCAATTGAAAACAGTAACTTTTCTAGCTTGCTTCGACAGATTTATAGCTCGAAGAGGACTACCTAGCAGAATATTCTCCGATAATGGGACAAATTTTGTAGGTGCGTCACGACATTTGAAAGAGCTATACTCATGGTGGAACGAATACTCCAAGAAAAGGGACATCGAAAACTATTTCGCCCAGCGAGAAATAGTTTGGAGTTTTATCCCACCTTTTGCGCCTCATTTTGGTGGATTATGGGAGGCTGGTGTAAAGTCTTTTAAATACCACCTCAGGAGAGTATTGGATGGCCATCCCCTTACCTTTGAAGAACTCTCTACGATTGCAAGTCGCATTGAAGCAATTTTGAACTCAAGACCTATGTATCCAATGTCATCTTCTCCTGAAGACTTAGATGTCTTGACACCAGGCCATTTCTTGATTGGCGCCCCTTTGGTTGCACTGCCAGAACCAGAATCAATAGAACCATCCCGCCATCCTATTTCAAGGTGGAATCTTATCCATCAAAGCATAGGCAATATTTGGAAACAATGGCGACGTGACTACTTAAATTCTCTACAACAACGAAGCAAGTGGACCACTGATTCGGCAAACGTAGCAGTCGGCACACTGGTGCTTCTTATCGACTCTAATGTACCGCCTCTCAATTGGCCTGTTGGGCGTATTACACAAGTGTTCCCTGGTAAAGATGGTATAATTAGAGTAGTCAAAGTGAGAACCTCTACGGCTGAGTAAACTCGTCCTCTTTCTCGTTTAGCTCCATTGATACCCTCCTAGTCTCTTAATATACCTGGGAAATTTGTACTCAAATTTGGTGGGCGGTATGTCGGGTATCAATAACTAATTTTTTATTTTATGTTTTTTTTATTTCCAAATGAATATTTTATTGCATTAAAAGCTAGATTTTTTTTTTGTTTGTTTTATATTATTCTAACATTAATAAAATTTATTAAAAGGAAACAAAAGAATTTAGAGAGTAATTTTAAAAACATATGTTTTAATATTAAGTGCAATGTTCGAAAAAACAAAACAAGATCAGTCTCAAGACAGTTGCCCTGTGAGAAGGTTGCTTGCTACTCTACACTGGATTTTGTTGCCACTTCTTCATCACTTTCACATCTTCTTCAACTTGAATTTTGTTAACTCTCAGCAGTAAAACTTCTCGCTATTTTGATCTAATTTTGGACTTACCGGTAAGAGACATTTAATTTTTCTACTCATCATCATTTCGAATCATCAAGTCATCGCTATCAAGAACTCAAAACTTTTCAAGAAATCAAATCATTTCTCAGTTTTTCATTGATTCACAGACCAGTAATATTTTTGTTTCAAGACTCATCTCTCTTTAGTAAATAAGTTAATTCATTTTTTATGTAAATAATTGTAAATAATAGCTTAGTGCATTTTCTTTTTTCATAACTTTTTTTATTTACTTTTAAATAACTTTCTTTGTATTTTCTTAGGTTTACTTGTGCACATTAATATTTTTATAACTGTTCTTTTTCTATTTTTATATTATATATTTATCATTTACTCATTTTTGGATGTTTTTATTTGTATTTACTTGATGAATTTCTTTTCTTTCCTTTTATAGCTTCAACTATATTTATTTGGGGAAATCGTCACCCAATCAAACTATTAGGTTTTTTTATTGAATTCACAACCGGCAAATTCGCTCGGATAGAAGGTTAGCGAATTATTATTAGGAGCCCCTTCTTTCCACAAACGGTCATGGCAATAATTGAGCATTAACGATCATGAACCCAAAATTCACTCGCGAGATTATAAAAACTAGAGAGATTTTGAAAAATAAATTTCGCTCATTGAAGCGCGGTCTCCAGGATATTGAGGAAGGTCGAAAAGCGTTTTCTACACCCGAGCTAAAACCTCTCGAGGACATTAAACAATCTGTACAATTAAGTAATAAAGAGACCAAATCGGAACCCGCATTGACGTCTAGAAAATTAAAAAGAATTGACACTACTAATGTTTGAGATCGCCATGTTAAATGACACCACTAATGTTGGGAATAGCCTAATAAAAGCGAGTTAGAGCCTGCTAGTATTTACAGAAAATCAACATTTATGCCGAAAACAACACCTCATCACAAAAGAGTTAGACAAATTTCATCTGATGATCCAAGTACTGTGTTAACACCATTATCTCACTTAACAAATCCCCTTCATGAGTTCATGTCACTAGAAATAGAAATGGATGAGTATGAGACAGATGATCCAATTTCAGAACAAGTCAAACAATATGCTAAAACACCAAAGGGAGAAGCCCAAGTTATGGAGCACCTCGCCGCATTTGGAAACCTACGTGTACAAAGGGAATACTTGGATAATATGTTGAAAGGTGATAAGGCACATGACTCTTGTAACGGCAATCGAGAAATGCCTTCTGGAGGATCGACTATTGGTGACTCGACCGATGTTGAGATTTTTTAGAACACTGATGATAGGTCTATAAACGGTATGGTTAATGAAGGAACTCCGGGATTGTTGCAGCTACTCTACTTGGAAAATCATAAATATTATCCCGAGTCCGGCTTGGATAATTATAAGAATATTATGCTCTCGACCAATACTCACAAAAAAGGCTATAGTGAGGAACAAGGGGTGTCCGGAAATATTATACTCTCGACCAATACTCACAAAAAAGGCTATAGTGAGGAACAAGGGGTGTCCGGAAATAGATCTGATAAATGTAGAAATATAATATCCAAGTTATTCCCAACACAATCTTTAAAACCCCGCCCTCCTTCCACAGCATCAACCAGGTCCGTGCAGGCTAACCTCACTCCGTTCCTACTCTTACAAACGGGGTACTGGACTTATGAGAGCAAATAAACCTCTGTATGAGTATTGGAATGACCCAAACGAACTAGTCGATCGTCTTAGGCTGTTAATGTCTTCAACTCATGCAGGACACGAAGGACACCAAAACGAAATAGAATCGATAATTGAAGAGCTACGAGAATAAAATATAATATATTAACATCTACATTTAGAGATTCGGTATAATCATGACGATTAACAAGTTCGGAACCCTCATAGCGAAAAAGCATTCAAAGTACAAAAACAAACATTATTTTCCATTTTTGTCAAGGTTTCCACCACACCTTGCTCCATCGGGGCATCACCGGATCACCATCGCGTCCGGAGCCATCCATTAGCTCCCCCCTGGGTTCCCCTCGGTCTAATTAGCCAAATATTAGAACGCTTCCACCACGCCGCTACTCTGCTCAACGTCAAATATACAATAACCAGAGTCACCGATCCTCCCCGGCAGTTCGGACGTTACACGCGTCATCACCACAACCCATGCACGGGTCGCCTGTCCTAGCCACTACACGGGATACGTCCTCTAGCAACTATTTGACAAGCCAAGCATCGCATGAACCCATTTCCTTCGACGCACCGTTATGTTACCAGAACCCGCCGCCACCCTTTCGTCCGTATCAACCGACCCTACATCGAGATCGGCGCTTGTCCGAAGAAATCACTGTGCGCTCAGCTTCGCCCCCGGACAAATTAAAAATTTCTCAATGACCCAATTCTTCCGCCGTATCGCCGCCTTCCTCTCGCGCCCGACCTCAATGCTCGCCTATCATGTTCGAAAAGGATGCGTCCTTGTTACACCGTCGCTATCAATTACCCCGCAACCGTGCCGCCGATAATTCTATACCGCTAATTACCATCTCGCATCGATCGCCATTAACTATGCTAGGGTCCTCAGGGGGCATGACACCTTCACTGTTGCCCACCGAGCAGGTCTCAATATCGCGTTCTGATCACCAAGCTCAATCATTCCGAACCTTGTTAGATTTTGGAAGCCAGGTGAGCTTCATCACCATCAGGGCCGTGTCTCATCTGGGCCTCCCCGTATCATCATCCCCAGTCGGGGTAAGTGTCTTGGGGGGATCGTCGAACCTATCCTGCCCCGGGTATACCACCGCAACCATTCAGGTTCCAGACGCTGATCCGTTAAGCTTTCAGTTATTCGTGATCAAAAACATAACCCATTCACTTCCGGCCATGCCTGTGGACTTATCACCCTGGCCGTACATAAGGGAACTCCCGCTCGCCGTCCATCGCTATGCCATCCTGGCCCTATAGATCTCCTTTTCGGAGTCGACGCCCTGCCACAAATCCTCCTCGGAATCGAACCATCGCCTAAGGGTGGACCCACGGCCTTGAATACCATATTTGGATGGTGTTTCATGGGGGACTGTCGTCCTCGTCGGACAAAGCGCCATATTACCTGGGCCAAAGAAGTAAAAGATAATGAAGGCAAGACTTTTCGCCCCCCCCCCCGCTTCGTCCCCGTCGTGCTCAATCTTCCGCTTATCTAACACCCAATTCCCCTTCACCTATCGCTAATACTGTCGCTCCCGAGCGTCACGAATTATCAGTATTTAACGCCCTCACCAATGTCCAATTAAACCTCGATCTCCAACGCTTTTGGATCTTCGAGGAGGTCACAGTCACTTCACCTCGTTTCTCCTCCGAAGAACAACGTTGTGAGGAATTATTTAGTACATCCGTCTCCCGCGATGCCCATGGTCGATACATAACTCCGTTACCTCTGAAATCGCTCGACTTGGGGGAATCTCGTTACAGAGCAGGAAAACAGTTTCACCGACTCGAAACCCGCTTTCATCGGGAGCACGCGTTACGTGAAGCCTATCTCGCCTTCATGCGAGAATACTTGGAGTTAGGCCATATGTCTGCCGTTCCTGAGCCTGATGACGCTTCCGGTATCACATACTACCTCCCTCATCATCCTGTACACCGCCCTGACGATCCGCCCTCTAAAATTAGAGTGGTGTTCAACGCTTCGGCGCAATCCTCCAATGGAAAATCACTAAATGATATTTCTTTTACCGGGCCAAAGTTACAATCTGATATTGTCACTTTGATTACTCGCGCTCGAATGCACCGATACATTTTCACTGCCGACATTCGGCAGATGTATCGTCAGATGCTAGTGCCTCCCAAACATCAAGATTTACAAAGAATCGTATGGCGATTCTCACCCGATGAGCCGATCCGCTCTTATCGCCTCCACACGGTCACGTACGGTGTCAGCTCCTCCCCGTTCCTTGCTATTCGAACTCTTCAGCAATTAAGTCATGATGAAGAGGCTCGTTATCCTCACGCCACCTCCGTTCTTCGCAAGGACACGTACGTAGATGATATTATTACTGGAGCCTCTACGTTGCCAGAAACCGTTCAATTAAGTATCTCATCGCTCTATTGCAATCCGGAGGAGAGAACTCCGCAAATGGGCTGCGGATCATCCTCAAATTCTATCCAATCTAGCAGCCAATTGTCATGTGGGGACTCATTCATTCAAATTCTCTTCCGAAGATGGCTCTACCATTAAGATCCTCGGTCTCGAATGGTCAGCCGACACAGACTTTTTTTCTTATCGCGTGTCTTCTGGCAAACTTCCCGCTACCAAACGGCTTATTCTTTCCAAATTAGCTCGCATTTATGACCCTCCTGGATGGTTAGTTCCCGTGACATTCACCGCTAAATTATTAATCCAACGTTTATGGGCTGGACACTCTGATTGGGATGAACCCGCTCCCCCTGATATCAGCCGGGATTGGAACTCCTTGCAAGAAGAACTGGAAACAGTATCTCACGTTTCTATCCCTCGCCGCTTTCCTCATTATCAAGAGTCGCGCAGTTGCCAACGCCTAGTTGCCTTTTGTGACGCTTCCGATCTGGGTTACGCCGCCGCTATATATTTGCATCCCACCTCCTCTTCCGGGGAAAGCGCCGTCAGCCTCTTAATGGCCAAATCCAGGGTCACCCCCTTGAAAAGAGTATCACTCCCGCGATTGGAACTATGCGGCGCTCACCTCCTTGCTAAGTTAACCACCAAAATAACCGAAATGTTTTCCCAGCCATTCGAAGACCTGATAGCCTTTTCAGACTCCGCTGTAGTTCTCGCCTGGATCCGCGGCGAAACCCACCGTTGGAAAACTTTCGTAGCAAACCGAGTAACGAAAATTCAAGAAAGCATACCCCCTTCTCAATGGCGCCATATTGACGGCAAGGACAACCCTGCCGACTGCGCTTCTCGCGGGATTTCTCCTAAGGAATTAGCCAATCATGCCTTATGGTGGAAAGGTCCGTCCTGGCTCTCTCAACCGCCATCTTCATGGCCTACCTCGCGCATAGACGTACCTCCTGGTCTCGTTGATTCTGAACGGCGAACCACTCATAAAATTATCTCATGCACTGCCCTTACCACTCTTAATTTAGAGAGCCGCTATTCGTCTCTTTCCCGGCTGCAACGCGTCAGTACGTGGTGTCTCCGCTTCGCACATAACGTCAGGAACCCCGCGTGCCGCACTACCGGATTTCTCTCCGCCGCTGAGCTATCTGCCGCTCTAGACATATTAGTTAAGGCCATTCAACAAGTCGCTCTCACAAATGAGTATCAAGCAGCCGATGACCCTACATCAAAATTGCACCTTAAACGTACTCTGCAATTATTCATCGATCCGCGGGGGGTCCTCCGGTAGGTGGACGACTCCATCATGGCCGACAACCGTTTTCCGCTAAACATCCGGCCTTGCTTCCTAAAGATCATCCCTTTACCAACTTAGTCATTGATCAAGCTCATTGTCAAAATTTGCATGCTGGTCCCTCTGCTACGCATTCCTTTATTCGTCAGCGATTCTGGATATTGGACGGGAGAAACGTAGTTCGGCATCGCCTCGCTAAATGCAACAAATGTTTCCACGTTAAGCCTCAACCACTCATCCCCACCATGGGACGCCTGTCCCGTGATCGTATCACACCCACATACCCATTTTCAAAGGTAGGAATTGATTACGCAGGCCCTTTTTCCGTATCTGCTGCTCGCATCCGAGGATGCCGCGTAACCAAGGCATATATCTGTGCATTTTTTGTTTCACCACTAAAGCCATTCACCTAGAACTTACATCCGAACTATCCGTCGCAGCCTTTCTAGCCACCTTTGCTCGTTTTTGTGGTAGACGGGGACGTCTTTCAGATGTCTACAGCGATAACGGAACCAACTTTGTAGGAGCTAGCCGTCAAATCAGCGAAGTCGGTCGTTTCTTCCGAGACTTAATATTAATAATATTAATAATAATAAATAATACTCAAGAAACTATTGTTCAAAATTCCTCGCGCGAGGGAATTCTCAACCCTACTTACTCAGATCGAAGCCGTACTCAATAGCAGACCCTTATGTGCGCTTTCATCCGACCCTCATGATCTAGAAGCTTTAAGTCCAGGACACTTTCTTATCTGTCGACCGATAACCGCTCCCCCCACACAGGACCTATCTGATGTGCCCATCAATCGCGTGGTGCGATGGAAACTCACTGACAAGATCCATCAGTCTTTTTGGAAACGATGGACCATCGAATATCTGCACACACTCCAGCAGCGATCCCGCTGGACGGAATCCGCCCCCGAACTAACTATCGGCGCTCTCTTGCTGATCCAAACCGATAACTCGCCTCCTCTGCGTTGGCCATTAGCCAGGGTTACTGCATTGCATCCCGGAGCGGACGGTATCGCCCGAGTCGCTAGCCTCCGAACCGCTTCCGACATCATAAAGCGCCCAATCACCCGCATATGCCCTTTACCATCTCAATGATGCCACTTTCGTGCCATGGGCGGGGGAATGTTTAGTCGCGGACCTGGACTAGCCGCCAGATGGAACCAACCGATCCTTGCCTCTTCGATCGGAAATGTACTGTACCGCCAAAATTAAGGAGAGGGAAGAGCGACGCTATTGAGTCACTCACTTGCTGTTTGATCGCCGAGCTGGACTGTTCTACCAGACTTTGCAGCAACGACCATCGCCCACTGCCGCTTATCAATCCGCTTTCAAGCCGCTACTCCTATGAGAACGTTCAGAGGTGTTAAAGCTTGTCACTCGCCAGAAGCTAGGCTGAGATGATAATTGACTATACATCACACA
The DNA here is from genome assembly GCA_037127475.1 of Arma custos. Taxonomy (NCBI): domain Eukaryota; kingdom Metazoa; phylum Arthropoda; class Insecta; order Hemiptera; family Pentatomidae; genus Arma; species Arma custos. Next base: position 219,689,495 of record CM073759.1, read on the forward strand.
AATTGTAAGTCATATTTTATTATCACAAGGCCTCAAATCGTCAACTAATTCTTCTCCTGATAATCAACGTATTACATGGTACGAACAGGACACTTCAAGTTAATTCATGACATCATACTCATTGCTCCTTCATGTGATTATTATTCGTGATCACTGGCGAAGATAATAATAATTCGCACATCTTCGCGCCTTATTAAAATCTTCATTATAAAGTCCATTTGTTGTTATTATATCTTTGGCCATTATGCTAGCAAAGAGCATTTCTGTTTTTGTTAATTATCGCTCCCATTCGTGTTAATCATTTTTTTTTCTTCTTTTTTTGTCTTAAATTAATTTTGTTCATTAGATCGCTAAGTTGCATGTTTAGTCTTAAGTTATTCTTGTAGAAGCTATTATTAATTTGTATCTTCTTTTACATGTATATTTAATAGTATTTAAGAAAAGATATCTCGCATGTTATTCAAATTAATAAATCAAACGCTTTGTTAATATCTGAGATTTCATTCAAATTCCCGTGGTACTTCCATTTGCTTCCTATTAAATTTTATTCAGTCTAATCACGCCTTAACACATATCTAACTATATTATATAATAAATATATAATATACAACACTCATAACTGATAAAATATAAATATGAGTTTAATGAATGGGGGTATATAATGTTTGATTTTTAATTATGGATGTTAATATTATATTAAATTATAAATATTTATTTCAATTTAATTGATGGCTAATCGATGCACAATATTTTTTGTTGATCTATCCGGTGCTAATACAAATATATTAGATGATTTACTATAATACGTGAGCATTACTTTATCCGGCACAACAACTTATCACCGAGTCCGGGCCGCCTCAAGTAGCCTCCGCCAGTTGGCTCTATCCTGTGCAGCAGTCCTCCAGTCCCGCACGCCGAGAAGAGTCCTAGCGTCTTCGGTCACACCATCCATCCATCTTACGTTCGGTCGTCTTACTCTCCTTGTTCCTAAGATCTCTTCTGTGGCCACTTTCTTCGGAATCTCGCCATCATCCATTCTGGCTAGGTGGCCAGCCCATCGAAGTCTTCCCAATTTTATGATTTTGGAGATCTCGTTATCTTCAAAGAGTTCGTACAGTTCTAGGTTTTTACGTCTCCTCCATGTCTCGCCTACTTTGATGGGTCCATAAATCCTCCTCAGTATCCCCCTTTCGAACACCAAGAGCCGTTTTTCATCCGCCTTCTTAATAGCCCATGCTTCCGAGCCATTAATTAGTGCTGGGCGGACTATTGTCTTATATATTTTGATTTTTGTTTTCCTTGACAGATATCGGCTCCTGAAGGTTCTTGCTAAGCTGTAGTAGCACCTGTTAGCAGCTATTATCCTACGCTTAATTTCTTGGGTGATATCGTTTTGGTTGTTTATCTCGCTTCCCAAGTAGGTAAAGTTGTTGACAACCTGGAATCTGTACTGTCCAACCTCAAAGCACATCTCGTGGTTTCCTAGCCCTCCTACCTGCATATACTTAGTTTTTTGCTGGTTTTAAACCAAACCTCTTGCAGCCTCCTCAAGGGCAAGAAATGCTTCCCTTAAGGCTCGTTTGGATCTGGCCATAATGTCAAAGACGTACGCATAACCCAGTAGCTGCACCAGTCTGTTGAGCAGGGTTCCGCCAACCTGGATACCCGACTTCCTGACAGCCCGTTCTGCAGCTAGGTTAAAGAGGAGGCATGCGAGTGCATCCCCCTGCCTCACTCCATTATTTGTGTATACGTGAGCATGCAACATATAATTGCCATGGGAGAAACATGAATATTTTAAGTCCTAACCGCAAATGGACATTGTCTGGCCTTGAGACCTGTTGATGGGTATAGCAAAACCCAAACATATATCAAATTGAAGTCTTTTGAATATAGCCTATATTTTAAGTTGGACAATGTTACGCATCTGTGCCGAATTTCATTAAAATCGGTCCAGTAGTTTCGGAGATTAGCCCGGACAAACATCGTGACAGGAGATTTTTATATATATATATATATATATATATTTTTTTGGATTTATATATATATATATATATATATATATATATATATATATATATATATATATATATATATATATATATATATAAGATTCCGGTCATTTGATACATGATAGGACTGAACTCAGGTTCTATTGGACCTACAGAGCTGCGGTTGGGCTCAAATTGTAGAAAATTAAATCTTCTTTTTAAAAAATTGATTACGTTTTTTAGACAAATAATTATTTTTTTTCTAGAAATTTTTGGAATTTTTTTTCAAATCCAAAAAAAGAAAAGAAAAAAAGTTAGTAGAAACGTTCCCTAGAGGGTACTGAACAACTTCCCAAAGTTTCATGACAATCGGATGATTGGTGTAGTAATGCATAAAGGAAAAACACACACACATTCATTTTTATATAAATATATATATATAGATTTTACTTACCTTAATTTTTCGATATTTTAAATTACACCTGTTTGAGAACTTTTTTTTTATTTTTCCTTTGTTATGCGTTTCGAAATTTTTCCTGAAAAAAAAAAATCAAATTATTATGATATTAAATAACAACATAATAAAAATCAAATAAATAATATTAATGATTGATATTTTCAATTCAAATTATTAATTAATACTTATGGTTGGGACATTAATTTAATAATATAAAGATAATATCTTGCTCATAATCAGGGCGTCCCGACGGCACCGCGGGAACCCTGGCCAGGACTCCAGCGAAAGTCAGCCTCTTCCCCTTCTTCTTTTCTTCCAGGGAGAGGGAGATTCTCTCCTTCATCCTGGGAGGTTGGCTTCTTCTTCTTCTTCTTCTTTTGGACAACCTCCCAGTTTGACTCGTCCTCTTCGCTGGAGTCCACCCACATATTCCTTCCCCGGCACATCGGGGTAACGCTGCTCCTCTGGGGCATTCGGGCCGGTATGAGGCCCTCGTACTTGCTTCGGGACGGGACCACCCCGGAGGGTCCTGCGACCGCCTTCTGGGGCTCCTTGGGGGCCCTAGCCACCTTTTTCCTCCTCTCTTCGGCCCTTATCTCCGCGGTGTGCTGTAGTATTGCGGCCTCCTGGTCCTTCAGGCGGAGGTCCCCAATGATGCCCTGGACTCTGTTCAGAGTTGGGGAAACCCACTCCTTTTTCTTCCGGTCGTACTCACCCCCTATGGCATCGCTAATCGATGTCACCACCAGGGGGCGATAATCTCCGACACTTTATCTGCTATTATCCTGTGAAGAGTTTCCCCATTCAGGGCCTCCTTCACGACCTCCTCCACGATGGTGGGGACCATTTTCCACTGCGCCTGGAGGTCCACTATAATGCCCAGGATGTCCCTGACCTGGCCATTAATGTGACTCTGGGCCTCCAGCGAAACCTTCTTCCTGATCAGAGATCTTCTTGGCCCTGGCCCTAGGATCCTCCACTACTTCCTCTACGGGAGAGTCGTCCTCTCTCAGCCTCTTGGCCTTCTGCCTCTCTACTTCGGTGTCACCGTCGGAGGCAGAGGTTGACGGCCATTTTCCTTTAGCGCTTATGGCGCCCTTATTCTCATTCCCTGCCATTAAAGGCCTACCCTCCTCCTGCTCCATTATCACTTCCGCACCATGGGGGGCCCTTCTCCTCTTCGCTACGTTTTCCAGCGTCCATGTTCTATTGCAACTGGTGATGATGGCTATGAATTTAACGATGATGATGATGGTCCCAATCAGAGATACTATTAAAAACCAAAACAAGATATACTTAAATTTTAAACCTCTCTATTAAGTATAGCTCGGTTCGATTTCCTCTAGTAACTCAGTATGAGACAATTTACTGAGACTATCAACTCCTGAGGAAAGCTAGACTAATTGCATACTTCATAAACTTAATTTAACTAATACACCTAGAATAAATGAAAAACAATATTTTACCACGAAATTTCTTTATAAAGAATTTATCATTATGACATGAACGAGATTGACCAACAGTACTATTGTTTCTTTATTAACCCTCTAAATGATGTTAAGCAAGATAGTTTAGCAAAGACCTTAAACGAAGTACTCTAGAACCGGCAGTATTGTGAACTATACTCGAAGTCAAAAGTTCCATCCAGAGCGTTAAAAGGTTGCCCTACACTGTGTTCTGCATTCTGTAAGTGTCATGTGGGGGAGTATGAATGTTAAGGGTACCGAATGGGTAAGTGTGCATCTAGTACATATTTACAGCAAGATATGACAGGTCTAATCAGTTACATCATTACCTGAATTAAAAAAGATATACTTTAGATAATTACAGACCGAATTAAGTGCCTTTGGTGAACGGTACCATTCAGAGGTACTATTGAAAACCAAAACAAGATATACTTAAATTATAAACCTCTCTATTAATTATAGCTTGGTTCAATTTCCTCAACAACAACTCAGTATGATGATGATGGTGATGATGATGGTTATGGTGATGGTGGTGATAGTGGTGGTGGTGTTGGTGGTGGTGGTGGTGGTGGTGGTCATGGTGGTCATGGTGATGATGGTGGTCATGGTGATGATGATGGTGATGATGGTGATGATGATGATGATGATGATGGTGGTGGTGGTGGTCCACAACAACAACACTTGTCCCGTGGGAGTCCCGGCTCGCACTTGTGTCCCTCGGGACTCAACCACTCTCACTCGCACACTCCAGAGTACTAATCTTACTGAGCACTACTAAAACAGTTCTTACCTGGTGTAGTGTTGAACAGCAACTGACTCCACTCGAGCACTACTGGGGTGGGGATAATCCTCGAGAGCACTTTGATAACACTCGAAGCACTTTACATGCGTCCTACCTACTCAACTGCCGGAGCGCAATTTTTTTTGCTTTTTTTTCTAAATTTTTTTGTTGAACAATCTACCAGCTGCTCCCAGTCTTTGCATCACCTCTCTATCAATATAACCGCTTTCGTTGATCCAGGCATCTAGATATTTGAAATCATGCACCTGTTCTAGGACAGATCCCTTCAGTCTCAACATTCTCGTAACACGATGAGGACGTCTTCCTATTCTCATAAATTTTTTCTTATCTGGATTAATATCCATGGTAATGCTCGACAACTCTTCTTGGATGATCTTTACGTTGTATAGTAGGTCCCGGTCAACCATAGCGAACATGACGAGGTCATCAGGAAAAGTGAGATCTGTATATAAAGTAGGCTGTAAGTTTCTGTGGCCTAGTTGAAAACGCCGCAATCTGGGCTCTCTTCAGCACCAATATGAACAGCAGGGAGTTTAGGCTACACCCATGGCGCATTCCCTGCATCGTCTCAAACTCTTTTGAGGTGTGGTTGCCAGTCCTTATAATGTTTCTTGTTTTTCGGTAGAGACTTCTGACTGCCAATATCCACAATATCGCGCCAATATCCACTTTCTTTTCTGATAGAGCTCGCTCTATATCCTCAGTTTTGACTCTGTCAAATACCTTTTCTAAATCCACGAAGCAGACAGAAAGTTCTTTACCTTTCTCGATGGACTTCTCCATAACCTGCCTCAAAGTGAAAATCAGCTCTTGTGTACTCCTCGAGTTTCTGAATCCATCCTGCTCCTCTCCGATCTGGCAGTCGGCAACTCATCTTACCCTTGCTTCTAGGATTCTTGAATAGAACTTGCTTGGGACTGAGCAGAGATATGCCTCGATGATTATTGCACATTCTATTGTCTCCCTTCTTGTAGATACCACCTTGTAGATATTGGCACCACCACCGCGATCTCCCAGTCCTTCGGTATCCTTTTCTTTTTCCATATCAAATTTAAGAGATGGAAAAACATTTCTTCACCTTTGCTGCCCATATACCTTATCATTTCGGAAGTTATTCAGCCCTGCAGACTTTCCCATCTTCATCTTCGAGATAGCTTCCTGCAGTTCTTTCTCGCTGATAAAATCGTCTTCTTCTGCATAGTCCACCCCCGCATTATGGGTCTCATCCGGACCTACGTCTCTCCCCTCCAGAAGCTCCTTGAAATACTCTCTCCATCTCTCCATTATATCTTTTTCCTGCCATATAATCCTTCTTTCCTTGTCATTGATCCGCTGAGTGAATCCGATCATTCCTTCCTCATTCGTTTGATAACGTTGTAGAAGATCTTTTGGTTCTCTTTTGCATTTTCTTCAATTTTGTGACAAAAATCTTCCCATGAATTTTGCTTGGCTTGAAGAACTGCCATCTTGGAATCCTTCCTTCATTCCTTGCACCATATGTATGTAGGGAAAGTATTTCATTCCCCTCATTGAAGAACTCTGTTATAAACGATATTCTTCGTTTTGTTGTCAGGTGCGAAAACGAATGGTTATCCGACACGGGAACATGCGACATACAGTTGACCGTCTGAAAAACATTCATTTTACAGATTCGGGCCACAAACGAGTGTTTGTGATTTATTGAAATTGGATTCGCTTAAACTCGATTGGAATATCGGTTGGGATCATTGGAATTCTCGGAATGAGTTCCTTTTAGTCCTCTTGGGTGAATCACATTGCTCATGAGTTTCATGACCGCTAAACGCGTTCCAATGCATAATTTTGGTTGATTGAGATTGCGAGGCATGATGACGACTGAGGCAAACTTCAATTGTAAATTGTGCGGTGGCAAGCCATGCATATCCAATGAATTCAAGTTGGATAGTTGGTTTCTTCGTCTACATTTGCTACACAATCGATAGATTTGAAGGAATGCAGGGAACCAATGATTTGATATTGAATTGTGCAGTTGAAATGATCCATTTCCTTGTTCTTTGCCGCTAAGTTGGCACTAATCGTTATTACAACTTGAACATTCATCCTCAGTACTCATTATCTCATGACCACTAATAATTTCCAAACAAAGCTAGGTCTACCATTTATAACAATAATCCTATGCACTAATAATATTTACAACGTACTCGTTACCTCATAACCGCTAATAAACACACTAATTTTATTATAAAACATTTCCCATAATTCCATATACACCGATGACAATTACAACTCAATTATCCACCAACATTAATCCTTATCTCATATCATAACCGCTAATAACATAAAAACTCCCCTTCAAAACCAGTTCCCTCTTTTCCAACCACAACTCTATGTGCACTAATACTAATAATAAAGAAAGATTCCCCTCTGCCTTGTGGCCAAACACGACGAATGACACAGAAATAATTACAGGCTCTATCTTCAACTGACCACCCACTGGGCTCACTCCAAGTCTAGTCAGACTACAGTAAATAGAGAATCTAATACCATTCTCTGGTTTCTTGTTTGCGGAACCAAGGCTTCTCTCTAGTTCTTGGGTTCAACTCATCTCCAGCCCCCATCTCAGCCGTCGGCAGGAGTTCACTACTTCTCCGGCCTCGAGAGGAAAAACCGTCGGGTACTTAACGGCTTCTCCGAGCTGTCATCGGTTATTCCACGACCTTGTTGTAACCTTGGTTGTGCATCTCTTCAGCCATCTCAAGATGAGGATTCTCTGAATGGACACGAACTCGATGCAAAATGTCTTCTGACATGTCATCCTTGTATTTGTCCCACAATTCACGTGGGTTCGATGGAAAACACGTGGAAATAATGATCATAAGTAGTGTGCGTATCTGACTTGGAGATACGGACACAGTTGTTTCAGCGATTCTCTTGTCCCAATTGCGTAAGCCAACTGAGCTCCTGACATGCAGCAAGAAATGTTGGCAACACTACACCATTGATAGGTCGAAGTGATTCAAATGATGTCGGCCCACGAGCATTCACCAGCAATAGTCGGAAGTAAAAGCATTCATCGTTCTTCGGATGGTAAAGAATTAATCATAATATGAATCATTATTCTGATGAAGAAGAGCTTCAGTAGGACGCACGTCCGGATGACCAGGAACACCATCGCCTTGTTTTCGACGTTAAAATTTCTTCGATGAACCATTCGAAGTGTAATAACGCGGCATCTCCGAGTAAAGTAACGTACGTGCAGACGGATCACTTTAGTAAATCGAGAAGAAACTGGTTAATGTTATCGTTGGTGGGTTTTGAGCACGGATTTATGGTGGGGCACGCCCCCCCATACAGTTTTTTAGGTTCTGTTGAGAATCCATTATACATAATTAAAGGCTAATTACATGATAATATTGTTAAAATAATATAAAGAACATGACAGAAGCTATTGTTTTGATATCCTACTAATATTATAAATGCAAAAGTTTGTATGTATGTTTGTTACTCATTCACACAAAAATTACTGAAAGAATTTGGATGAAACTTTTCAGTAATATAGGTTATACATCACAATAACACATAGGCTACAGCAAGGGAAGATTTAGGGGGAGCATGGGGGCAGTTTTTTGTATGCTGTGGATAATCCATTATGCTACATAATTGAAGGCAAATCAGGAAATTATCATGTTGAAAGTTGCAGATAGGATCTTTGTATAATTTAAGAAAGAAATTTGGATAATTCCACCCCAAGGGTTTCCCCCTTAATGTAATAGGGGTTCAAAGATGAATGGAATCCGTCAGTTTTGAAGTTAGACATCTAAAATTTTGGATGTACAAGTAACTGAGGAACCAATGGTGGCAATGTTCTTGTAATGAAATCAACTAAGTAGGTGAGGTGCAAAACTCGTTCGTTCCATTTTTTTGAAAAAACTTTCTCATTTCATACTTAGTTACTTTTTTTTTTGTTATCATTAAATCAGTAATTTTTTTCATTCCAAGCTCACTTCCACAGGGAAGCTGTACCTTTCGAAAGCAAAAAAATTTTTTTTATCTGGCCACTCTACGAGACGAGGTAAGTTTTTTGAGTTTCCTGAAAAAGGTGTTCCTGTGGAACAAACGAGTTTTGCAACTCACCTCCACAACTATACCCATCTTACATTATTTTTGTACTGCTTGAAGGATGTATTTAATATATATGTATTGTAATAATATTTTTCTTACCTTGTCATTTTTGTTTTTCCTGGCTGTTTTTCTTTGCGTAAAATGCTTTTAAGTTCTTCCGAAAGTTTTTCTGTTTTTTGTTTTGTTTTTTTTGCATTTTGAGCATTCCACGGGCGGATTTTTATTAATTTTGACAGTTCTTCCGAATTCCGAATGTGAAGTGGCTCTTTTTGATCTGTACAATCATTAAATGGGCGGATTCGTAGTATTCTTGAACGTTCTTCCGGAAATTCGGAAGAAAGTTCAAGAATAATACGATTCGGCTTCTTTAATGATTTCGTGATTTCCTTCCCAATAGCTTCTGGCTGCAAAAAAAAAAAAAATTAAAATTAATTCCTCTTGAAATTAATGTATCGCCTTCAGCAAAATATAAAAGTCTTAGCTACTGTTGTGATATGAGATAACAGATGCAGCAATTTAAATCTGGCTTTTATTTATTTTATTTTATTCAGTTTACGTTCCTATTCATGTTTCTGTGACTGTAAGAAGCGAAATCATAATTTTTATTGACCAATGACAAAATGCTTTCAGTGTGCTAAACTTCGAAATTACAAAGGAAAAAAGGTACAACCCAAACGAACTACATCAATAGATTGCTCACAACAAACCACTTCCCAATAACAATCAAAGACAAATTTATAACGTTATCATGGATCGGATCAACAACAACACTGGCGGAATTATTTACTTTGGCGTACCAGGCGGTACCGGGAAAACGTTTCTAATAAATCTATTGCTGACAGAAATACGTGCTAAACAACACATTGCACTTGCACTGGCATCATCTGGCATTGCCGCCACACTTATGGAGGGAGAACGAACTGCCCATTCCGCCCCAAAACTACCATTGAATATAGCCAAAGAGCAATTCCCAGTAAGTAAAATCTCAATATTCAACAACAGCATCTGGATGAGGTGAACTTCTAAAACAAGTTAAAATTATCTTCTGGGACGAATGCACGATGGCACATAAAAATTCACTCAAAGCCATGGATAGAACATTACAAGACTTGCGAGGAAACTCTGAAGTAATGTAGGAGCTCTACTCATACTCAGGAGATTTTCGACAAACACTTTCAGATATCCCCAAGTCGACACCAACAGACGAAAGCAATGTATGCTTAAAAAAAACATATCTCTGGCAACACATACAAATACTGCGACTAATAAAAAATATAAGAGTTGAACTATCGAAAGACGAAGCAACAGCAAATTTAGCTCAACAACTTTTATAAATAGGCGAAGGCACATATTCAACTGACCAGACGAACGGCCTCATCGAACTCAACAGTGATTTCTGCAACATAGCCACTACAGAAAAAGATCCCATCGACCAAATTTATCCAAATATTGTTCATAACTCTATCAATCCGGAGTGGCTATTTCAAAGAGCTATTTTAGCAACTAAAAATAATATTGTCGACGATATCAACTTTAATATTCAAAAGAAAAATCCCGGGGAGGAGAGAATATACAAATCTATAGTAAACGTCGAAGAAAATTCCAACTTCCCAACAGAATTTTGAAATTCTTTGCAAGTACCAGGAATGCTTTTTTTGCATTGCCTTCGACTGAAAATCGGAACCAATCATCACTCAGAAATCTCAACTCACTAAAGCTATGTAATGGAACAAGGATTATCGTCAAACAGCTTTCGAATAACCCATATATTTGCATCAGAATAACATTTGTTTTTATTACTGATATTTCAGCTTGTAAAACAGGGAATAATGGGAGCTACACTTGGCGTACCTTATATTATACCAATTAAACGCACTGTATATAGTTGATTATTGTTGAGAGAGAAGAAAACACTTTATTGAAGCATTACAATCTGCCTGTTGTTGGCAATAAGCAATGGTGCTATGTAGCTTACAATCATTCCATAAAAAATCAATGATATAAACGAAATAAATGCATAAATAAATATATACAAGCGAAAAAAATATATACAAAAATAATAAAATATATATATATATATATATATATATAAGTTAAGGGTTAGGCCCTGGTAATAGTGGAGCTTAATCCTACTAAGAGTGTAAACAACTCCCAGATACTATATAAGAAGGATTACTTGATAAATAAAGTCAGTGTTTTACCAGCTTGCTAGTGTGTAGTTTCTTTCCCAATTTACTCTTTTTTTTTATGTTTCGCGAGCCAAAGTACTTAAGTGGTGCCGAAACCCGGGAAAATTATTGGAAGTCACGAGAATAATTTTTTTTTGTTTGTTTCGTGAAGTACTTAAATTTTTTTTTGTTGTTTTGTTGTTTCTGTTGTTTTGTCACTTTCTTCTCAAGAAACCGGGAAAACAGATTCAATATGAATGAACAACAAGGACAAGGCATTCTCAGACCGGCAACGTTAACCTTAGAGCCACCGCAGCCAGAACAGGTGAATCCAGAGTTTCCTCCATATCCATCTACCACACTAGCAATGGCGAGAGCAGACTTAGCAGCTCAAGAAGCGAACAGGATCGCACAAGAGACAAATGAGCTAGAGAGGATGAAAATAAAAAAGGCCAATGCACAAGATATCAGGAGAGAGATATCGGACCTGGAAAGGTTCAATGGTGACGTGGGTGAACTTAACCACTTTATTAAGGGCGGAGATGGTATCATGGCCAGTATTCAGTCCCAGGTGGCAGCAGATCTGTTGGAAGGAGCAGACGCGCAGAGATTACGAGTTGCCCTGGCGCGTCGAGTAAGGAGGAGCGTTCTGAACCTGATTCAAGCCGACGAGGATACTACTTGGCCAGTCATCAAGGAAAGGCTGAAAAAGGCTTATGGAGGGGGGCGATGGGCCCCGGAAGAAGACACGCTCCAGCTGTTTCGGGAGACCAAGAGGGCCAATCAGTCGAATGGTCAGTACGCTGCAGGACTCCTCGCAAGGTTGAATAAGATCAATGAGAAGCTGCGAGAGGTAATGGACACGAGCTCTGTTGAAGCCTGGATGCTCTTTATGACCACGGTGCTCAAGGTACAGCTGGCCAGGGATACTGGCAAGAAGGATGGGCTTCCTAGGGATAAGGCGTTCGTGGAGTGGGCCCAGGAAATGGTAGATGCAAGTGCTCGTGATGAGGAGGAACGGGAGGTTTTTGATCCAGGGTGGAGTAGAGTATCCTACCGCAGAAATGAAGTAAGGAAGTATAGGGGAAGACAAGACCCAGGGAAGAAGAGAGATGGAGAAGGGGGTAGAAGAGAAACGCTACCCAGAGACAGAAGGCCGTTCATAGATAAGAAGAACGTTAGAAAGGAGGAAACGAAGTGCCATGAATGTGGCAAGGCCGGACATCTGGTAGCACAATGCCCTCGCACCAGATGTTACGAGTGTGGAATGGAAGGGCACCTAGCCAGGCAATGCCCATACATGTTCCGCAGGAAAGATGCATACCACGGAGAGCCGATGGAAATAAATGCGCAGGAGATGCGAAAAAGAAGATACTCGGCCAGGCGAGGTGAGGCTTCCAGGGACTCGACCAGTGGATCTGGATCGTCAGAGACGGAGGAGGACCTGGGGAGCAGTGGCGGCGAGGGTAGCTGGAGTAGCGGCCGGAACCGGCAGAGGAAAGCAGCTCAGGATCAAGGACGGCGCCAGGTGCTGACGGTGAGACGAAAGCAGACGTCAGTATGAGGAGGGTGCGTCGAGAGTGGCGACCGAGCTTTCACCATCAACAATGTAGAAGGTAAGCTTAAGAATTGGTTGCCTATTATCAAAACTAAGTGTGGAGTGAAGTGCCTTGTGGACACAGGGAGCTCGAGCACCCTGTTGTCGAAAATAGCGATAGAGAGTCTATGTGTTAGGGGGAAGGCACTTCAGATTCAGGAATGCGATTGCAATTCAATTACTTTGGGGGGCCGTGTAAAGTAATGGGCGAGACAACCATTGGGTTGGACGAGTGGGGTAAAACGGGGGCGCAGTTGTGGGTGCATGTGGTAGAGAGTATGCCCAGGGAATACCAGGTCATAGTTGGGTGTGATCTTTTACAAAAAGTGGGCGTGGAGGTAAAAAATATGCAGGGCAAGTGGTTCGTGAGATTAGCCGGTAGGTCATTCGCATGTCATCGGGTAGTTAGGGGCGCGCGAGTAGGGGCCGTAAGTAGGGGGGTAGAGTGGAGAGCAAATTTATTGCATGAGTTCCGCGACATTTTTTTTCAGGAAGGGGAAGTATTAGGAGTTACGGGTAAAACTGTACATGAAATCCCGTTAAAACAGGAAAAAGTTACTCAAGTGAAAGAGATGCGTTATCCTCAAGCGTTACGACAACATATTCGGGAGGAGTTGGAGGAATTACGTAGGCAGGGAATCATCATCAATAGTTCATCCCCGTACAATAGCCCCCTGTGGGCGGTCAAAAAGAAGACTCCGACGGGGCAGGAGAAATACAGGGTGGTTGTTGACTTTCGTCAATTGAATGATAATACAAAAGATGAAGCGTACCCGATTCCTCGGTTTGACGACATCATGGACAGACTCAGCGGAGCCACAGTTTTCAGTACTCTGGATTTGAATGCTGGATATCACCAAATCCGCTTTCATCCTCGGGATCAGGAGAAAACGGCCTTCACATTCGAACGGGGACACTATGAGTTCACCAGGATGCCGTTTGGGTTGAAGAATGCCCCCCTTACGTTCCAACGCTTAATGGACGAATTCCTCAGGGGTATCGATGAAGGGATCTGCCAGGTTTACATGGATGATCTCCTGGTGTTCAGTAGATCAGAGGAGGAGCATGAACGACACCTGAGGCAGGTATTTGAGAGGGTTCGGGAGTTCGGGTTAAAATTGTCTCCGGAGAAGTCCACTTTGGGTAGGGTGGAAATAAAATTTTTGGGTCACACCGTGTCAAGGGATGGGGTGAAGCCGGATAAGTCCAAAGTGGAGGCAATTACCAAGATGGCAATCCCCCGCGATGTAAAGGGTATCAGGAGGCTGCTGGGAGCGCTGAACTATTACCGGAGGTTTGTACCAGACATGGCCCGATGTTTGGTTCCCATTAACAACCTGCTGAAGAAGGGAGCAAGGATGATTGTCACACCCAGTATGGAGGACAATATACGGCGTTGTATGGAGCACCTCAAGGGAGAACCCGTGTTGGCATTTCCCGACTTCACCAAACAGTTCACGGTAACCACAGATGCCAGTGAATATGCCTTGGGTGCGGTGTTGTCCCAAGACAGTACATGCGGGGAGCGGCCCATTGCATATGCTAGTAGGCGGTTATCGGATGCGGAGGCAAGATATAGCGCATTGGAGCGGGAATTGCTAGGCATCGTCTGGGCGGTTGATCATTTCCGGCCATACCTGTTCGGTAGGAGATTTCGGGTACAAACTGATCACAGACCGCTGCAATGGGTGGGACAATTGAAGGAATCGTCGGCGCGAGTGTCACGCTGGAAAGAGAGGCTCAACCAGTATTCGATGGACGTCGTCTACAAGCCCGGCAAAGAGAATGTCGTCGCTGACTGGTTATCCCGGGCGCTGATGGTAAATGCCCTAGAGGAGGCCACTGCGGGGCCATCGCAAAACATCCGCCAATTTCTTCAGGACTGGTCACCAGGAGGCGAAGGGGAACAGAATACCACAGCGGCGGAAAGGGAAGAGGTGTCCTCAGCCAGTGACGGGTCTACAGACGAGAGACCAGAAGATTTGGAAGAAATTGACGAGATTGTCAATAATAAACCGCGCCAGATCATCTGGAGGACGAAGACTTCGGGCATGCTGTCCATAGAATACTCCCGTTACGGAAGATCGCGGGTCAACGTCGTTTCGTCACAACCAGGGATAAGGTTGGATCTAGTCTGTAAGGCCCTGAAGGATGCGTCGAAACCAGGTCGCACACACCACCTATATGTGGAGAACGCCGCAATTTGGGAAAAGATCAAGCAAGTGTGGAGGACGGACCAGATTCCGGACCGCGTCTTCATTCGGTGCAAGGTCATGGTGGAAACCATTAGGGATGTTGAGCGCCAGAAGGAGCTAACAGGGGCGTATCACCAAGGCAAGACCAATCACCGCGGGGTCAATGAGACGTTACAGGCCCTCAGGAGACGGTATTATTGGTCAGGGATGCGGAAAACGATCCAAGAGGTCATAGGGGCATGCGAGGTCTGCATGACTACGAAATACGACCGTCACCCACCGCGAGCCGTACAAGAAGCAACACCAACGGGCGATCGGCCGCTCCGGGACCTGCAAGTTGACACGTTCACCTGGCGGGGGTTTACGTGGTTAACGGTCATCGATGTCTTCAGTAAAATCGCCACGGCTCACCTGATCACGTCTAAAGTAGCAGAGTCCGTGTTGGCAGCTCTCCGGACATGGTTCATGTTTTACGGGGTACCGGATAGCATAACGTCTGATAAGGGGAGGGAATTCGACAATGCGGTGGTGAGTGAAGAAATGCGTAAGTTGGAGGTCACGTGGCACTTCAACACTCCGGGACACCCGAAGGGGAGGGGAGGAGTGGAACGTTTGCATGGTACACTCAGCGACCATCTCAGAGTTTATCACGTCGACCAAGGGCTGACTCCAGATGTAGCGATGCGGAAAGCATTTGCGGCGTATAACCACTCGATTCATTCCGTAACAGGGTTTTCTCCGTTTGAGGTGCTGTTCGGAGTTCGGGGGCCTAGTAGGGATTTCGGCGAGACAATCGGGGACGATACGGTTGCTCGCGATATTATAGCAAACCACGTGCAAATTCGCGGGGCTTGGGAGAAGGTGCGGAGAAAAATCTGGAAGGAAAAACGGACCAGGGTGACGAGGGAGAACGCGAGGTTACGAGACTGCACGGGGGCGTTGAAACTTGGCATGATTGTATACCGGCGGATTGGGTCCAATAGGAGAAAAGAACCGCGGAGATACGAGGGGCCATTCCGTGTCGTTGTCTTGAGAGAACACAACGTAGTCACCATCGAGAGCGTTGGAGACCCAAGAAGACGACGAACCGTTCATATTGAGCAGTTAAAGTTTTCTTTGGGACCTGGGGTGCCTTCGCCTGTGCAAACGGAAAACTTGTAATAAACCAAGAGGTGTCTTAAATTTTTTTTTATCTTTTCTCTATATAAGTCCGTCATGTCAGATAAAGATGTCACCATGTTAATTGTATATATTCAGTTTTGTGTGTCAACCGCAGTTTTTTTTTGTGTGTAAATACAATGATTGTTTTTTTAAATATTCTTATTGTATGTGGTTATTTTTCTTCATTGCAGGATGCTACAGTTTTTTTTTTGCTTATTGACTGTAATTATTTGTGTCTGGGAGCTGTAAGTTGTACAGGAGCGAGCTCTACTAATTGTCCAGCCTAGCCACTTCTTTTAGTTTCCAAAAGGTGTCTGGAAACTGGAGGGGGGGAGTTAAGGGTTAGGCCCTGGTAATAGTGGAGCTTAATCCTACTAAGAGTGTAAACAACTCCCAGATACTATATAGGAAGGATTACTTGATAAATAAAGTCAGTGTTTTACCAGCTTGCTAGTGTGTAGTTTCTTTCCCAATATACTCTTTTTTTTATGTTTCGCGAGCCAAAGTACTTAAGTTATATATATATAATAGAAAAATATAATAATAATAAATAAAACATGAAAGAAATATACTGTACACATTCGTACTCTATTTACAACTTGCCTGGGGTCCCCGAACTCAGCTTCTTCCTCATGAATGAGGGCAAAGCAGGTGTCCGGGAGGCCCCAGCCCCCTTTCCAGCCGCGTCACTGGCATTAAACGCCAATGGAAGCTGGTTAAGGGCGCTTCACACACACACAGGTCGTGAGTGGAGAATCTGGCCAGTGCCAGTACTCCAAATAACATTATTATATCAGGTCTCGAGGCCATTGCCGGTTTAGGCGGCGGGGTGGGTTATATGGATGTGTGGAACTGGATAATGACTGAGCCAGGGGGTTGGGATGACCGGCAAGGTTTTGGTGAAAGTTTGAAAATTTAGTAGGGATGAGATCGAGGACGAAAGGAATGTTGAGATCATTATGGAGAGTTTTGTTGGAGACATAATAAGGAGCATTGACAATAGTTCTCAGGACTTTGGATTGAAAGGACTGAATGCGTCTGATATTCGATTTTTTCGCGGTCCCCCACAATTCCAGTCCATAGGTCCAAATAGGTTTGATGATGGTCTTGTATATTAGTAGTTTATTGTCTATTGAAAGATGGAAGGTCCTACATAGTAATCTGTATAGTTGGCTGAATCGTCTGTTAAGTTCTTGTCTTTTGAGTCTGGTATGAGGATTCCATGTAAGTCTTTTGTCTAGGAGAAAGCCAAGGTATCGTACTGTATCGGAAATGGGTAGGACTGTTTCATTGAATTGGACAGAAGGACATGCTCCCCGGTGAAGTGTAAAAGTCACGTGTTTGCATTTTTCCTCGTTGACTTTGATTCGCCATTGGTTACACCAAATTTCAATGAGTGAAAGGTGCCTTTGGAGGTTCGAGGAAGCCATTTCGGGATTTGGATGAGATGATAGGATGGCTGTGTCGTATGCGAACGTTGCAAGGAAGGTTTCAGAAGTAGTTGGGATATCAGCGGTGTACAATATGTATAGGATAGGACACAAGACGCTGCCCTGGGGGACTCCAGCTTGAATTGGGTAAAGATTGGAGTATTCGTTACCACAGCGTACTTGGAAGTAGCGATCAGAGAGGTAGGATCGAAGGACTAGGAATAAGGATTGAGGTAACTGGGTTTTGAGCTTGAACAGCAAACCGGCATGCCATACCCGGTCGAAAGCTTGTGTTACGTCCAGAAATGCGCCTGTGCAGTATTGTATGTTTTCAAGAGCAGAGGATATGTGATCGACAACTCGGAGACCCTGCTGGACCGTCGAGTGCCTGGGACGGAATCCAAACCGGTGTGAAGGAATATCATTGGATTCTATTATGGGTAGGATTCGTTTCAGGAGGATTTTTTCGAAAATTTTGGAAAGAATAGGAAGCAGGCTGATGGGTCGGTATGATGATGTGGCATTGGGTGGCTTGCCAGGTTTAGGGAATAGGATGATGACGGAGTGTTTCCACAGCAAAGGGAAGTGAGTTGTACGAAGGTATGTAAGGAAAATAATCCCTTTTTGAGGAAGATGTTGAAGGATCTGGGTGGTTAGAAGGTCCTGTCCAGGATATTTGCAGACTTTTAACTTTTGTAAGAGGAATTTGACCTCAGAGGGATTTACCGCTTTAGGAGGTAAGGATAGAGGGATGGATGAAGAGAGGAATTCATTAATATTGGAAGTGTGCGTAGAGTGGATATCAGGATGTGGGATAAATATATTTGAAAGGTGTTTGACAAATTCTTCTGCTTTGTCTTCATCTGATGCAGCCCAAGAGCCGTCTTCACGTCGGAGGGGGTGGGAAATAGAGTGATATTTGAGGATTTTTTTGGTGGCATTCCAAAGGGAATTATCTGAAGGAGATAGTGTGGAAAGGTAGAATTCGTAGGATCCGGATCTATAGGTTATCAGGTTCTTTTTGACTAATTTGGTGAAGTACTTACACCGTATCCGATCGTGAGGATGCCTGCTTCTTTGCATAAGGGATCGGTAACGGCGTTTGATAAGGATAAGATCTTGCGGTAATAGATTTTTCTTACGGATTTTGAAGGAAGGACGGGGTGAAGATGCAGTCCGAACTGCTTGCTGGATCAAATTGGTAAAGGAATTGATGGCATCATCCAACTCCTGAGGTGTTTTTAGGGAAACTCTGAGGTCAATGATGTCGGATACAAACTGGTGAAATAGGTTCCAGTCAACTGGTCCCCTAATAAATTATGGCGGAGGAAGTTTGGATATTGGAACTATAGAAAGGGTAAGGATCAAAGGACTGTGATCTGAGGACAGGTCATCAAGGCGTTCTATGGAGTAGTTTAGGGGACCTAAGCCAGCATGAATGAAAAAGTCAAGGAGATCAGGATTTCGGTTTGGGTCAGTGGGCCAATATGTAGGGGTGCCTGGAGAAATAAAACTGGAATTATGGGAGTAAAGTGCAGAGAGGAGGATGCGACCTCGGGTATTAGTAGTTCTTGAGCCCCCGTTGATTGTTGGTGTTTCGCATTAAAGTCTGCACCTAAAAGGAAATGAATCCCTAATGAGTTTAGGAGAGAGCTGAATTGGGAATGGGAAATGGATTTATTAGGAGGGCAGTACACTGATGCTAAGGTGAGAGGAAAGGAAAAGGTTTTGATTGTAACAGCTGAAGCCTGATGGATATCGTTTGATTGGAGTGGAAATGAGTGTTGGGAGAGGGATTGATGGACAATGACAGCCGTACCACCGTGAGCTTTTCCATCAGGATGGTCGGTCCGGTCGGTTTGGTACTGTGTTATGTTGAGCTTCCGTTTACTGGTCAGTTGAGTTTCTGTAATTAAGGCTACATCAATTTTTTTATCAAACAGTAAGGATGTTAGTTCGTCAGTGTGGTTTCGATACCATTCGCATTCCAAAGGAGAATGGATAAGGTGGATGTCATTTAAGGATTTTGTTGGACAGGAAACAGATGGGAAACAAGATTTGTTAGGAGCGATATTAGTGGTGTGACCATGGACTTGAACTCGGAAAGGAATGATGTGAGTAGTGTTGTGAGATCAGTAGCATTTGAAGGAGGGGGGATATGAGGGATTTGATGCGGGGTGTTTGGATTTTGATTCACGGGATATACTAGTTGTTGGGGCTGGTTTATTGGTTGTAGAGAATTGATTTGTGGTTTAGAGAGGGGTGTGGGGGGTTCGGGTTGTAGCGTGGCCCCGAGACTGTTTGTTTGTTGACCACCTGACATTTCGGCGTAGGAAACAGCTCCATCTACAATTTTAGAAGGCTGTCTTCTTGAGGTCCTCAGTTCGTCGCTGGGCCGACGTGCTGCCAGAACTTGAGATTTTATCTTCTTGTAGGTTTGGCAACCTTTATAATTGGCTGGATGCCCTTGAAGACATAGTGCGCAGACAGCTGGTGTTTCTCTCGGCTTGACACATTCTTCAGTTTTATGCGGTTCTCCGCATTTGACGCACCTTGGAGTATGATGACAGTAGTGCCTAGTGTGCCCGTATGCTTGGCAGTTATGACATTGCACAATGTCTTTTTTTGGGTAAGGTTTTTCGATTTGAACCTAGGTATAGTAAAGTCTATTAACATGATAGATTTTCTCTACTCCGGGTGCTGGTTCTAAAGCTATGAAGAAGAGAGGCAATGGAATTTTGTTGCCTGTCTCGGGGTGTACAGGATTCTTCTTGTATACATTTGTGATTTGTCCAACTTTGAAGCCCATGGCGGTGAGCTCCTCCTCTATTACGTCAGCAGGGTGGTTGGGAGTAATTTTCTGACTACCACTCTGATGGATCTCTCCTCCTTTAGTTGGTATGTGTGGTAATCTGCCTTGATCTCCGTTAGGTACTTGACTATATTTCGGTATGTCTCGGGCGTGACTGACTGGATCTTTGTATCGTTGGTCCTGCTAGTGCAATAGTATTTTCCGGCGCCTACTGCCTTATTCAGTTGTGTGCAAAGAAGCCTAAAGTTTTTTATGCTCCGTACGCAAATTGGTGGAGGCCTGTGCACTTTAGGGGCCGATGTGGTCTCCATTGCTTCACTAGGTAGATTTGTTAGGGGCTGAAATCTGTTGGGTGAGTAGAAGGGAGAATCTTCAGTGAACTGAGTAGATGACCCTGGTTGGGTATTTTCATTCGACGGTCCTGCCTTGGGTTCCTTATTATCATTCGGAGTAGTAGGAGGTGTGTCGACTTTACGTCTTCTATTAGGTTTAGGTTTACTAGGGCTATTTCTCGTAGTTGATTCTAGAGATCGACTTCTCTTTGTGTTTCCTTTTTTATCTGATTTACTGGATAGTACATGGTGGTAAAACTTCATTTTGGATTATTATGTCACTGGAGCAGATAGTAGTAAAGAAAAGAAAGGTAGGACAGAGAGGAAAGGGAACTAAATAAAAATAAAGAGTTCGTATCTGATCTGAATACGGCACAGATCAACCTCATTCGATGCCGGAGGCAGCACTGATAAGTAGGGTTCTACCGATATTACCGATATGGGTACAGTATCGATACTTTTCCTTTCGATACCGATATTTTGGCATCGAAACTATTCTTCCGATATTTTATCGATATCGGTATGGAAAACTAAATATCAAAAAAGTTAACTAATTTTTTTTTTTTTGCTCGTTCAAACGAAACCTGAATAAAAAGTTGTATATATCCTACGGCACGTTCGTTCCATATTCTCAAACAATAGAATGATATGTTTCCTTTCCCTATATGAACCCTATTATTTTATTATTATGAGCACTATCTGTACATATCACGGAAATTAATTAATAGACAAAAATAATATATATATGCATAGCAAAGAAAAATTCTTTCGATACAAGAAGAACAGGGTACTCTTTCGATATTCTAATAATATTTTCCGATACTTCACAGATGGCTGATATCTAAATTTATTATTACGTTATGAACCCTATCTGTACATATCACGGAAATTAATTAATAGAAAAAAATAATATATATGCATAGCAAAGAAAAATTCTTTCGATACGAGAAGAACAGGGTACTATTTCGATATTCTATAAAACTATTTTCCGATACTTCACAGATGGCTGATACCTTAATTTTTTATTATGTTAAGAACCCTATCTGTACAAAGCAGGGAAATTAATTAAAAGAAAAAAATAATATATATGCATAGCAAAGAAAAATTCTTTCGATACAAGAAGAACAGGGTACTCTTTCGATATTCTAATAATATTTTCCGATACTTCACAGATGGCTGATATCTAAATTAATTATTATGTTATGAACTCTCTCTGTACATATCCAGGAAATTAATTAAAAGAAAAAAAATAATATATATGCACAGCAATGGAAATTCTTTCCATACTAGAAGAACAGGGTACTCTTACGATATTCTAAAAATATTTTCCGATACTTCACAGATGGCTGATATCTAAATTTTTTATTATGTTATGAACCCTATCTGTACATATCAGGGAAATTAATGAAAAGAAAAAAAATAATATAGATGCATAGCAATGGAAATTCTTTCGATACTGCAAGAACAGGGTACTCTTTCGATATTCTAAAAATATTTTCCGATACTTCACAGTTGGAAAATATCTAAATTAATTATTATGTTATGAACCCTATCTGTACATACCAGGGAAATTCATAACAGAAAAAAATAATATATATACATTGTAAAGAAAAATTCTTTCGATACAAGAAGAACAAGGTACTCTTTCAATATTCTCAAAATATCGAATGATCATTCCTATACTTCACAGATGGCTGATATCTAAATTTTTTATTATGTTATGAACCCTATCTGTACATATCAGGGAAATTAATGAAAAGAAAAAAAATAATATAGATGCATAGCAATGGAAATCCTTTCGATACTAGAAGAACAGGGTACTCTTTCGATATTCTAATAATATTTTCCGATACTTCACAGATGGCTGATATCTAAATTAATTATTATGTTATGAACAATATTTGGACATATCCGGGAAATTAATGAAAAGAAAAAAAATAATATAGATGCATACCAATGGAAATTCTTTCGATACGAGAAGAACAGGGTACTCTTTCGATATTCTAAAACTATTTTCCGATACTTCACAGATGGCTGATATCTAAATTTTTTATTATGTTATGAACCCTATCTGTACAAACCAGGAAATTAATTAAAAGAAAAAAAAAATATATATGCATAGCATCGGAAATTCTTTCGATACTGCAAGAACAGGGTACTCTTTCGATATTCTAAAAATATTTTCCGATACTTAGAGTTTCGTAATATAAAAATTAATTATTATGTTATGAACCCTATCTGTACATATCCGGGAAATTAATTAAAAGAAAAAAAATAATATATATGCACAGCAATGGAAATTCTTTCGATACTGCAAGAACAGGGTACTCTTTCGATATTCTAAAATTATTTTCGGATACTTCACAGTTGTGTAATTTTCAAATTAATTATTATGTTATGAACCCTATCTGTACATATCACGGAAATTAATTAATAGAAAAAAATAATATATATGCATAGCAAAGAAAAATTCTTTCGATACAATAAGAACAGGGTACTCTTTCGATATTCTAAAAATATTTTCCTATACTTCACAGTTGTGTAATATTCAAATTAATTATTATGTTATGAACCCTATCTGTACAAAGCAGGGAAAATAATTAAAAGAAAAAAAAATAATATATATGCACAGCAATGGAAATTCTTTCGATACTGCAAGAACAGGGTACTCTTTCGATATTCTAAAATTATTTTCGGATACTTCACAGTTGTGTAATTTTCAAATTAATTATTATGTTATGAACCCTATCTGTACATGTCACGGAAATTAATTAATAGAAAAAAATAATATATATGCATAGCAAAGAAAAATTCTTTCGATACAATAAGAACAGGGTACTCTTTCGATATTCTAAAAATATTTTCCGATACTTCACAGATGGCTGATATCTAAATTAATTATTATGTTATGAACTCTCTCTGTACATATCACGGAAATTAATTAAAAGAAAAAAAATAATATATATGCACAGCAATGGAAAATCTTTCGATACTGCAAGAACAGGGTACTCTTTCGATATTCTAAAAATATTTTCCGATACTTCACAGTTGGAAAATATCTAAATTAATTATTATGTTATGAACCCCATCTGTACATACCAGGGAAATTCATAACAGAAAAAAATAATATATATACATAGTAAAGAAAAATTCTTTCGATACTAGGAGAACAAGGTACTCTTTCAAAATTCTCAAAATATCGAATGATCATTCCTATACTTCACAGATGGCTGATATCTAAATTTTTTATTATGTTATGAACACTATCTGTACATATCAGGAAAATTAATGAAAAGAAAAAAAATAATATAGATATATAGCAATGGAAATTCTTTCGATACTACAAGAAAAGGGTACTCTTTCGATATTCTAAAAATATTTTCCGATACTTAGAGTTTCGTAATATAAAAATTAATTATTATGTTTTGAACCCTATCTGTACATATCCGGGAAATTAATTAAAAGAAAAAAAATAATATATATGCGCAGCAATGGAAATTCTTTCGATACTGCAAGAACAGGGTACTCTTTCGATATTCTAAAATTATTTTCGGATACTTCACAGTTGTGTAATTTTCAAATTAATTATTATGTTATGAACCCTATCTGTACATATCACGGAAATTAATTAATAGAAAAAAATAATATATATGCATAGCAAAGAAAAATTCTTTCGATACAATAAGAACAGGGTACTCTTTCGATATTCTAATAATATTTTCCGATACTTCACAGATGGCTGATATCTAAATTTATTATTATGTTATGAACCCTATCTGTACATATCCAGGAAATTAATTAAAAGAAAAAAAATAATATATATGCATAGCAATGGAAATTCTTTTGATACTAGAAGAACAGGGTACTCTTTCAATATTCTAAAAATATTTTCCGATACTTCACAGATGGGTAATATCTAAATTAATCATTATGTTATGAACTCTATCTGTACATATCCGGGAAATTAATTAAAAGAAAAAAAATAATATATATGCATACCAATGGAAATTCTTTCGATACGAGAAGAACAGGGTACTATTTCGATATTCTATAAAACTATTTTCCGATACTTCACAGATGGCTGATACCTTAATTTTTTATTATGTTAAGAACCCTATCTGTACAAAGCAGGGAAATTAATTAAAAGAAAAAAATAATATAAATGCATAGCAAAGAAAAATTTGTTTTGATACAAGAAGAACAGGGTACTCTTTCGATATTCTAATTATATTTTCCGATACTTCACAGATGGCTGATATCTAAATTAATTATTATGTTATGAACTCTCTCTGTACATATCCAGGAAATTAATTAAAAGAAAAAAAATAATATATATGCACAGCAATGGAAATTCTTTCCATACTAGAAGAACAGGGTACTCTTACGATATTCTAAAAATATTTTCCGATACTTCACAGATGGCTGATATCTAAATTTTTTATTATGTTATGAACCCTATCTGTACATATCAGGGAAATTCATAACAGAAAAAAATAATATATATACATTGTAAAGAAAAATTCTTTCGATACAAGAAGAACAAGGTACTCTTTTAATATTCTCAAAATATCGAATGATCATTCCTATACTTCACAGATGGCTGATATCTAAATTTTTTATTATGTTATGAACCCTATCTGTACATATCAGGGAAATTAATGAAAAGAAAAAAAATAATATAGATGCATAGCAATGGAAATCCTTTCGATACTAGAAGAACCGGGTACTCTTTCGATATTCTAATAATATTTTCCGATACTTCACAGATGGCTGATATCTAAATTTATTATGTTATGAACTCTATCTGTACATATCAAGGAAATTAATTAAAATTAAAAAAATAATATAGATGCATAGCAATGGAAATCCTTTCGATACTAGAAGAACAGGGTACTCTTTCGATATTCTAAAAATATTGTCCGATACTTTACAGTTGGGTAATATCTAAATTAATTATTATGTTATGAACACTATCTGTACATATCCGGAATATTAATTAAAAGAAAAAAATAATATATATGCACAGCAATGGAAATTCTTTCGATACTGCAAGAACAGGGTACTCTTTCGATATTCTAAAATTGTTTTCGGATACTTCACAGTTGGGTAATATCTAAATTAATTATTATGTTATGAACACTATCTGTACATATCCGGGAAATTAATTAAAAGAAAAAAAATAATATATATGCATACCAATGGAAATTCTTTCGATACGAGAAGAACAGGGTACTCTTTCGATATTCTAAAACTATTTTCCGATACTTCACAGATGGCTGATATCTAAATTTTTTATTATGTTATGGACCCTATCTGTACAAACCAGGAAATTAATTAAAAGAAAAAAAAAAATATATGCATAGCATCGGAAATTCTTTCGATACTGCAAGAACAGGGTACTCTTTCGATATTCTAATTATATTTTCCGATACTTCACAGATGGCTGATATCTAAATTAATTATTATGTTATGAACTCTCTCTGTACATATCCAGGAAATTAATTAAAAGAAAAAAAATAATATATATGCACAGCAATGGAAATTCTTTCCATACTAGAAGAACAGGGTACTCTTACGATATTCTAAAAATATTTTCCGATACTTCACAGATGGCTGATATCTAAATTAATTATTATGTTATGAACAATATTTGGACATATCCGGGAAATTAATGAAAAGAAAAAAAATAATATAGATGCATACCAATGGAAATTCTTTCGATACGAGAAGAACAGGGTACTCTTTCGATATTCTAAAACTATTTTCCGATACTTCACAGATGGCTGATATCTAAATTTTTTATTATGTTATGAACCCTATCTGTACAAACCAGGAAATTAATTAAAAGAAAAAAAAATATATATGCATAGCATCGGAAATTCTTTCGATACTGCAAGAACAGGGTACTCTTTCGATATTCTAAAAATATTTTCCGATACTTAGAGTTTCGTAATATAAAAATTAATTATTATGTTATGAACCCTATCTGTACATATCCGGGAAATTAATTAAAAGAAAAAAAATAATATATATGCACAGCAATGGAAATTCTTTCGATACTGCAAGAACAGGGTACTCTTTCGATATTCTAAAATTATTTTCGGATACTTCACAGTTGTGTAATTTTCAAATTAATTATTATGTTATGAACCCTATCTGTACATATCACGGAAATTAATTAATAGAAAAAAATAATATATATGCATAGCAAAGAAAAATTCTTTCGATACAATAAGAACAGGGTACTCTTTCGATATTCTAAAAATATTTTCCTATACTTCACAGTTGTGTAATATTCAAATTAATTATTATGTTATGAACCCTATCTGTACAAAGCAGGGAAAATAATTAAAAGAAAAAAAAATAATATATATGCACAGCAATGGAAATTCTTTCGATACTGCAAGAACAGGGTACTCTTTCGATATTCTAAAATTATTTTCGGATACTTCACAGTTGTGTAATTTTCAAATTAATTATTATGTTATGAACCCTATCTGTACATGTCACGGAAATTAATTAATAGAAAAAAATAATATATATGCATAGCAAAGAAAAATTCTTTCGATACAATAAGAACAGGGTACTCTTTCGATATTCTAAAAATATTTTCCGATACTTCACAGATGGCTGATATCTAAATTAATTATTATGTTATGAACTCTCTCTGTACATATCACGGAAATTAATTAAAAGAAAAAAAATAATATATATGCACAGCAATGGAAAATCTTTCGATACTGCAAGAACAGGGTACTCTTTCGATATTCTAAAAATATTTTCCGATACTTCACAGTTGGAAAATATCTAAATTAATTATTATGTTATGAACCCTATCTGTACATACCAGGGAAATTCATAACAGAAAAAAATAATATATATACATAGTAAAGAAAAATTCTTTCGATACTAGGAGAACAAGGTACTCTTTCAAAATTCTCAAAATATCGAATGATCATTCCTATACTTCACAGATGGCTGATATCTAAATTTTTTATTATGTTATGAACACTATCTGTACATATAGGGAAAATTAATGAAAAGAAAAAAAATAATATAGATATATAGCAATGGAAATTCTTTCGATACTACAAGAAAAGGGTACTCTTTCGATATTCTAAAAATATTTTCCGATACTTAAAGTTTCGTAATATAAAAATTAATTATTATGTTATGAACCCTATCTGTACATATCCGGGAAATTAATTAAAAGAAAAAAAATAATATATATGCGCAGCAATGGAAATTCTTTCGATACTGCAAGAACAGGGTACTCTTTCGATATTCTAAAATTATTTTCGGATACTTCACAGTTGTGTAATTTTCAAATTAATTATTATGTTATGAACCCTATCTGTACATATCACGGAAATTAATTAATAGAAAAAAATAATATATATGCATAGCAAAGAAAAATTCTTTCGATACAATAAGAACAGGGTACTCTTTCGATATTCTAATAATATTTTCCGATACTTCACAGATGGCTGATATCTAAATTTATTATTATGTTATGAACCCTATCTGTACATATCCAGGAAATTAATTAAAAGAAAAAAAATAATATATATGCATAGCAATGGAAATTCTTTTGATACTAGAAGAACAGGGTACTCTTTCAATATTCTAATAATATTTTCCGATACTTCACAGATGGCTGATATCTAAATTAATTATTATGTTATGAACAATATTTGGACATATCCGGGAAATTAATGAAAAGAAAAAAAATAATATAGATGCATACCAATGGAAATTCTTTCGATACGAGAAGAACAGGGTACTCTTTCGATATTCTAAAACTATTTTCCGATACTTCACAGATGGCTGATATCTAAATTTTTTATTATGTTATGAACCCTATCTGTACAAACCAGGAAATTAATTAAAAGAAAAAAAAATATATATGCATAGCATCGGAAATTCTTTCGATACTGCAAGAACAGGGTACTCTTTCGATATTCTAAAAATATTTTCCGATACTTAGAGTTTCGTAATATAAAAATTAATTATTATGTTATGAACCCTATCTGTACATATCCGGGAAATTAATTAAAAGAAAAAAAATAATATATATGCACAGCAATGGAAATTCATTCGATACTGCAAGAACAGGGTACTCTTTCGATATTCTAAAATTATTATCGGATACTTCACAGTTGTGTAATTTTCAAATTAATTATTATGTTATGAACCCTATCTGTACATATCACGGAAATTAATTAATAGAAAAAAATAATATATATGCATAGCAAAGAAAAATTCTTTCGATACAATAAGAACAGGGTACTCTTTCGATATTCTAAAAATATTTTCCTATACTTCACAGTTGTGTAATATTCAAATTAATTATTATGTTATGAACCCTATCTGTACAAAGCAGGGAAAATAATTAAAAGAAAAAAAAATAATATATATGCACAGCAATGGAAATTCTTTCGATACTGCAAGAACAGGGTACTCTTTCGATATTCTAAAATTATTTTCGGATACTTCACAGTTGTGTAATTTTCAAATTAATTATTATGTTATGAACCCTATCTGTACATATCACGGAAATTAATTAATAGAAAAAAATAATATATATGCATAGCAAAGAAAAATTCTTTCGATACAATAAGAACAGGGTACTCTTTCGATATTCTAATAATATTTTCCGATACTTCACAGATGGCTGATATCTAAATTTATTATTATGTTATGAACCCTATCTGTACATATCCAGGAAATTAATTAAAAGAAAAAAAATAATATATATGCATAGCAATGGAAATTCTTTTGATACTAGAAGAACAGGGTACTCTTTCAATATTCTAAAAATATTTTCCGATACTTCACAGATGGGTAATATCTAAATTAATCATTATGTTATGAACTCTATCTGTACATATCCGGGAAATTAATTAAAAGAAAAAAAATAATATATATGCATACCAATGGAAATTCTTTCGATACGAGAAGAACAGGGTACTATTTCGATATTCTATAAAACTATTTTCCGATACTTCACAGATGGCTGATACCTTAATTTTTTATT
Source organism: Arma custos (assembly GCA_037127475.1). Taxonomy (NCBI): domain Eukaryota; kingdom Metazoa; phylum Arthropoda; class Insecta; order Hemiptera; family Pentatomidae; genus Arma; species Arma custos. The sequence goes on from CM073759.1 coordinate 219,719,044, forward strand.
ATGTTAAGAACCCTATCTGTACAAAGCAGGGAAATTAATTAAAAGAAAAAAATAATATATATGCATAGCAAAGAAAAATTTTTTTTGATACAAGAAGAACAGGGTACTCTTTCGATATTCTAATTATAAATTCCGATACTTCACAGATGGCTGATATCTAAATTAATTATTATGTTATGAACTCTCTCTGTACATATCCAGGAAATTAATTAAAAGAAAAAAAATAATATATATGCACAGCAATGGAAATTCTTTCCATACTAGAAGAACAGGGTACTCTTACGATATTCTAAAAATATTTTCCGATACTTCACAGATGGCTGATATCTAAATTTTTTATTATGTTATGAACCCTATCTGTACATATCAGGGAAATTCATAACAGAAAAAAATAATATATATACATTGTAAAGAAAAATTCTTTCGATACAAGAAGAACAAGGTACTCTTTTAATATTCTCAAAATATCGAATGATCATTCCTATACTTCACAGATGGCTGATATCTATATTTTTTATTATGTTATGAACCCTATCTGTACATATCAGGGAAATTAATAAAAAGAAAAAAAATAATATAGATGCATAGCAATGGAAATCCTTTCGATACTAGAAGAACCGGGTACTCTTTCGATATTCTAATAATATTTTCCGATACTTCACAGATGGCTGATATCTAAATTTATTATGTTATGAACTCTATCTGTACATATCAAGGAAATTAATTAAAATTAAAAAAATAAAATAGATGCATAGCAAAGAAAAATTCTTTCGATACAATAAGAACAGGGTACTCTTTCGATATTCTAAAAATATTTTCCTATACTTCACAGTTGTGTAATATTCAAATTAATTATTATGTTATGAACCCTATCTGTACAAAGCAGGGAAAATAATTAAAAGAAAAAAAAATAATATATATGCACAGCAATGGAAATTCTTTCGATACTGCAAGAACAGGGTACTCTTTCGATATTCTAAAACTATTTTCCGATACTTCACAGATGGCTGATATCTAAATTTTTTATTATGTTATGAACCCTATCTGTACAAACCAGGAAATTAATTAAAAGAAAAAAAAAATATATATGCATAGCATCGGAAATTCTTTCGATACTGCAAGAACAGGGTACTCTTTCGATATTCTAAAAATATTTTCCGATACTTAGAGTTTCGTAATATAAAAATTAATTATTATGTTATGACCCTATCTGTACATATCCGGGAAATTAATTAAAAGAAAAAAAATAATATATATGCACAGCAATGGAAATTCTTTCGATACTAGAAGAACAGGGTACTCTTTCGATATTCTAAAAATATTGTCCGATACTTTACAGTTGGGTAATATCTAAATTAATTATTATGTTATGAACACTATCTGTACATATCCGGAATATTAATTAAAAGAAAAAAATAATATATATGCACAGCAATGAAAATTCTTTCGATACTGCAAGAACAGGGTACTCTTTCGATATTCTAAAATTGTTTTCGGATACTTCACAGTTGGGTAATATCTAAATTAATTATTATGTTATGAACACTATCTGTACATATCCGGGAAATTAATTAAAAGAAAAAAAATAATATATATGCATACCAATGGAAATTCTTTCGATACGAGAAGAACAGGGTACTCTTTCGATATTCTAAAACTATTTTCCGATACTTCACAGATGGCTGATATCTAAATTTTTTATTATGTTATGAACCCTATCTGTACAAACCAGGAAATTAATTAAAAGAAAAAAAAAAAATATATGCATAGCATCGGAAATTCTTTCGATACTGCAAGAACAGGGTACTCATTCGATATTCTAAAAATATTTTCCGATACTTCACAATTGGGAAATATCTAAATTAATTATTATGTTATGAACCCTATCTGTACATACCAGGGAAATTCATAACAGAAAAAAATAATATATATACATTGTAAAGAAAAATTCTTTCGATACAAGAAGAACAAGGTACTCTTTTAATATTCTCAAAATATCGAATGATCATTCCTATACTTCACAGATGGCTGATATCTAAATTTTTTATTATGTTATGAACCCTATCTGTACATATCAGGGAAATTAATGAAAAGAAAAAAAATAATATAGATGCATAGCAATGGAAATCCTTTCGATACTAGAAGAACCGGGTACTCTTTCGATATTCTAATAATATTTTCCGATACTTCACAGATGGCTGATATCTAAATTTATTATGTTATGAACTCTATCTGTACATATCAAGGAAATTAATTAAAATTAAAAAAATAATATAGATGCATAGCAATGGAAATCCTTTCGATACTAGAAGAACAGGGTACTCTTTCGATATTCTAAAAATATTGTCCGATACTTTACAGTTGGGTAATATCTAAATTAATTATTATGTTATGAACACTATCTGTACATATCCGGAATATTAATTAAAAGAAAAAAATAATATATATGCACAGCAATGGAAATTCTTTCGATACTGCAAGAACAGGGTACTCTTTCGATATTCTAAAATTGTTTTCGGATACTTCACAGTTGGGTAATATCTAAATTAATTATTATGTTATGAACACTATCTGTACATATCCGGGAAATTAATTAAAAGAAAAAAAATAATATATATGCATACCAATGGAAATTCTTTCGATACGAGAAGAACAGGGTACTCTTTCGATATTCTAAAACTATTTTCCGATACTTCACAGATGGCTGATATCTAAATTTTTTATTATGTTATGGACCCTATCTGTACAAACCAGGAAATTAATTAAAAGAAAAAAAAAAATATATGCATAGCATCGGAAATTCTTTCGATACTGCAAGAACAGGGTACTCTTTCGATATTCTGATTATATTTTCCGATACTTCACAGATGGCTGATATCTAAATTAATTATTATGTTATGAACTCTCTCTGTACATATCCAGGAAATTAATTAAAAGAAAAAAAATAATATATATGCACAGCAATGGAAATTCTTTCCATACTAGAAGAACAGGGTACTCTTACGATATTCTAAAAATATTTTCCGATACTTCACAGATGGCTGATATCTAAATTAATTATTATGTTATGAACAATATTTGGACATATCCGGGAAATTAATGAAAAGAAAAAAAATAATATAGATGCATACCAATGGAAATACTTTCGATACGAGAAGAACAGGGTACTCTTTCGATATTCTAAAACTATTTTCCGATACTTCACAGATGGCTGATATCTAAATTTTTTATTATGTTATGAACCCTATCTGTACAAACCAGGAAATTAATTAAAAGAAAAAAAAAATATATATGCATAGCATCGGAAATTCTTTCGATACTGCAAGAACAGGGTACTCTTTCGATATTCTAAAAATATTTTCCGATACTTAGAGTTTCGTAATATAAAAATTAATTATTATGTTATGAACCCTATCTGTACATATCCGGGAAATTAATTAAAGGAAAAAAAATAATATATATGCACAGCAATGGAAATTCTTTCGATACTGCAAGAACAGGGTACTCTTTCGATATTCTAAAATTATTTTCGGATACTTCACAGTTGTGTAATTTTCAAATTAATTATTATGTTATGAACCCTATCTGTACATATCACGGAAATTAATTAATAGAAAAAAATAATATATATGCATAGCAAAGAAAAATTCTTTCGATACAATAAGAACAGGGTACTCTTTCGATATTCTAAAAATATTTTCCTATACTTCACAGTTGTGTAATATTCAAATTAATTATTATGTTATGAACCCTATCTGTACAAAGCAGGGAAAATAATTAAAAGAAAAAAAAATAATATATATGCACAGCAATGGAAATTCTTTCGATACTGCAAGAACAGGGTACTCTTTCGATATTCTAAAATTATTTTCGGATACTTCACAGTTGTGTAATTTTCAAATTAATTATTATGTTATGAACCCTATCTGTACATGTCACGGAAATTAATTAATAGAAAAAAATAATATATATGCATAGCAAAGAAAAATTCTTTCGATACAATAAGAACAGGGTACTCTTTCGATATTCTAAAAATATTTTCCGATACTTCACAGATGGCTGATATCTAAATTAATTATTATGTTATGAACTCTCTCTGTACATATCACGGAAAATAATTAAAAGAAAAAAAATAATATATATGCACAGCAATGGAAAATCTTTCGATACTGCAAGAACAGGGTACTCTTTCGATATTCTAAAAATATTTTCCGATACTTCACAGTTGGAAAATATCTAAATTAATTATTATGTTATGAACCCTATCTGTACATACCAGGGAAATTCATAACAGAAAAAAATAATATATATACATAGTAAAGAAAAATTCTTTCGATACTAGGAGAACAAGGTACTCTTTCAAAATTCTCAAAATATCGAATGATCATTCCTATACTTCACAGATGGCTGATATCTAAATTTTTTATTATGTTATGAACACTATCTGTACATATAGGGAAAATTAATGAAAAGAAAAAAAATAATATAGATATATAGCAATGGAAATTCTTTCGATACTACAAGAAAAGGGTACTCTTTCGATATTCTAAAAATATTTTCCGATACTTAAAGTTTCGTAATATAAAAATTAATTATTATGTTATGAACCCTATCTGTACATATCCGGGAAATTAATTAAAAGAAAAAAAATAATATATATGCGCAGCAATGGAAATTCTTTCGATACTGCAAGAACAGGGTACTCTTTCGATATTCTAAAATTATTTTCGGATACTTCACAGTTGTGTAATTTTCAAATTAATTATTATGTTATGAACCCTATCTGTACATATCACGGAAATTAATTAATAGAAAAAAATAATATATATGCATAGCAAAGAAAAATTCTTTCGATACAATAAGAACAGGGTACTCTTTCGATATTCTAATAATATTTTCCGATACTTCACAGATGGCTGATATCTAAATTTATTATTATGTTATGAACCCTATCTGTACATATCCAGGAAATTAATTAAAAGAAAAAAAATAATATATATGCATAGCAATGGAAATTCTTTTGATACTAGAAGAACAGGGTACTCTTTCAATATTCTAATAATATTTTCCGATACTTCACAGATGGCTGATATCTAAATTAATTATTATGTTATGAACAATATTTGGACATATCCGGGAAATTAATGAAAAGAAAAAAAATAATATAGATGCATACCAATGGAAATTCTTTCGATACGAGAAGAACAGGGTACTCTTTCGATATTCTAAAACTATTTTCCGATACTTCACAGATGGCTGATATCTAAATTTTTTATTATGTTATGAACCCTATCTGTACAAACCAGGAAATTAATTAAAAGAAAAAAAAAATATATATGCATAGCATCGGAAATTCTTTCGATACTGCAAGAACAGGGTACTCTTTCGATATTCTAAAAATATTTTCCGATACTTAGAGTTTCGTAATATAAAAATTAATTATTATGTTATGAACCCTATCTGTACATATCCGGGAAATTAATTAAAAGAAAAAAAATAATATATATGCACAGCAATGGAAATTCATTCGATACTGCAAGAACAGGGTACTCTTTCGATATTCTAAAAATATTTTCCTATACTTCACAGTTGTGTAATATTCAAATTAATTATTATGTTATGAACCCTATCTGTACAAAGCAGGGAAAATAATTAAAAGAAAAAAAAATAATATATATGCACAGCAATGGAAATTCTTTCGATACTGCAAGAACAGGGTACTCTTTCGATATTCTAAAATTATTTTCGGATACTTCACAGTTGTGTAATTTTCAAATTAATTATTATGTTATGAACCCTATCTGTACATATCACGGAAATTAATTAATAGAAAAAAATAATATATATGCATAGCAAAGAAAAATTCTTTCGATACAATAAGAACAGGGTACTCTTTCGATATTCTAATAATATTTTCCGATACTTCACAGATGGCTGATATCTAAATTTATTATTATGTTATGAACCCTATCTGTACATATCCAGGAAATTAATTAAAAGAAAAAAAATAATATATATGCATAGCAATGGAAATTCTTTTGATACTAGAAGAACAGGGTACTCTTTCAATATTCTAAAAATATTTTCCGATACTTCACAGATGGGTAATATCTAAATTAATCATTATGTTATGAACTCTATCTGTACATATCCGGGAAATTAATTAAAAGAAAAAAAATAATATATATGCATACCAATGGAAATTCTTTCGATACGAGAAGAACAGGGTACTATTTCGATATTCTATAAAACTATTTTCCGATACTTCACAGATGGCTGATACCTTAATTTTTTATTATGTTAAGAACCCTATCTGTACAAAGCAGGGAAATTAATTAAAAGAAAAAAATAATATATATGCATAGCAAAGAAAAATTTTTTTTGATACAAGAAGAACAGGGTACTCTTTCGATATTCTAATTATATTTTCCGATACTTCACAGATGGCTGATATCTAAATTAATTATTATGTTATGAACTCTCTCTGTACATATCCAGGAAATTAATTAAAAGAAAAAAAATAATATATATGCACAGCAATGGAAATTCTTTCCATACTAGAAGAACAGGGTACTCTTACGATATTCTAAAAATATTTTCCGATACTTCACAGATGGCTGATATCTAAATTTTTTATTATGTTATGAACCCTATCTGTACATATCAGGGAAATTCATAACAGAAAAAAATAATATATATACATTGTAAAGAAAAATTCTTTCGATACAAGAAGAACAAGGTACTCTTTTAATATTCTCAAAATATCGAATGATCATTCCTATACTTCACAGATGGCTGATATCTAAATTTTTTATTATGTTATGAACCCTATCTGTACATATCAGGGAAATTAATGAAAAGAAAAAAAATAATATAGATGCATAGCAATGGAAATCCTTTCGATACTAGAAGAACCGGGTACTCTTTCGATATTCTAATAATATTTTCCGATACTTCACAGATGGCTGATATCTAAATTTATAATGTTATGAACTCTATCTGTACATATCAAGGAAATTAATTAAAATTAAAAAAATAAAATAGATGCATAGCAAAGAAAAATTCTTTCGATACAATAAGAACAGGGTACTCTTTCGATATTCTAAAAATATTTTCCTATACTTCACAGTTGTGTAATATTCAAATTAATTATTATGTTATGAACCCTATCTGTACAAAGCAGGGAAAATAATTAAAAGAAAAAAAAATAATATATATGCACAGCAATGGAAATTCTTTCGATACTGCAAGAACAGGGTACTCTTTCGATATTCTAAAACTATTTTCCGATACTTAGAGTTTCGTAATATAAAAATTAATTATTATGTTATGAACCCTATCTGTACATATCCGAGAAATTAATTAAAAGAAAAAAAATAATATATATGCATAGCAAAGAAAAATTCTTTCGATACTAGAAAAACAGGGTACTCTTTAGATATTCTCAAAATATCGAATCACCATTCCGATATTTGACAGATGACTGATATCTAAATTTTTTATTATGTTATTAACCCTATCTGTGCATATCAGGGAAATTAATGAAAAGAAAAAAAATAATATAGATGCATAGCAATGGAAATTCTTTCGATACTAGAAGAACAGGGTACTCTTTCGATATTCTAAAAATATTTTCCTATACTTCACAGTTGGGTAATATCTAAATCAATTATTATGTTATGAACAATATTTGCACATATCCGGGAAATTAATTAAAAGAAAAAAAATAATATATATGCACAGCAATGGAAATTCTTTCGATACTGCAAGAACAGGGTACTCTTTCGATATTCTAAAATTATTTTCGGATACTTCACAGTTTTGTAATTTTCAAATTAATTATTATGTTATGAACCCTATCTGTACAAAGCAGGGAAATTAATTAAAAGAAAAAAATAATATATATGCATAGCAAAGAAAAATTCTTTCGATACAAGAAGAACAGGGTACTCTTTCGATATTCTAATAATATTTTCCGATACTTCACAGATGGCTGATATCTAAATTAATTAATATGTTATGAACTCTCTCTGTACATATCCAGGAAATTAATTAAAAGAAAAAAAATAATATATATGCACAGCAATGGAAATTCTTTCGATACTGCAAGAACAGGGTACTCTTTCGATATTCTAAAAATATTTTCCGATACTTAGAGTTTCGTAATATAAAAATTAATTATTATGTTATGAACCCTATCTGTACATATCCGGGAAATTAATTAAAAGAAAAAAAATAATATATATGCATAGCAAAGAAAAATTCTTTCGATACTAGAAAAACAGGGTACTCTTTAGATATTCTTAAAATATCGAATCACCATTCCGATATTTGACAGATGACTGATATCTAAATTTTTTATTATGTTATTAACCCTATCTGTGCATATCAGGGAAATTAATGAAAAGAAAAAAAATAATATAGATGCATAGCAATGGAAATTCTTTCGATACTAGAAGAACAGGGTACTCTTTCGATATTCTAAAAATATTTTCCTATACTTCACAGTTGGGTAATATCTAAATCAATTATTATGTTATGAACAATATTTGCACATATCCGGGAAATTAATTAAAAGAAAAAAAATAATATATATGCACAGCAATGGAAATTCTTTCGATACTGCAAGAACAGGGTACTCTTTCGATATTCTAAAATTATTTTCGGATACTTCACAGTTTTGTAATTTTCAAATTAATTATTATGTTATGAACCCTATCTGTACAAAGCAGGGAAATTAATTAAAAGAAAAAAATAATATATATGCATAGCAAAGAAAAATTCTTTCGATACAAGAAGAACAGGGTACTCTTTCGATATTCTAATAATATTTTCCGATACTTCACAGATGGCTGATATCTAAATTAATTATTATGTTATGAACTCTCTCTGTACATATCCAGGAAATTAATTAAAAGAAAAAAAATAATATATATGCACAGCAATGGAAATTCTTTCGATACTGCAAGAACAGGGTACTCTTTCGATATTCTAAAAATATTTTCCGATACTTCACAGTTGGAAAATATCTAAATTAATTATTATGTTATGAACCCTATCTGTACAAACCAGGGAAATTCATAACAGAAAAAAATAATATATATACATAGTAAAGTAAAATTCTTTCGATACTAGAAGAACAAGGTACTCTTTCAAAATTCTCAAAATATCGAATGATCATTCCTATACTTCACAGATGGCTGATATCTAAATTTTTTATTATGTTATGAACACTATCTGTACATATCAGGGAAATTAATGAAAAGAAAAAAAATAATATAGATATATAGCAATGGAAATTCTTTCGATACTACAAGAAAAGGGTACTCTTTCGATATTCTAAAAATATTTTCCGATACTTAGAGTTTCGTAATATAAAAATTAATTATTATGTTATGAACCCTATCTGTACATATCCGGGAAATTAATTAAAAGAAAAAAAATAATATATATGCACAGCAATGGAAATTCTTTCGATACTGCAAGAACAGGGTACTCTTTCGATATTCTAAAATTATTTTCGGATACTTCACAGTTGTGTAATTTTCTAATTAATTATTATGTTATGAACCCTATCTGTACATATCACGGAAATTAATTAATAGAAAAAAATAATATATATGCATAGCAAAGAAAAATTCTTTCGATACAATAAGAACAGGGTACTCTTTCGATATTCTAAAAATATTTTCCTATACTTCACAGTTGTGTAATTTTCAAATTAATTATTATGTTATGAACCCTATCTGTACAAAGCAGGGAAATTAATTAAAAGAAAAAAAATAATATATATGCACAGCAATGGAAATTCTTTCGATACTGCAAGAACAGGGTACTCTTTCGATATTCTAAAATTATTTTCGGATACTTTACAGTTGTGTAATTTTCAAATTAATTATTATGTTATGAACCCTATCTGTACATATCACGGAAATTAATTAATAGAAAAAAATAATATATATGCATAGCAAAGAAAAATTCTTTCGATACAATAAGAACAGGGTACTCTTTCGATATTCTAATAATATTTTCCGATACTTCACAGATGGCTGATATCTAAATTTATTATTAAGTTATGAACCCTCTCTGTACAAAGCAGGGATTAATTAAAAGAAAAAAATAATATATATATATATAGCAAAGAAAAATTCTTTCGATACAAGAAGAACAGGGTACTCTTTCGATATTCTAATAATATTTTCCGATACTTCACAGATGGCTGATATCTAAATTAATTATTATGTTATGAACTCTCTCTGTACATATCCAGGAAATTACTTAAAAGAAAAAAAATAATATATATGCACAGCAATGGAAATTCTTTCGATACGAGAAGAACAGGGTACTCTTTCGATATTCTATAAAACTATTTTCCGATACTTCACAGATGGCTGATATCTAAATTTTTTATTATGTTATGAACCCTATCTGTACAAAGCAGGGAAATTAATTAAAAGAAAAAAATAATATATATGCATAGCAAAGAAAAATTCTTTCGATACAAGAAGAACAGGGTACTCTTTCGATATTCTAATAATATTTTCCGATACTTCACAGATGGCTGATATCTAAATTAATTATTATGTTATGAACCCTATCTGTACATATCCAGGAAATTAATTAAAAGAAAAAAATTAATATATATGCACAGCAATGGAAATTCTTTCGATACTGCAAGAACAGGGTACTCTTTCGATATTCTAAAAATATTTTCGGATACTTCACAGTTGGGTAATATCTAAATTAATTATTATGTTATTAACCCTATCTGTACATATCACGGAAATTAAATAATAGAAAAAAATAATATATATGCATAGCAAAGAAAAATTCTTTCGATACAATAAGAACAGGGTACTCTTTCGATATTCTAATAATATTTTCCGATACTTCACAGATGGCTGATATCTAAATTTATTATTATGTCATGAACTCTATCTGTACATATCCAGGAAATTAATTAAAAGAAAAAAGATAATATATATGCATACCAATGGAAATTCTTTCGATACTGCAAGAACAGGGTACTCTTTCGATATTCTAAAAATATTTTCGGGTACTTCACAGTTGGGTAATATCTAAATTAATTATTATGTTATGAACACTATCTGTACATATTCGGGAAATTAATTAAAAGAAATAAAATAATATATAGGCACAGCAATGGAAATTCTTTCCATACTAGAAGAACAGGGTACTGTTAAGTACAAATTGTTATTTTTTTATATTTTATTTTCATGAAGGTGATGCCTCCCTATGTTATGAATGACCAGCCTGGGCGTTCGTACTTTGTCCCATAGGTCACGTGTTATTAGCGCCCAGGCAGTCAGTGACGGGAGCTGGCGGAGTGTGGGGCCAGGGGGGAGGTAGAACTGTGTAACGCTCATGCCTCTCTGCCAGGTACCATGAGAAGGCATTTTTCTCTCGCTACTTCCTTCCTGACCCTCTTCTCGGCTCACCCTGGGCGACTTGTCGCATTTTTACGCACCTGGGTCGAGAAGACACACTTCGCCAGTGCTGACTCACCCATAGTAGGACGATGGCTGTATGTATGTAGCTTGACTTTGTATTTTATTTTTTTTTGTCTAAAATAAAAATATTTTTTTTCTCTTATGTATTTGTTATTACTGCACCATTTATCAAATATATTAAATATATGATTTATGAGTGGCCTAATGATTCGGATCAGTTTGAAACGGGGATGAGGATTTTGTTTTGTTGAACTCTTTTACCCTCTCCTCCCACCATATTTGGTCCTTCATTAGAACTGGCAACCCCCAGGGGAAGAGATTTGCGTTTCGATTGTGAAAGGCCCCTATCCCCCGCAACATTTGGTCGTCCGCGGGCCGGATCATTAGCTTATTATTGTATTTATAGGATATATTAAAGTGAATGGTGTTGTAATGATAAAATTAAGATGTTAAAGGATTTTTGTTGTTTATATAGCTTCTTTGAGATTATTACTTTTATAACAATCAAAAGCATCAATATAATAGCCACCTTTTGTAGTCATGGTTTTCTTAAATCATTATTGATCCGTTGAAGGATATTAAAACTATTTTGTTTGTATAATTTTAATTATAAGTTAGAATAGCTATTATCATTAACAGCTATTAATCTTTTAAAGTTACAGTAACCTTTGTTCTTGTGTTGATTTGAGAAGGGTTAATTCCTTATATCATTGTTATCAACATACCTCAGTTGGTATTAACAGGTCTTGTCTCTGAAAATACATTGGTCATATATACATACGTAGTGAATAGCCGTTAGAAGTTGTTTATCATAGTATTGATTTGGAATAAAATTGAAAATAGGCAGTAAATCACGCTCTGTACTATTTTATTAAAAGGAAAAAATATGGCAACCAAATTAATCAATCATATAATCAATCACAGCTCCATAGCAGCCCGTTATCTACCTGTAACTTATCTCAGAGGCCAAAGAGGTCTTAATACTTCCGCTGTTTCTAAACAGTCAGTTAAGGTAGCCTGAACATGACATCGCAGCTTAGCCCGTCACTGTTCATCTTATCACCATACTTCGGTGATTTATTTAATTATCTTCACTGATAATTATTTTTCATTTTCTAATCAAAGGGGTTCTCTACACCTCTCCGCTACATTCAGCCAAAGCGTAGCGATTGTGACGTCACATCTCCGTACGTCATGGATTTTCACCCTTCGTCGGTGCTTTGCTCTAAAATTTTCTATCTGTATACATAATTATTAGCTATAAATAAATCAATGTACAGCCTATCAGTGTTAACATTCACCATTTGTATTTCATCGCACGACGCATTATATAGTTTATATAGTATGTATATTAAATAAAGGGAATTAAACACTGTTTATGTTTCTAAGTTACGATTATTTGTTGTTTCACTTTAAGTCTTCAACTTACAGGAATAAGGCTTATTAAAACCCACTGACAATTTTAAATGTTGAGTTAGTAATGTTTTTATCTTTATATCCTTAACATTTTTCCAAGTGTCTGCTTTAATAATATTTTAATTACATTCTTTCATAGTTATTCATTTTAGCTTCTCATGTTATTTTTCATATTGCATCAAGTATTGTAATTGTTCGCATAGCTGCGTAAACCTTTGGATTGTATTGATGGATGGTCTTTAAATTTATACTTAAGAATGGTTTTATTAGTCCTTTAAAATATTGACAATATTCTTGTAATAGTATTCAAGCTGAAATCCTTTCATTTACTGTATTTTTTATTTTTTATTCACTTACTAAAACGTGGATGATTTATAAGTTTCTAATTAGGAATTGTATTTCAATCCTTAAAGACATCCATTAAGTTCATAATATAATGTTAACATTCCATGTGGGCCCCATTAATGCTGTCTAATCCATTTATATAGTTGCTTTGCCTTGTTAGCATGTGTTGATGTACAAATTTGTTATTAAGGATAATCCATGAGTATTTTTAAAATATGAAAATAGTTTCTATTAATATTTTAGTTGAAAGCCTGTCAGCTTCTTGATACTCAATGCTATTTTTGTTTCACGTACAAGCAAGTAATGTATTTTTTGTTCACTTATATATATATTTTTATAACGCTTTTGGAATCTTTTGATGACCTTCTATTTTCTTGTTAAGAACAATTTTTTTGTACCCTTAAAATTTTCTCAATATTTTAATTCACATCCCTCATGGTTTTCAAATTCATTGTTAATATCATAACACCTAAAGCCGAGTAATGTAGTTTTATTCATATATATATTCGCTCCACCGTGCTAGAATGTACTGGTTACTCCTTAATTTCAAATCAAGAATAGTTTTCGTCCTTACAAATATTGAGAATGTTTTCTATAATAATATGTTAATGGAAATTCTTTCATTCTTTCAATTTTTTCATTTCATGATGGTTCAATTCTTAAAGAGATAATTAAGGCACTTTTGCTTTCGTTATGTATTGGCATCACCTGACAGTTAACGCATGGATTACTAATAAATTTCTTGATTAAGAATAGTTTTACTTCTTTGGTTTATTGTAAATATGTTATTATTATTTTACTTAGCTGATTCGTTCAGACTCTTTGTATTAATTGATAATGCCACTTTCACTGAAAGAGAAATTTAAAGTATTTTTTTCAATTATATAACCGCATTGCATCAAATTATGAAAGTATATTGATAATTGGTAATTCTCTACTAGAGAGTAATTTTAGTATTTAAAAATACGCATGTGATTTTTTGTGTTGCCATTCTTTCATGTATTAATATTCATTCATACTGTTGTCCCTCTAAAGAACTGATTAACCAGGCTATTTTGTTTACATAGCTGCATTCCTCATAGAAATATATAGATGTTTTTTACTTTCCAGCTAGGAATAGTTTTTTTGTTCTTAAAGGTTTCACTATCTTCATGAAAAATTGTCCCATATTAAGCGCCTTGTAATGGAATATGACGAAAAACAGTACTCGTAGCCATAGTACGATTCCGCCCACACATATCCATATGATGACGCCAAGATTAGCAGATCTCACTTGATGTCAGTAAAGAAAATATATCTCTCGTCTCTCTTTCTCGAGACATCTCTCTAGTTTCTAACACCTTTATAAAATTTATATATATGTATATTTTTCTCCAATGTCTTGTATAAAACGAGGCTGAAGAATTGTTTTTAAAAAAACAAAATGGAGGCTCTTAATGTATTCTGTGGTAAAAAAAAACAAACAAAAAAAAACAAGGTGCAAATCTAGATTTATAAAGTACTAAATTTTGTTAGTTATTTACATATAGTAGCAAATATTCTCTACCTAAGTGCTTTTATGCTGTATTATTTTGTTTATGCATTTATCGTGTGTTGATTAAGATATTATAGTGATATTATGTTTACAGTCCAGATTATATATTGAAACTCTTAATTATAGAGAAATTAGGTAGCAAAATAGTATCAATTGGTTTATTTGTTAATATTATGGTGTTATTCAATATATGTTTAAGTTTCTTTTTTTTAAACAGGAAAGGTATTTTTTTTTATTATTATTTCCTGGCCTAAGAATATTGTAAATTAACGCATCTTCCTTCATGAATTTTGGTTAAATTCTTTATATTTATTGTAAATATTGTATCATTAGGGCTAGTTTAAGGAGTGAAATACCCTCTTCTACTACTGATTAGAGTCAGTGTGGGACCAGATATAGACGAAGCAGCTCATGTCTGGCACCGCCGAAGTGTTATCAAACCCCCCACCTCACCACGGCTAGAGAGCCGTCTTCGTATATCATCGGCGGCTGTCATGCGAGTGGAAGTTGGAGCGCCCCCACCATCGCCTGCCTCCCCACCTCTTCCCTCACCACGGCTGGAGTGCCGTTTTCGTGCATCGTTTGGAGGCTGTCAACGGAGTGAGCATTGGCGCATCCCCACCATCGTCTGCATCCCCACCACCGGCTGTATTCAGTATCGCACACATTATCAGCAGAAGGTAACCTTGTTTGATAAACTATTTATCAACAAGGTTTTGTTAATCTGACACTTTTTATTGACTTCATCGTGACATTATAACTAGGTTATTTTATATCTGTATTTTGATTAAATTCAACGAGGGATCCCATTTTTATCCATTTTTAGGCCGCCGGCCGCTTTGTTCATTTTAATATCACTTTAATTTTCTTTTTTTTTTTAAATCCGCACCACATCATTGAAGTCTAAATCCAGCTTCATTGAATCCCCTGGAGTCTACAGGGTGGGCGGCTGCTATGATGCTAAACCTCTTCCACCATCCGCATAGCTTGTTTATACTCGTCCTCTTCCGTTTAGTTCCAGTTAGCTTCCTAGCTTTAACAAGTTGAAACTTGAAATCAAATTTGGTGGGCGGTATGTTAAGTACAAATTGTTATTTTTTTTTCATGAAGGTGATGCCGCCCTATGTTATGAATGACCAGCCTGGGCGTTCGTACTTTGAACCATAGGTCACGTGTTATTAGCGCCCAGGCAGTCAGTGACGGGAGCTGGCGGAGTGTGGGGCCAGGGGGGAGGTAGAACTGTGTAACGCTCATGCCTCTCTGCCATGTACCATGAGAAGGCATTTTTCTCTCGCTACTTCCTTCCTGACCCTCTTCTCGGCTCACCCTGGGCGACTTGTCGCATTTTTACGCACCTGGGTCGAGAAGACACACTTCGCCAGCGCTGACTCACCCATAGTAGGACGAAGGCTGTATGTATGTAGCTTGACTTTGTATTTTATTTTTTTTTGTCTATAATAAAAATATTTTTTGTTCTCTTATGTATTTGTTATTACTGCACCATTTATCAAATATATTAAATATATGATTTAGGAGTGGGCTAATGATTCGGATCAGTTTGAAACGGGGATGAGGATTTTGTTTTGTTGAACTCTTTTACCCTCTCCTCCCACCATATTTGGTCCTTCATTAGAACTGGCAACCCCCAGGGGAAGAGATTTGCGTTTCGATTGTGAAAGGCCCCTCTCCCCCGCAACAGGGTACTCTTTCGATATTCTAAAAATATTTTCCGATACTTCAACGTGGGGTAATATCTAAATTAATTATTATGGTATGAACACTATCTGTACATATTCGGGAAATTAATTAAAAGAAAAAAAATAATATATATATGCATACAAATGGAAATTCTATCGATACTAGAAGAACAGGGTACTCTTTCGATATTCTAAAAATATTTTCCGATACTTCACAGATGGCTGATATATAAATTTTTTATTATGATATGAACCCTATCTGTACAAACCAGGGAAATTAATTAAAAGAAAAAAAAATATATATATATGCATAGTAAAGAAAAATTCTTTCGATACCAGAAGAACAGGGTACTCTTTCGATATTCTAAAAATATTTTCCGATACTTCACAGATGGCTAATATCTAAATTTATTATTATGTTATGAACAATATTTGTACATATCCGGGAAATTAATTAAAAGAAAAAAAATAATATATATGCACAGCAATGGAAATTCTTTCGATACCAGAAGAACAGGGTACTCTTTCGATATTCTAAAAATATTTTCCGATACTTCACAGATGGCTAATATCTAAATTTTTTATTATGTTATGAACAATATTTGTACATATCCGGGAAATTAATTAAAAGAAAAAAATAATATATATGCACAGCAATGGAAATTCTTTCGATACTGCAAGAAAAAGGTACTCTTTCGATATTCTAAAATTATTTTCGGATACTTCACAGTTGGGTAATATCTAAATTAATTATTATGTTATAAACCCTATCTGTACATATCACGGAAATTAATTAATAGAAAACCATAATATATATGCATAGCAAAGAAAAATTCTTTCGATACAAGAATAACAGGGTACTCTTTCGATATTCTAATAATATTTTCCGATACTTCACAGATGGCTGATATCTAAATTTATTATTATGTTATGAACTCTATCTGTACATATTCAGGAAATTAATTAAAAGAAAAAAAATAATATATATGCATAGCAATGGAAATTCTTTCGATACTAGAAGAACAGGGTACTCTTTCGATATTCTAAAAAATATTTTCCGATACTTCACAGTTGGGTAATATCTAAATTAATTATTATGTTATGAACACTATCTGTACATATCCGGGAAATTAATTAAAAGAAAAAAAATAATATATATGCATACCAATGGAAATTCTTTCGATACGAGAAGAACAGGGTACTCTTTCGATATTCTAAAACTATTTTCCGATACTTCACAGATGGCTGATATCTAAATTTTATATTATGTTATGAACCCTATCTGTACAAAGCAGGGAAATTAATTAAAATAAAAAAATAATATATATGCATAGCAATGGAAATTCTTTCGATACTGCAAGAACAGGGTACTCTTTCGATATTCTAAAAATATTTTCGGATACTTCACAGTTGGGTAATATCTAAATTAATTATTATGTTATGAACCCTATCTGTACATATCCGGGAAATTAATTAAAAGAAAAAAAATAATATATATGCATAGCAATGGAAATTCTTTCGATACTGCAGGAACAGGGTACTCTTTCGATATTCTAAAAATATTTTCAGACACTTCACAGTTGGGTAATATCTAAATTTATTATTATGTTATGAACAATATCCGTACGCATCAGGAAAAAAAGTTAAAAGAAAAAAATAATATATATGCATACTAATGGAAATTCTTTCGATACTGCAAGAACAGGGTACTTTTTCGATATTCGAAAAATATTTTCCGATACTTCACAGATGGCTAATATTTAAATTTATTATTATGTTATGAACAATATCCGTACGCATCAGGAAAAAAAGTTAAAAGAAAAAAATAATATATATATGCATAGCAATGGAAATTCTTTCGATACTGCAAGAACAGGGTACTCTTTCGATATTCTAAAAATATTTATCGATACTTCACAGTTGGGAAATATCTAAATTAATTATTATGTTATGAACTCTATCTGTACATACCAGAGAAATTCATAACAGAAAAAAATAATATATATACATAGTAAAGAAAAATTCTTTCGATATTAGAAGAACAAGGTACTCTTTCAATATTCTCAAAATATCGAATGATCATTCCTATACTTCACAGATGGCTGATATCTAAATTTTTTATTATGTTATGAACCCTATCTGTACATATCAGGGAAATTAATGATAAGAAAAAAAATAATATAGATGCATAGCAATGGAAATTCTTTCGATACTAGGAGAACAGCGTACTCTTTCGATATTCTAAAAATATTTTCCGATACTTCACAGATGGCTGATATCTAAATTTTTTATTATGTTATGAACCCTATCTGTACATGTCCGGGAAATTAATTAAAAGAAAAAAAATAATGTATATGCACAGCAAAAAAAAATTCTTTCGATACCAGAAGAACAGGGTACTCTTTCGATATTCTAAAAATATTTTCCGATACTTCACAGATGGTTAATATCTAAATTTATTATTATGTTATGAGCAATATCTGTACACATCAGGGAAATAAGTTAAAAGAAAATAATAATATATATGCATAGCAAAGGAAATTCTTTCGATACTAGAAGAACAGGGTACTCTTTCGATTCTTATAAATTCTTATACAACGGTTTTGGATTACGTCTAGTTTTTTTAATGATGAATCTGTGGCTTCACCGTATATGACTGCTCCATAATAAAAAATTGCCCTTATCGTAGATCTATAAAATGATAAAGATATGTTTGGGTCAGCTCCCCATCTGGAATCAATAACTAAATTATGTAATATCTTATTATCAAGAATCACATTTGTTATTTCTTACTGGTTTTAATCGGGGGGATATCATCCCGACCATCGCTATTTTTGGACATTATTCCTTTTTTTAAATTTATAAATAAAATAAGTAATGTAAACCAATTTTAAAGAAAAAAGAAAGAGTGAAAATATAGACTATAAAAATAAAGCCTCTTATCTGTCTCGGTGCTAAAGCTTCTAGATCCTCTCTGGTCAAAGGCTAGCCTTTCACATATAGGGTTCATAACATAATAAACAATTTAGATATTAGCCATGTGTGAAGTATCGGAAAATATTTTGAGAATATCAAAAGAGTACCCTGTTCTACTGGTATGGAATGACTTTTACTTTACTATGTATAAATATATATATATATATATATATATATATATATATATATATATATATATATATATATATATATACTATTTTTTTCTTTTAATTAATTTCCATGATATGTACAGATAGGGTTCATACCATAATAAAAAATTTAGATATCAGCCATCTGTGAAGTATCGGAAAATATTTTTAGAATATCGAAAGAGTATCCTGTTGTTCTAATATCGAAAGAATGTCCTTTCCTATGCATGTATATGTTTTTTTCTTTTAATAACTTTCCCTGATATGTACAGATAGGGTTAATAACATAATATAAAATTTATATACTAGCCATCTGTGAAATATCGGAGATCTTTCGATAATTTGAGAATATCGAATGAGTACCATATTCTTCTAGTATCGAAAGAATGTCCTTTCCTATGCATGTATATGTTTTTTTTCTTTTATTACTTTCCCTGGTATGTACAGATAGGGTTCTAACATAATATAAAATTTATATATCAGCCATCTGTGAAATATCGGAGATCTTTCGATACTTTGAGAATATCGAATGAGTACCATATTCTTCTAGTATTGAAAGAATGTCCTTTCCTATGCATGTATATGTTTTTTTTTCTTTTAATTACTTTCCCTGGTATGTACAGATAGGGTTCTGACATAATATAAAATTTATATATCAGTCAACTGTGAAATATCGGAAAGATCTTTCGATACTTTGAGAATATCTAATGAGTACCATATTCTTCTAGTATCGAAAGTATGTCCTTTCCTATGCATTTATTGTCTTTTTTCCCTTTTAATTACTTTCCCTGGTATGTACAGATAGGGTTCTGACATAATATAAAATTTATATATCAGTCAACTGTGAAATATCGGAAAGATCTTTCGATACTTTGAGAATATCGAATGAGTACCATATTCTTCCAGTATCGAAAGAATTTCCTTTCCTATGCATGTATATATTTTTTTTCTTTTATTACTTTCCCTGGTATGTACAGATAGGGTTCTAACATAATATAAAATTTATATATCAGCCATCTGTGAAATATCGGAGATCTTTCGATACTTTGAGAATATCGAATGAGTACCATATTCTTCTAGTATCGAAAGAATGTCCTTTCCTATGCATGTATATGTTTTTTTTTCTTTTAATTACTTTCCCTGGTATGTACAGATAGGGTTCTGACATAATATAAAATTTATATATCAGTCAACTGTGAAATATCGGAAAGATCTTTCGATACTTTGAGAATATCTAATGAGTACCATATTCTTCTAGTATCGAAAGTATGTCCTTTCCTATGCATTTATTGTCTTTTTTCCCTTTTAATTACTTTCCCTGGTATGTACAGATAGGGTTCTGACATAATATAAAATTTATATATCAGTCAACTGTGAAATATCGGAGATCTTTCGATACTTTGAGAATATCGAATGAGTACCATATTCTTCTAGTATCGAAAGAATGTCCGTTCCTATGCATGTATATTTTTTTTTCATTAAATTACTTTCCCTGATATGTATATATAGCGTTAATAACATAATAGAAAATATAGATATTAGTCAACTGTGAAATATCAGAGATCATTCGATACTTTGAGAATATCGAATGAGTACCGTATTCTGCTAATATCGAAAGAATGTCCTTGCATGTATATGTTTTTTTTCTTTTTATTACTTTCCTTGGTATGTACAGATAAGGTTCATTACATATTAAAAAAATTAGATATCAACCATCTTTGAAATATCGGAAAGATCTTTCGATAATCTGAGAATATCGAATGAGTATATATTCTTCTAATATAGAAAGAATGCGTTAATAACATAAAAAAAAATATAGATATCAGTCAACTGTGAAATATCGGAAAGATCTTTCGATACTCTGAGAATATCGAATGAGTACCATATTCTTCTAGTATCGAAAGAAGGTCCTTTCCTATGCGTGTATATGCTTTTTTTTCCTTTTAATTACTTTCCCTGGTATGTACAGATAAGGTTCATAACATAATAAAAAATATAGATATCAGTCAACTGTGAAATATCGGAAAGATCTTTCGATACTTTGAGAATATCGAATGAGTACCATATTCTTCCAGTATCGAAAGAATTTCCTTTCCTATGCATGTATATTTTTTTTTCTTTAAATTACTTTCCCTGATATGTATATATAGCGTTAATAACATAATATAAAATTTATATATCAGCCATCTGTGAAATATCGGAGATCTTTCGTTACTTTGAGATTATCGAATGAGTACCATATTCTTCTAGTATCGAAAGAATGTCCTTGCATGTAGATGTTTTTTTTCTTTTAATTACTTTCCCTGGTATGTACAGATAAGGTTCATAACATAATAAAAAAATTAGATATCAACCATCTTTGAAATATCGGAAAGATCTTTCGATACTCTGAGAATATCGAATGAGTATATATTCTTCTAATATAGAAAGAATGTCCTTTCCTATGCGTGTATTTTTTTTCTTTTTTATTTACTTTCCCTGATATGTATAGATAGCGTTACTAACATAATAAAAAAATTTATAAGCCACCTGTGAAATATCGGAAAGATCTTTCGATACTCTGAGAATATCGAATGAGTATATATTCTTCTAATATCGAAAGAATGTCCGTTCCCGTGCGTGTATTTTTTTTCTCTTTTAATTACTTTCCCTGATATGTATAGATAGCGTTACTAACATAATAAAAAATATAGATATTAGTCAACTGTGAAATATCGGAATGATCTTTCGATACTTTGAGAATATCGAATGAGTACCGTATTCTTCTAATATCGAAAGAATGTCCTTTCCTATGCATGTATTTTTTTTCTCTTTTAATTACTTTTCCTGATATGTATATATAGCGTTAATAACATAATAAAAAATATAGATATTAGTCAACTGTGAAATATCGGAATGACCTTTCGATACTTTGAGATTATCGAATGAGTACCATATTCTTCTAGTATCGAAAGCATGTCCTTTCCTATGCATGTATATGTTTTTTTTTTCCTTTTAATTACTTTCCCTGGTATGTACAGATAGGGTTCTATATATATATATATAGGGTATATTCTTCTAGTATCGAAAGAATGTCCTTGCATGTATATGTTTTTTTTTCTTTTAATTACTTTCCCTTGTATGTACAGATAAGGTTCATAACATAATAAAAAAATTAGATATCAACCATCTTTGAAATATCGGAAAGATCTTTCGATACTCTGAGAATATCGAATGAGTATATTTTCTTCTAATATAGAAAGAATGTCCTTTCCTATGCGTGTATTTTTTTTCTTTTTTAATTACTTTCCCTGATATGTATAGATAGCGTTAATAACATAATAAAAAAATTTATAAGCCACCTGTGAAATATCGGAGATCTTTCGACACTTTGAGGATATCGAATGAGTACCATATTCTTCTAGTATCGAAAGAATGTCCTTTCCTATGCATGTATATGTTTTTTTTTCCTTTTAATTACTTTTCGTGGTACGTACAGATAAGGTTCATAACATAATAAAAAAAAAAGATATGAACTATCTTTGAAATATCGGTAAGATCTTTTGATACTCTGAGAATTTCGAAAGAATGTCCTTTCCTATGCGTGTATTTTTTTTCTCTTTTAATTACTTTCCCTGATATGTATAGATAGCGTTAATGACATAATAAAAAATATAGATATCAGTCAACTGTGCAATATCGGAAAGATCTTTCGATACTTTGAGAATATCGAATGAGTACCATATTCTTCCAGTATCGAAAGAATTTCCTTTCCTATGCATGTATATTTTTTTTCCTTTAAATTACTTTCCCTGATATGCATATATAGCGTTAATAACATAATATAAAATTAGATATCAACCATCTTTGAAATATCGGAAAGATCTTTCGATACTTTGAGAATATCGAATGAGTACCATATTCTTCCAGTATCGAAAGAATTTCCTTTCCTATGCATGTATATATTTTTTTCTTTTAATTACTTTCCCTGATATGTATAGATAGCGTTAATAACATAATAAAAAAATTTATAAGCCACCTGTGAAATATCGGAGATCTTTCGACACTTTGAGGATATCGAATGAGTACCATATTCTTCTAGTATCGAAAGAAGGTTCTTTCCTATGCGTGTATATGCTTTTTTTTCCTTTTAATTACTTTCCCTGGTATGTACAGATAAGGTTCATAACATAATATAAAATATAGATATTAGTCAACTGTGAAATATTGGAATGATCCTTCGATACTTTGAGAATATCTAATGAGTACCATATTCTTTTAGTATCGAAAGCATGTCCTTTCCTATGCATGCATATGTTTTTTTTTTCCTTTTAATTACTTTCCCTGGTAAGTACAGATAAGGTTTATAACATAATAAAA
This sequence comes from Arma custos, assembly GCA_037127475.1. Taxonomy (NCBI): domain Eukaryota; kingdom Metazoa; phylum Arthropoda; class Insecta; order Hemiptera; family Pentatomidae; genus Arma; species Arma custos. Next base: position 219,742,991 of record CM073759.1, read on the forward strand.
ATATTAGATATCAACCATCTTTGAAATATCGGAAAGATCTTTCGATACTCTGAGAATATCGAATAAGTATATATTCTTCTAATATAGAAAGAATGTCCTTACCTATCCGTGTATTTTTTTTTTTTTTTTAATTACTTTCCCTGATATGTATAGATAGCGTTAATAACATAATAAAAAAATTTTTAAGCCACCTGTGAAATATCGGAGATCTTTCGACACTTTGAGGATATCGAATGAGTACCATATTCTTCTAGTATCGAAAGAATGTCCTTTCCTATGCATGTATATGTTTTTTTTCCTTTTAATTACTTTCCCTGGTATGTACAGATAGGGTTCTAACATAATATAAAATTTATATATGATGGCTGATATATTTAATTTAATTACTTTCCCTTGTATGTACAGATAAGGTTCTTAACATAATAAAAAAATTAGATATCAACCATCTTTGAAATATCGGAAAGATCTTTCAATACTCTGAGAATATCGAATGAGTATATATTCTTCTAATATCGAAAGAATGTCCTTTCCTATGCATGTATTTTTTTTCTCTTTAATTACTTTCCCTGATATGTATAGATAGCGTTAATAACATAATAAAAATATAGATATTAGTCAACTGTGAAATATCGGAATGATCTTCCGATACTTTGAGGTTATCGAATGAGTACCGTATTCTTCTAATATCGAAAGAATGTCCTTTCCTATGCATGTATTTTTTTTCTCTTTTAATTACTTTCCCTGATATGTATAGATAGCGTTAATAACATAATAAAAAATATAGATATTAGTCAACTGTGAAATATCGGAATGATCTTTCGATACTTTGAGATTATCGAATGAGTACCATATTCTTCTAATATAGAAAGAATGTCCTTTCCTATCCGTGTATTTTTTTTCTTTTTTAATTACTTTCCCTGATATGTATAGATAGCGTTAATAACATGATAAAAAAATTTATAAGCCACCTTTGAAATATTGGAGATCTTTCGACACTTTGAGGATATCGAATGAGTACCATATTCTTCTAGTATCGAAAGAATGTCCTTTCCTATGCATGTATATGTTTTTTTTCCTTTTAATTACTTTCCCTGGTATGTACAGATAGGGTTCTAACATAATATAAAATTTATATATGATGCCTGATATATTTCTTTTAATTACTTTCCCTTGTATGTACAGATAAGGTTCATAACATAATAAAAAAATTAGATATCAACCATCTTTGAAATATCGGAAGGATCTTTCGATACTCTGAGAATATCGAATGAGTATATATTCTTCTAATATCGAAAGAATGTCTTTTCCTATGCGTGTATTTTTTTTCTCTTTTAATTACTTTCCCTGATATGTATAGATAGCGTTAATAACATAATAAAACAATTTATATATCAGTCAACTGTGAAATATCGGAAAGAGCTTTCGATACTTTGAGGATATCGAATGAGTACCATAATCTTCCAGTATCGAAACAATTTCCTTTCCTATGCATGTATATATTTTTTTCTTTTAATTACTTTCCCCGATATGTATAGATAGCGTTATAACATTATAAAAAAAATTAAAAGCCACCTGTGAAATATCGGAATGATCTTTCGACACTTTGAGGATATCGAATGAGTACCATATTCTTCTAGTATCGAAAAAATGTACTTTCCTATGCATGTATATGTTTTTTTTTCCTTTTAATTACTTTCCCTGGTATGTACAGATAGGGTTCTAACATAATATAAAATTTATATATCAGCCATCTGTGAAATATCGGAGATCTTTCGATACTTTGAGATTATCGAATGAGTACCATATTCTTCTAGTATCGAAAGAATGTCCTTGCATGTATATGTTTTTTTTCTTTTAATTACTTTCCCTGGTATGTACAGATAAGGTTCATAACAAAATAAAAAAATTAGATATCAACCATCTTTGAAATATCGGAAAGATCTTTCGATACTCTGAGAATATCGAATGAGTATACATTCTTCTAATATCGAAAGAATGTCCTTTCCTATGCGTGTATTTTTTATCTCTTTTAATTACTTTCGCTGATATGTATAGATAGCGTTAATAACATAATAAAAAAATTTATATATCAGCCATCTGTGAAATATCGGAGATCTTTCGATACTTTGAGATTATCGAATGAGTACCATATTCTTCTAGTATCGAGAGAATGTCCTTGCATTTATATGTTCTTTTTCTTTTAATTACTTTCCCTGGTATGTACAGATAAGGTTCATAACATATTAAAAAAATTAGATATCAACCATCTTTGAAATATCGGAAAGATCTTTCGATACTCTGAGAATATCGAATGAGTATATATTCTTCTAATATCGAAAGAATGTCCTTTCCTATGCGTGTATTTTTTTTTCTCTTTTAATTACTTTCCTTGATATGTATAGACAGCGTTAATAACATAATAAAAAATTTATATATCAGTCAACTTTAAAATATAGGAAAGATCTTTCGTTACTTTGAGAATATCGAATGAGTACCATAATCTTCCAGTATCGAAAGAATTTCCTTTCCTAAGCATGTATATTTTTTTTTCTTTAAATTACTTTCCCTGATATGTACAGATAGGGTTCTAACATAATATAAAATTTATATATCAGTCAACTGTGAAATATAGGAAAGATCTTTCGATACTTTGAGAATATCGAATGAGTACCATATTCTTCCAGTATCGAAAGAATGTCCGTTCCTATGCATGTATATGTTTTTCTTTCTTTTAATTACTTTCCCCGATATGTATAGATAGCGTTATAACATAATAAAAAAATTTATAAGCCACCTGTGAAATATCGGAGATCATTCGACACTTTGAGGATATCGAATGAGTACCATATTCTTCTAGTATCGAAAAAATGTACTTTCCTATGCATGTATATGTTTTTTTTTCCTTTTAATTACTTTCCCTGGTATGTACAGATAGGGTTCTAACATAATATAAAATTTATATATCAGCCATCTGTGAAAGATCGGAGATATTTTGATACTTTGAGATTATCGAATGAGTACCATATTCTTCTAGTATCGAAAGAATGTCCTTGCATGTATATGTTTTTTTTCTTTTAATTACTTTCCCTGGTATGTACAGATAAGGTTCATAACAAAATAAAAAAATTAGATATCAACCATCTTTGAAATATCGGAAAGATCTTTCGATACTCTGAGAATATCGAATGAGTATACATTCTTCTAATATCGAAAGAATGTCCTTTCCTATGCGTGTATTTTTTTTCTCTTTTAATTACTTTCCCTAATATGTATAGATAGCGTTAATAACATAATAAAAAAAATTATATATCAGCCATCTGTGAAATATCGGAGATCTTTCGATACTTTGAGATTATCGAATGAGTACCATATTCTTCTAGTATCGAGAGAATGTCCTTGCATTTATATGTTTTTTTTCTTTTAATTACTTTCCCTGGTATGTACAGACAAGGTTCATAACATATTAAAAAAATTAGATATCAACCATCTTTGAAATATCGGAAAGATCTTTCGATACTCTGAGAATATCGAATGAGTATATATTCTTCTAATATCGAAAGAATGTCCTTTCCTATGCTTGTATTTTTTTCTCTTTTAATTACTTTCCCTGATATGTATAGACAGCGTTAATAACATAATAAAAATATTTATATATCAGTCAACTGTGAAATATCGGAAAGATCTTTCGATACTTTGAGAATATCGAATGAGTACCATATTCTTCCAGTATCGAAAGAATGTCCTTTCCTGTGCGTGTATTTTTTTTCTCTTTTAATTACTTTCCCTGATATGTATAGATAGCGTTAATAACATAATAAAAAATTTATATATCAGTCAACTTTAAAATATAGGAAATATCTTTCGTAACTTTGAGAATATCGAATGAGTACCATAATCTTCCAGTATCGAAAGAATTTCCTTTCCTATGCATGTATATTTTTTTTTCTTTAAATTACTTTCCCTGATATGTATAGATAGCGTTAATAACATAATAAAAAATATAGATATTAGTCAACTGTGAAATATCGGAATGATCTTTCGATACTTTGAGAATATCGAATGAGTACCATATTCTTCTAGTATCGAAAGCATGTCCTTTCCTATCCATGTATATGTTTTTTTTTCCTTTTAATTACCTTCTCTGATATGTATATATAGCGTTAATAACATAATAAAAAATATAGATATCAGTCAACTGTGAAATATCGGAAAGATCTTTCGATACTTTGAGAATATCGAATGAGTACCATATTCTTCCAGTATCGAAAGAATTTCCTTTCCTATGCATGTATATATTTTTTTCTTTTAATTACTTTCCCTGATATGTATAGATAGCGTTAATAACATAATAAAAAAATTTATAAGCCACCTGTGAAATATCGGAGATCTTTCGACACTTTGAGGATATCGAATGAGTACCATATTCTTCTAGTATCGAAAGAATGTCCTTTCCTATGCATGTATATGTTTTTTTTTTCTTTTAATTACTTTCCCTGGTATGTACAGATAGGGTTCTAACATAATATAAAATTTATATATCAGCCATCTGTGAAATATCGGAGATCTTTCGATACTTTGAGATTATCGAATGAGTACCATATTCTTCTAGTATCGAAAGAATGTCCTTGCATGTATATGTTTTTTGCTTTTAATTACTTTCCGTGGTATGTACAGATAAGGTTCATAACATAATAAAAAAATTAGATATCAACCATCTTTGAAATATCGGAAAGATCTTTCGATACTCTGAGAATATCGAATGAGTATATATTCTTCTAATATCGAAAGAATGTCCTTTCCTATGCGTGTATTTTTTTTCTCTTTTAATTACTTTCCCTGATATGTATAGATAGCGTTAATAACATAATAAAAAATTTATATATCAGTCAACTGTGAAATATCGGAAAGATCTTTCGATACTTTGAGAATATCGAATGAGTACCATATTCTTCCATTATCGAAAGAATTTCCTTTCCTATGCATGTATATATTTTTTTCTTTTAATTACTTTCCCTGATATGTATAGATAGCGTTAATAACATAATAAAAAAATTTATAAGCCACCTGTGAAATATCGGAGATCTTTCGACACTTTGAGGATATCGAATGAGTAATATATTCTTCTAGTATCGAAAGAATGTCCTTTCCTATGCATGTATATGTTTTTTTTTCCTTTTAATTACTTTCCCTGGTATGTACAGATAGGGTTCTAACATAATATAAAATTTATATATCAGCCATCTGTGAAATATCGGAGATCTTTCGATACTTTGAGATTATCGAATGAGTACCATATTCTTCTAGTATCGAAAGAATGTCCTTGCATGTATATGTTTTTTTTCTTTTAATTACTTTCCCTGGTATGTACAGATAAGGTTCATAACATAATAAAAAAATTAGATATCAACCATCTTTGAAATATCGGAAAGATCTTTCGATACTCTGAGAATATCGAATGAGTATATATTCTTCTAATATCGAAAGAATGTCCTTTCCTATGCGTGTATTTTTTTTCTCTTTTAATTACTTTCCCTGATATGTATAGATAGCGTTAATAACATAATAAAAAAAATTATATATCAGTCAAATGTGAAATATCGGAAAGATCTTTCGATACTTTGAGAATATCGAATGAGTACCATATTCTTCCAGTATCGAAAGAATGTCCTTTCCTGTGCGTGTATTTTTTTTCTCTTTTAATTACTTTCCCTGATATGTATAGATAGCGTTAATAACATAATTAAAAATTTATATATCAGTCAACTGTGAAATATAGGAAAGATCTTTCGTTACTTTGAAAATATCGAATGAGTACCATAATCTTCCAGTATCGAAAGAATTTCCTTTCCTATGCATGTATATTTTTTTTCTTTAAATTACATTCCCTTATATGTATAGATAGCGTTAATAACATAATAAAAAATATAGATATTAGTCAACTGTGAAATATCGGAATGATCTTTCGATACTTTGAGAATATCGAATGAGTACCATATTCTTCTAGTATCGAAAGCATGTCCTTTCCTATGCATGTATATGTTTTATTTTTCCTTTTAATTACTTTCCCTGGTATGTACATATAGGGTTCTAACATAATATAAAATTTATATATCAGCCATCTGTGAAATATCGGAGATCTTTAGATACTTTGAGATTATCGAATGAGTACCATATTCTTCTAGTATCGAAAGAATGTCCTTGCATGTATATGTTTTTTTTTCTTTTAATTACTTTCCCTGGTATGTACAGATAAGGTTCATAACATAATAAAAAAATTAGATATCAACCATCTTTGAAATATCGGAAAGATCTTTCGATACTCTGAGAATATCGAATGAGTACCATATTCTTCTAGTATCGAAAAAATGTACTTTCCTATGCATGTATATGTTTTTTTTTCCTTTTAATTACTTTCCCTGGTATGTACAGATAGGGTTCTAACATAATATAAAATTTATATATCAGCCATCTGTGAAAGATCGGAGATATTTTGATACTTTGAGATTATCGAATGAGTACCATAATCTTCTAGTATCGAAAGAATGTCCTTGCATGTATATGTTTTTTTTCTTTTAATTACTTTCCCTGGTATGTACAGATAAGGTTCATAACAAAATAAAAAAATTAGATATCAACCATCTTTGAAATATCGGAAAGATCTTTCGATACTCTGAGAATATCGAATGAGTATACATTCTTCTAATATCGAAAGAATGTCCTTTCCTATGCGTGTATTTTTTTTCTCTTTTAATTACTTTCCCTAATATGTATAGATAGCGTTAATAACATAATAAAAAAAATTATATATCAGCCATCTGTGAAATATCGGAGATCTTTCGATACTTTGAGATTATCGAATGAGTACCATATTCTTCTAGTATCGAGAGAATGTCCTTGCATTTATATGTTTTTTTTCTTTTAATTACTTTCCCTGGTATGTACAGACAAGGTTCATAACATATTAAAAAAATTAGATATCAACCATCTTTGAAATATCGGAAAGATCTTTCGATACTCTGAGAATATCGAATGAGTATATATTCTTCTAATATCGAAAGAATGTCCTTTCCTATGCTTGTATTTTTTTCTCTTTTAATTACTTTCCCTGATATGTATAGACAGCGTTAATAACATAATAAAAATATTTATATATCAGTCAACTGTGAAATATCGGAAAGATCTTTCGATACTTTGAGAATATCGAATGAGTACCATATTCTTCCAGTATCGAAAGAATGTCCTTTCCTGTGCGTGTATTTTTTTTCTCTTTTAATTACTTTCCCTGATATGTATAGATAGCGTTAATAACATAATAAAAAAATTATATATCAGTCAACTTTAAAATATAGGAAATATCTTTCGTAACTTTGAGAATATCGAATGAGTACCATAATCTTCCAGTATCGAAAGAATTTCCTTTCCTATGCATGTATATTTTTTTTTCTTTAAATTACTTTCCCTGATATGTATAGATAGCGTTAATAACATAATAAAAAATATAGATATTAGTCAACTGTGAAATATCGGAATGATCTTTCGATACTTTGAGAATATCGAATGAGTACCATATTCTTCTAGTATCGAAAGCATGTCCTTTCCTATCCATGTATATGTTTTTTTTTCCTTTTAATTACTTTCCCTGGTATGTACAGATAGGGTTCTAACATAATATAAAATTTATATATCAGCCGTCTGTGAAATATCAGAGATCATTCGATACTTTGAGAATATCGAATGAGTACCGTATTCTTCTAGTATCGAAAGCATGTCCTTTCCTATGCGTGTATTTTTTTTCTCTTTTAATTACATTCCCTGATATGTATAGATAGCGTTAATAACATCATATAAAATTTATATATCAGCCATCTGTGAAATATCGGAGATCTTTCGATACATTGAGAATATCGAATGAGTACCATATTCTTCTAGTATCGAAAGCATGTCCTTTCCTATCCATGTATATGTTTTTTTTTCCTTTTAATTACCTTCCCTGATATGTATATATAGCGTTAATAACATAATAAAAAATATAGATATCAGTCAACTGTGAAATATCGGAAAGATCTTTCGATAATTTGAGAATATCGAATGAGTACCATATTCTTCCAGTATCGAAAGAATGTCCTTTCCTGTGCGTGTATTTTTTTTCTCTTTTAATTACTTTCCCTGATATGTATAGATAGCGTTAATAACATAATAAAAAATTTATATATCAGTCAACTGTGAAATATAGGAAAGATCTTTCGTTACTTTGAAAATATCGAATGAGTACCATAATCTTCCAGTATCGAAAGAATTTCCTTTCCTATGCATGTATATTTTTTTTCTTTAAATTACATTCCCTTATATGTATAGATAGCGTTAATAACATAATAAAAAATATAGATATTAGTCAACTGTGAAATATCGGAATGATCTTTCGATACTTTGAGAATATCGAATGAGTACCATATTCTTCTAGTATCGAAAGCATGTCCTTTCCTATGCATGTATATGTTTTATTTTTCCTTTTAATTACTTTCCCTGGTATGTACAGATAGGGTTCTAACATAATATAAAATTTATATATCAGCCATCTGTGAAATATCGGAGATCTTTAGATACTTTGAGATTATCGAATGAGTACCATATTCTTCTAGTATCGAAAGAATGTCCTTGCATGTATATGTTTTTTTTTCTTTTAATTACTTTCCCTGGTATGTACAGATAAGGTTCATAACATAATAAAAAAATTAGATATCAACCATCTTTGAAATATCGGAAAGATCTTTCGATACTCTGAGAATATCGAATGAGTATATATTCTTCTAATATCGAAAGAATGTCCATTACTATGCGTGTATTTTTTTTCTCTTTTAATTACTTTCCCTGATATGTATAGATATCGTTAATAACATAATATAAAATTTATATATCAGTCAACTGTGAAATATAGGAAAGATCTTTCGATACTTTGAGAATATCGAATGAGTACCATATTCTTCCAGTATCGAAAGAATGTCCGTTCCTATGCATGTATATGTTTTTCTTTCTTTTAATTACTTTCCCTGATATGTACAGATAGGGTTCATAACATAATATAGAATTTATATATCAGCCATCTGTGAAATATCGGAAAGATCTTTCGATACTCTGAGAATATCGAATGAGTATATATTCTTCTAATATCGAAAGAATGTCCTTTCCTATGCGTGTATTTTTTTTCTCTTTTAATTACTTTCCCTGATATGTATAGATAGCGTTAATAACATAATAAAAAAATTTATTTATCAGCCATCTGTGAAATATCGGAGATCTTTCGATACTTTGAGATTATCGAATGAGTACCATATTCTTCTAGTATCGAAAGAATGTCCTTGCATGTATATGTTTTTTTTCTTTTAATTACTTTCCCTGGTATGTACAGACAAGGTTCATAACATATTAAAAAAATTAGATATCAACCATCTTTGAAATATCGGAAAGATCTTTCGATACTCTGAGAATATCGAATGAGTATATATTCTTCTAATATCGAAAGAATGTCCTTTCCTATGCTTGTATTTTTTTCTCTTTTAATTACTTTCCCTGATATGTATAGACAGCGTTAATAACATAATAAAAATATTTATATATCAGTCAACTGTGAAATATCGGAAAGATCTTTCGATACTTTGAGAATATCGAATGAGTACCATATTCTTCCAGTATCGAAAGAATGTCCTTTCCTGTGCGTGTATTTTTTTTCTCTTTTAATTACTTTCCCTGATATGTATAGATAGCGTTAATAACATAATAAAAAAATTATATATCAGTCAACTTTAAAATATAGGAAATATCTTTCGTAACTTTGAGAATATCGAATGAGTACCATAATCTTCCAGTATCGAAAGAATTTCCTTTCCTATGCATGTATATTTTTTTTTCTTTAAATTACTTTCCCTGATATGTATAGATAGCGTTAATAACATAATAAAAAATATAGATATTAGTCAACTGTGAAATATCGGAATGATCTTTCGATACTTTGAGAATATCGAATGAGTACCATATTCTTCTAGTATCGAAAGCATGTCCTTTCCTATCCATGTATATGTTTTTTTTTCCTTTTAATTACTTTCCCTGGTATGTACAGATAGGGTTCTAACATAATATAAAATTTATATATCAGCCGTCTGTGAAATATCAGAGATCATTCGATACTTTGAGAATATCGAATGAGTACCGTATTCTTCTAGTATCGAAAGCATGTCCTTTCCTATGCGTGTATTTTTTTTCTCTTTTAATTACATTCCCTGATATGTATAGATAGCGTTAATAACATCATATAAAATTTATATATCAGCCATCTGTGAAATATCGGAGATCTTTCGATACATTGAGAATATCGAATGAGTACCATATTCTTCTAGTATCGAAAGCATGTCCTTTCCTATCCATGTATATGTTTTTTTTTCCTTTTAATTACCTTCCCTGATATGTATATATAGCGTTAATAACATAATAAAAAATATAGATATCAGTCAACTGTGAAATATCGGAAAGATCTTTCGATACTTTGAGAATATCGAATGAGTACCATATTCTTCCAGTATCGAAAGAATTTCCTTTCCTATGCATGTATATATTTTTTTCTTTTAATTACTTTCCCTGATATGTATAGATAGCGTTAATAACATAATAAAAAAATTTATAAGCCACCTGTGAAATATCGGAGATCTTTCGACACTTTGAGGATATCGAATGAGTACCATATTCTTCTAGTATCGAAAGAATGTCCTTTCCTATGCATGTATATGTTTTTTTTTTCATTTAATTACTTTCTCTGGTATGTACAGATAGGGTTCTAACATAATATAAAATTTATATATCAGCCATCTGTGAAATATCGGAGATCTTTCGATACTTTGAGATTATCGAATGAGTACCATATTCTTCTAGTATCGAAAGAATGTCCTTGCATGTATATGTTTTTTGCTTTTAATTACTTTCCGTGGTATGTACAGATAAGGTTCATAACATAATAAAAAAATTAGATATCAACCATCTTTGAAATATCGGAAAGATCTTTCGATACTCTGAGAATATCGAATGAGTATATATTCTTCTAATATCGAAAGAATGTCCTTTCCTATGCGTGTATTTTTTTTCTCTTTTAATTACTTTCCCTGATATGTATAGATAGCGTTAATAACATAATAAAAAAAATTATATATCAGTCAAATGTGAAATATCGGAAAGATCTTTCGATACTTTGAGAATATCGAATGAGTACCATATTCTTCCAGTATCGAAAGAATGTCCTTTCCTGTGCGTGTATTTTTTTTCTCTTTTAATTACTTTCCCTGATATGTATAAATAGCGTTAATAACATAATAAAAAATTTATATATCAGTCAACTTTAAAATATAGGAAAGATCTTTCGTTACTTTGAGAATATCGAATGAGTAACATAATCTTCCAGTATCGAAAGAATTTCCTTTCCTATGCATGTATATTTTTTTTTCTTTAAATTACTTTCCCTGATATGTATAGATAGCGTTAATAACATAATAAAAAATTTATATATCAGTCAACTGTGAAATATCGGAAAGATCTTTCGATACTTTGAGAATATCGAATGAGTACCATATTCTTCCATTATCGAAAGAATTTCCTTTCCTATGCATGTATATATTTTTTTCTTTTAATTACTTTCCCTGATATGTATAGATAGCGTTAATAACATAATAAAAAAATTTATAAGCCACCTGTGAAATATCGGAGATCTTTCGACACTTTGAGGATATCGAATGAGTACCATATTCTTCTAGTATCGAAAGAATGTCCTTTCCTATGCATGTATATGTTTTTTTTTCCTTTTAATTACTTTCCCTGGTATGTACAGATAGGGTTCTAACATAATATAAAATTTATATATCAGCCATCTGTGAAATATCGGAGATCTTTCGATACTTTGAGATTATCGAATGAGTACCATATTCTTCTAGTATCGAAAGAATGTCCTTGCATGTATATATTTTTTTTCTTTTAATTACTTTCCCTGGTATGTACAGATAAGGTTCATAACATAATAAAAAAATTAGATATCAACCATCTTTGAAATATCGGAAAGATCTTTCGATACTCTGAGAATATCGAATGAGTATATATTCTTCTAATATCGAAAGAATGTCCTTTCCTATGCGTGTATTTTTTTTCTCTTTTAATTACTTTCCCTGATATGTATAGATAGCGTTAATAACATAATAAAAAAAATTATATATCAGTCAAATGTGAAATATCGGAAAGATCTTTCGATACTTTGAGAATATCGAATGAGTACCATATTCTTCCAGTATCGAAAGAATGTCCTTTCCTGTGCGTGTATTTTTTTTCTCTTTTAATTACTTTCCCTGATATGTATAGATAGCGTTAATAACATAATAAAAAATTTATATATCAGTCAACTGTGAAATATAGGAAAGATCTTTCGTTACTTTGAAAATATCGAATGAGTACCATAATCTTCCAGTATCGAAAGAATTTCCTTTCCTATGCATGTATATTTTTTTTCTTTAAATTACATTCCCTTATATGTATAGATAGCGTTAATAACATAATAAAAAATATAGATATTAGTCAACTGTGAAATATCGGAATGATCTTTCGATACTTTGAGAATATCGAATGAGTACCATATTCTTCTAGTATCGAAAGCATGTCCTTTCCTATGCATGTATATGTTTTATTTTTCCTTTTAATTACTTTCCCTGGTATGTACAGATAGGGTTCTAACATAATATAAAATTTATATATCAGCCATCTGTGAAATATCGGAGATCTTTAGATACTTTGAGATTATCGAATGAGTACCATATTCTTCTAGTATCGAAAGAATGTCCTTGCATGTATATGTTTTTTTTTCTTTTAATTACTTTCCCTGGTATGTACAGATAAGGTTCATAACATAATAAAAAAATTAGATATCAACCATCTTTGAAATATCGGAAAGATCTTTCGATACTCTGAGAATATCGAATGAGTATATATTCTTCTAATATCGAAAGAATGTCCATTACTATGCGTGTATTTTTTTTCTCTTTTAATTACTTTCCCTGATATGTATAGATATCGTTAATAACATAATATAAAATTTATATATCAGTCAACTGTGAAATATAGGAAAGATCTTTCGTTACTTTGAGAATATCGAATGAGTACCATAATCTTCCAGTATCGAAAGAATTTCCTTTCCTATGCATGTATATTTTTTTTCTTTAAATTACATTCCCTTATATGTATAGATAGCGTTAATAACATAATAAAAAATATAGATATTAGTCAACTGTGAAATATCGGAATGATCTTTCGATACTTTGAGAATATCGAATGAGTACCATATTCTTCTAGTATCGAAAGCATGTCCTTTCCTATGCATGTATATGTTTTATTTTTCCTTTTAATTACTTTCCCTGGTATGTACATATAGGGTTCTAACATAATATAAAATTTATATATCAGCCATCTGTGAAATATCGGAGATCTTTAGATACTTTGAGATTATCGAATGAGTACCATATTCTTCTAGTATCGAAAGAATGTCCTTGCATGTATATGTTTTTTTTTCTTTTAATTACTTTCCCTGGTATGTACAGATAAGGTTCATAACATAATAAAAAAATTAGATATCAACCATCTTTGAAATATCGGAAAGATCTTTCGATACTCTGAGAATATCGAATGAGTATATATTCTTCTAATATCGAAAGAATGTCCATTCCTATGCGTGTATTTTTTTTCTCTTTTAATTACTTTCCCTGATATGTATAGATATCGTTAATAACATAATATAAAATTTATATATCAGTCAACTGTGAAATATCGGAAAGATCTTTCGATACTTTGAGAATATCGAATGAGTACCATATTCTTCCAGTATCGAAAGAATGTCCGTTCCTATGCATGTATATGTTTTTCTTTCTTTTAATTACTTTCCCTGATATGTACAGATAGGGTTCATAACATAATATAGAATTTATATATCAGCCATCTGTGAAATATCGGAAAGATCTTTCGATACTTTGAGAATATCGAATGTGTACCATATTCTTCTAGTATCGAAAGAATGTCCTTTCCTATGTATGTATATGTTTTTTTTTCCTTTTAATTACTTTCCCTGGTATGTACAGATAGGGTTCTAACATAATATAAAATTTATATATCAGCCATCTGTGAAATATCGGAGATCTTTCGATACTTTGAGATTATCGAATGAGTACCATATTCTTCTAGTATCGAAAGAATGTCCTTGCATGTATATGTTTTTTTTCTTTTAATTACTTTCCCTGGTATGTACAGATAAGGTTCATAACAAAATAAAAAAATTAGATATCATCCATCTTTGAAATATCGGAAAGATCTTTCGATACTCTGAGAATATCGAATGAGTATATATTCTTCTAATATCGAAAGAATGTCCTTTCCTATGCGTGTATTTTTTTTCTCTTTTAATTACTTTCCCTGATATGTACAGATAGCGTTATAACATAATTAAAAATTTATATATCAGTCAACTGTGAAATATAGGAAATATCTTTCGTTACTTTGAGAATATCGAATGAGTACCATAATCTTCCAGTATCGAAAGAATTTCCTTTCCTATGCATGTATATTTTTTTTTTTTAAATTGCATTCCCTTATATGTATAGATAGCGTTAATAACATAATAAAAAATATAGATATTAGTCAACTGTGAAATATCGGAATGATCTTTCGATACTTTGAGAATATCGAATGAGTACCATATTCTTCTAGTATCGAAAGCATGTCCTTTCCTATGCATGTATATGTTTTATTTTTCCTTTTAATTACTTTCCCTGGTATGTACATATAGGGTTCTAACATAATATAAAATTTATATATCAGCCATCTGTGAAATATCGGAGATCTTTAGATACTTTGAGATTATCGAATGAGTACCATATTCTTCTAGTATCGAAAGAATGTCCTTGCATGTATATGTTTTTTTTTCTTTTAATTACTTTCCCTGGTATGTACAGATAAGGTTCATAACATAATAAAAAAATTAGATATCAACCATCTTTGAAATATCGGAAAGATCTTTCGATACTCTGAGAATATCGAATGAGTATATATTCTTCTAATATCGAAAGAATGTCCTTTCCTATGCGTGTATTTTTTTTCTCTTTTAATTACTTTCCCTGATATGTATAGATATCGTTAATAACATAATATAAAATTTATATATCAGTCAACTGTGAAATATCGGAAAGATCTTTCGATACTTTGAGAATATCGAATGAGTACCATATTCTTCCAGTATCGAAAGAATGTCCGTTCCTATGCATGTATATGTTTTTCTTTCTTTTAATTACTTTCCCTGATATGTACAGATAGGGTTCATAACATAATATAGAATTTATATATCAGCCATCTGTGAAATATCGGAATGATCTTTCGATACTTTGAGAATATCGAATGAGTACCATATTCTTCTAGTATCAAAAGCATGTCTTTTCCTATGTATGTATATGTTTTTTTTTCCTTTTAATTACTTTTCCTGATATGTACAGATGGGGTTCATAACATAATAATAAATTTATATATCAGCCATCTGTGAAATATCGGAAAGATCTTTCGATACTTTGAGAATATCGAATCAGAACCATATTATTCTAAAAAAAAAAAAAAAAAAAAAGTCTTTTACTATTTGATTGATTATCCAATGTGTGACGTTTTCCTGGCAATGGAATGTTTGTAGCCATTTGATGAAAGGTGCTTTTAAACGACTAAAAATCTTCCGATACCGAATGATATCGATATTTTCTCGGTATCGATACTTTGTTCCGATATATCGCAAAGGCCTGGTATCGATATTTTTGGGTATCGGTAGAACCCTACTTATAAGGTCTGACTTACCTTATACTTGGTGGGGATGAACCTGCCGCGACCAGCACAAAGATAGGCAACTCCTGTCTCTTAAATCACTTAATTTATAATTAATGTAGTCACGTTATAAGTCCGTAATTAGCTACGAAACTTGACATTTTACTTCACCGGTACACAGATTATGACTATGTAAAAAGCCGCGAATGTACGATAAAGTTAATAGGTATCAAAAAAAGTATCACAGAGACGATGTTACTCACTCCAGCACGTGCTGTGAACTGATTATTGTTGAAGAAACAAAATGTTGCATTATCACCTCACTATTTAAAAATATTTGAATTTATATACCTTGTTAGAACTTCTATTTATTTTTTTAATATCTTCTGAATTTATCTTCTCCGGGAATATAATGGAAACATTAGGGGGACAAAACCTTTTTCGTCCCCTTAATGACCCGCAAAATGATTGTGGTATGTGTATGGGCATGGGATTTATTTTTGTACAAGTCATCTTTTCCGTTCGGATGTTGGTCATATCCATCTGTAAAAACAAATTAAACAGGTAAATAAATAAGAATTAAAACGTTAATACAGTGCCAGTATTGTTTCATTTCTGTGAGTTTATTCAATACCACAGAGCTATTGAAATGGTTTGAAAGAAGATGATGAGAAGAATTGCCCATTGATAGTCTTAATAAAAAATAGACATAAATAAACTATATAAAGGATATTGCGTTGAAATGTTATCCTTTTATTACAAGAAAAAGACCATGCGTTTGGCGATTGTTTTATGGTGTTCTGAGTATACTCTGCTTGTATCAAGCATTGACTATGCGTTTGGCGATTGTTTTATGGTGTTCTGAGTATAGTCTACTTGCATCAAACATTGACTATGCGTTTGGCGATTATGCGTCTCGATGATGTTTCTGGTGGTATCAAAGTTATAATCGGCCGATGGTAACTAAAATAAGCAACGAAAGTGTTACTTTTAATGTTGTGGAAAACCACTGGGTATTAACACAGCAACATGCTTCACTCACAGCCTTAGCTGAGCAAATCAGAGACTTATTCGCTATAATTCTAATAACATGTAACCCATCGAATCCTAAACGGCTATGGGACTCCTTCATTCAAGGAGAGTATGAGTGATGACATACTTTACCAAATCCGAAAAGATAGTACCGAACTGGCCATCGAATTCTACGACAACATCTTCAATCAAAAACTATTGTATATTGAGTATATTGCATGGACAAATATATTGGATTAAAAGTTAATGTTTTTAGAATTTTAGTTAAGATTTCTAAATTGGCTTAATTTCATTTTCATCTGATTCAAAATAAAAAATTAGAAATTATAAAAACAAATCAAAACTTAACAAAGACGGAAGACAATGAAGATATAATTCCAGAATTTTCAGGTGAAGATTTTTGAATAAAACAAAATCTAAAAAATAGTTACAAAGATACTACCCGTTAAACTGGAGATAGAAAAATGGTGAATATAAAGTAAACTGCAATGAACACTATTACGTTTGGAATGTCCGGTATTTGAAAAATAACACACGCGTTTGGCAAAACAAGAAACATATTTTATTTCAATTAGAATTGATACATAACACACATAGAATATATAACCTGTATATCACCTTCTATTCTCCCTATTCCTAAACACATGGCGGAAAACGAGATCAAGATACAACATTCGTCCGCCACTTTAAAAAGGAACATTCTATGATAACGTCCTGCAAAATAGTACAACAAATTTATAAACTACTAGCACTGTGAGGCAGGTGTCCGCCACTTGAAAAGAAAAACAAACTAAGATAGAGAAGTAAAAAAGAAATAGGGAGGAAGGTGTCATACAAAAAAAAAATCAATTAGTACATTAGTTAAAGTAATAAAATATAGTGAAAAAAAGAAGAAGGTACTATTCAATATCTTCAGCTTTATCTTGGTTGTTGCAGTCATAATATTTGAGGTATTCTGGTCGACATCTTTCTCTTTGAGGGCGAGCTTTAATTCGAGGAGTCACATTGCGATGTTCTAGCGAAGGCTGCATTAATTCATTTCTACCTGTAGTCTGGGTGGTTGGAGTTAAATTCTGTTCCGGGACCAAAACAACACCCAAGTCTTCGGATGGTTCATTCGCAGAGGTAGTCCGATCCAGGATCAGTTGTGGTGTAGGTGGTAGCCAGTCTGCAGTAGAGGTTTGGTTATCAATTAATTGTTTGGATTTGTCCAGGATTGGTGGCATTTTAGGCAATTGCTGAGGCACGTCGAACGTAACATGGCGAGTTGTGCGGTTCCTTCTTCCTGACGTAACACTGTTTCCCTGAGATTGAGGAATATCCTGTGGTTCAGGCACATCGGTAGAAATCAGTTGATTGATATGGCGTTTTAGGGTGCGCCCAGAGTCAAGTTTAATTAAATAATGCCCAGAGCCCAACCACTGGACGATTGTTATAAAACACCAGATATCCCTATTGTTCTGATAAAGGCGAGCTTGAACTCTAGCTCCCTTTTTCAACGATCGCCTGCAATCAGTAGAGCTGGTCGATTTCTGCTGTCTGGTTGGAAAAACAATGTCTAGTTTAATCTTCATTTTCCTGTTTAGATATAACTCTGCCGGTGAAAACCCACATGAAAGGGGGGCTGCTCTGTAACGGAAAAGGATTCTTTTCACTTTCTAAGACATAGTTCTAGGTTCGCTTGATGTGGCTTTTAGCCTTCTCTTCGGAGTTTGGACACTTCGCTCTGCGAGTCCGTTGGTTCCTGGGTGTCCAGGAGCAATGAGGCGTTGTGATATCCCTCGATCTTTACAATACTGCTCGAAAGCACTACACGTGAAAATAGAAGCGTTGTCCGATACAATCTGGTTAGGGAATCCATGATTGGAGAATATATCATCCAACAAGGTTATGGTCGCTTGAGTAGTCGGAGCGTCTCGAACCGCGCGAACTTCCAGCCATTTGGACTTCGCGTCAATGCACAGGAAAAAGTAGAAACCGTTCATTGGCCCAGCGTAATCTACGTGAAGGCGTTCCCAGTTGGCATTCGGGTCATCCCATGGGTGTACTGTAACTTTTGGTGGGCTGTTTCTTAATGGCGCACATTCCAAATACCCTCGGACGTTGTGTTCTATTTCCTTATTTAACCCTTCCCAATAAACATACCATCTAGCCAGTTGCTTCATTCTTGTAATGCCAACGTGAGTGGCATGGAGTTTTTTCAATATGGCGGGTCTAAGAAGCTTTAGAATAACCACCATCCAACCTGAATAGGATTCCATGTGAAATAGAGTAAGGGGAGTCTTGGCATGCCGTATGCAGATCCTTAATGATTTTCTGGAGATCCGATTCCAACGATGTCGCCTCAGCGATGGTCTCAGCTGTTATTGAAGTGCTGGAAACATGGAAAACTGATTCAAAATGAATGAAGTCTTACTCGAATTCGGAAGAGGAGCCCTTGATAAACAATCCACATTCCGATTTTCCTTGCATTCCGATTTTCCTTGCTCTTCTTGCGAACTGTGTAATCAAATCCTGAAAGGAATGAGGCGTATCTAAGTAGTCTGGCTGAAGTCATCTATGGTAAAGCTCGGTTCTGTCCAAAAATCCGGGAAAGTGGCTGGTTATCAGTAACCAAAAAGAAATGTTTCCCGTAGATATAGTTATAGAATCGTGAGACTCCAAACACAATAGCTAGTGCTTCCCGGTCAAGTAGACTGTAGCATTCTGACGGTGTGAGGGCACGGGATGCATAGACTATGGGTTTTTCATGTCGGTCTACAGAATAGCTAAGAATTGCTGCAACTCCCACCGGACTAGCATCTGTGGTTAAAATAACAGGCAGTGCTGGATCGAAAGGAACTAAAATTCTGTCACTGCACATTTCTGCTATGAGTTTAAGGAAGGCATTTTCACATTGCATGGTCCACTTGAAACGGTGGCCTGTAGTTTGCAAATTTCGTAAGGGAAATGAAGTCGTTGAGTAATCAGGGATAAGTCTTGCATAATAGGTCAGCATACCTAGAAATCTACGAACTTCATCGACATTCTGTGGACGTGGTAGTGCGGAGACAGCCTGGATCTTTTGAGGATTTTTTCTGATAGCATTCCTCGAAACGACATGGCCAAGGTAGTCAGTTTCAATAGTGAAAAACGAACACTTGTGTTTTCTAAGGTGCAAGTCATACTCTGACAGTCTTCTGAGGCATAGCCGAAGATTTTTTTGACATTCCTCCAAGGAAAATCCATGAACTAGGATGTCATCATAGTAAACAGCACATTTGGGCAGACCCCAACAGGATTTGAGAAATAGTTCTATTAAATTCTGACGGGGCAGTCTTAATGCCAAAACTGAGTCGGTTCATCTTATATGTCCCTCTATGGGTGGAAATGGTTTGTATCATGCTGCTTTGTTCATCTACCGGGAGGTGCAGGTATGCCTTGAACAAATCGAGTTTACAGAAGTAATTGGAATTACGAAGGCTGCTTAAATCATCCTCCACTCGTTGAATAGGAAAATTTGCAGAAACCAAGCGCTCATTTACACCACCATTATAGTCGACACAAAGTCGGACTCCTCCATCTGGTTTTGGAATTACAACAAGGGAGATCCCCAGTCACTCGTAGCCACTGGTGTAATAATACTTGATTTTTCAAGTGAGTCAAGTTCCCGTTCCACTCGAGCACGAAGAGCAAATGTATTATGCGTCCTCTGGTGTAGATTGGTTTGGCATTGTCCCGCAATGCCAAGGAAATTTTGCAATTTGGGACACACCCAATTTTTTCCTCCAATACCTCTGGAAACTCATTAAGAATGTCAACCTCATTTAAGGCGTAGAAATCTTTGAAATCCTGAGGAACATGTTTATGTGACAT
Source organism: Arma custos (assembly GCA_037127475.1). NCBI lineage: Eukaryota > Metazoa > Arthropoda > Insecta > Hemiptera > Pentatomidae > Arma > Arma custos. The sequence continues at coordinate 219,763,745 of CM073759.1, forward strand.
CTCTGCATCAATCTGTTTAAGTTCTAGTCCAAGCTTCCTTATCCAGTCGCGACCCAAAAGAGCGTCATGGCCAGGTGGAACAATGTACAGGTCGGCTAAAAGGCGTTTGTTATTATAGGTTACTGCAACGTTTATTTTACCCTTGCAGGGGACGATGATCCTTTGAAAAATCTCTGAAGTTAATATGCGCAGGTAAAAGGTAAAAGGTCTTTTCTGAGGTTAAGCTGTTGTAATTTGTCTTCCGGCGGAAAGGAGAATTTCGAACCAGAATCCACCTCCATTTTGAAAGGTTTATTGTTGAGTGACACAGTTATGATATACTTCCCTGAGCAGGCATTGAGTTCATATAAATCAACTACCCTAGACGATAGCATTGCATCCGTAAGACTGGGTTGAATGATCAGAGTGGCTTTCGTCAAATTCATGTCCGATTTGGTTAGAATCAACAGGTAATTTAGATAAGGTTTTGATACACACTCTTGAAACAAGACGTTGTGGGAAACATGAAGTGCATCTTAGTTTTTCTCGGTCGATTTGGCAGTCAGTCATTTGATTTATGAGAACTTTTCCCGCATCGAAAACATAAATTCTCAATTCCCAATTTGCGATAAAAATCCCGCGAACGTGATGGAGGACGACGACGGGAGCTTGGAGTGGTGTCCCGGGGGTGGTGAGGACGCGAACCAGCTTTGTCTGTGTTTGAACGACGTGAAACTTTGTTAACGTCACTTGAGTTGGATGAAAATCCCGGCATGAGAGCCAGGGAGGAGCTCATGCTACTCATTTCCTTACTTTGAATTTGCGAAGCTTCCAATGCCAATGCTTTTTTAAAAATGTCATCAAACTTAGTAATATTAGCTTGTAATAATAATTCGCGGATCCAATCGTCGCGGATCCCTTGCACAAACTGAGCCCGCAAGAAAACTTATCGAGACTTTTCTATTACAGGTAGATTCAGCGCATTCGACATGAAACTCACAATCTGACAGATGACGCCGTAGCGTAGCAACATATTCAGAAATAGACTGACAGTCCTGTTGGTAGCAAGATAGAAAATAATGTTGAGAAACAACATCATACCCAGCGGGCATCAACATCCTCGAAAATTCCTCTGAAAGTGATTTGTAATTGTTGTGTATCGATGTGTAGGTGGTAATCGATTCCAGGTGGAAGGGAGATCGAGCGGTGAGTCGATTTCCAATGTCGGGGATTGTTTTGTCTCGTGCGCGTGTTAACCTATTAAATGTATATAGTGTATTAAACAGTAATTCGTTGTGTTTGTTCTCTTGTGTACTATTGATAATTCCCCACAGGCTCCTCACTTTGCAGATATGTCGTTTACACAATATTTGGCGACGAGGATCGGATTTTTTTCAACTTTGAGGTTAACGAGCCACATTGAACAGAATCACATCGTTGCGTCTACAATTTAGTTTACATCACGGACATTTTCCACAAAAGGGTAATTAAAATTTTGAATAATAATATAAGTCAAATTTTGTTAAAATGAAAGTGAACAGTCTACAGTAAAAGTAAATACGATCGGGTCGATTGATAAAGAGGTCACCGACGGACCCTCACGGAATATGTAATGGTGCTCAGAAATTTGTCAGCGTCATGTGAGTTAGGAGAATTTTTGGATCAAGTGTTGAGAGATCGCCTAATATCAGGTATTACTAATCAGGTTTTGTTGAACAAATTATTGGCGCAACCGGATGATCTCACCTGGGAGGCTACAGTCAAACTAGTCTCGGAATTCGAAACAATAGAGCATTCACAACAAGTGATGTCAAATTTGTCTGTTCACAATGCAAATTATTACAACAAAAAAATTCATCAAACCGTCAACAACGTTTTCAAATAGTGCAGATAAAAGATCTCAGTCTTACGGTCAGTCTACTCATCAGGTCTACAAGAGATGTCATATGTGTACCATCAAGCTTCCTGTGGAATCGTGTCCAGCGAAGAAATGGAACTGTTTCAACTGTGGTAAATCGGGCCACACCAGTCAAGTCTGTCACCAAGGAAAATCAGCGGTCACCAGTCAAGGAAGTCATCAAGAAGGAAGAAATTTTGGTTCTGTGATGTCCATATTTCACACCAAAAATTTAAATAACCATTGATCTGGGGATCATTTAAGTCAGGAAGGTAAATATGTATTATTAACTGTAAACATGACTGATTTGAATTTTCTTTTAGATACTGGATCTGGGGCTAGTCTTATCATATGGAATATGTATACAAAATATTTCTCTATCACGAGTCTGAGGCCTTTCTTAGATAACTGTCAGCTGCCGATGGAAATTGTCTGAAGGTTAAGGGGTATTTTCAGGCCGAGGTATGGTATCATGATGAGTTTTTTTATTTGCCGCTTGTTGTTGTGGATAATTTGTCTTGTCCTGCAATTATTGGAAGGTCTTGGTTGGATGTGATGAATCCTAGCTGGAAATGGGACATTTTGTATGTTGAATCAAGACTGGAGTATATGAGTCAAGTTGAATCTTTGGGAGAGGGTGAAATTAGATCAAGGGAAAAGTCGTTGTCAATATCTATAAAAAATTTAGAACACAAATTTCCTAGAGTGTTTGCAAAAAAAAATAGTGATACTCCCATTAAAGGCTTCAAAGTGGATATAAAATTAAAACAAAATTCATGTCCAGCCTTTCAAAAAGCGTATACTGTTCCCTATGCATTAAGAGATCAAGTAAAAAAGGAATTGGAAAAATTAGAGCCTTCCGGAATAATTTCTAGAGTCGAGTCAAGCCAGTGGCTTCCCCTATTGTAGTCGTATCAAAAAAGGATGGGAATATTCGTTTATGTGTGGACCTAAAAAAGTCGGTTAATCCGCAGATAGAAGTTAATCAATATCCATTGCCTAGTATAGATGAATTCTTTAATAATTTTTCTGGTTGTAAATATTTCTGTTGTCTAGATCTTATCAATGCTTACTTGCAATTGGAAGTTAGTGAAGGTAGTAGACATTTGCTAACAATTAATACCATTCATGGTCTTTTTGCTTACAATAGATTAGTGTTTGGATTAGCGTCTAGTCCGGCAATATTCCAGATGGTTATGGAGCATATACTGGATGGTATAAAAAACTGCTCAGTGTATCTGGATGATATGTTGCTTGGAGGATCAACTCGAGAAGAGTGTCAGAATACTTTAATGTTAGTCTTAACTAGGTTAGAAGAATATAATGTAAAAATAAATATTGGCAAAAGTCAATTTTTAGTCGAGTCAAAGATGTTTGAAATGTTTTGTCAACATGTGTCAATTAACCATATTTTTAGCCCTCCGTATAATCCAGAATCAAATGGATTGGCTGAACGTCCGGTGCAGACATTCAAGTGCCTTTTAGTTAAAAATTGGTCAAGAAACAAAGGTATTTCCGAAATTTTATCATCTACTTTATAGATATAGATAATATAGATTATAGATATAAGTATAGGTCAGTGCCATCGTCAGTTACAGGTATATCACCTATGTCAGCAATGTTAAATTATACACCGCGTACATCTTTGTCTACACTTAATCCAATGCAAAGTGTTAATGAAAATTCAACACTGAAAACTACTCAGTCAAAAATAAAAATTACAACTCAAAAGGAGTATACAAGTGATAAGCCTAATCGAAATGTCAACAAGTTGTTCTTAGTCAGTCATTTGAAGTAAATGAGAAAGTGTTAGTCAATTTACGACATCCTAATGCAAAATTATAGATACCAGGTAGAATTTGTGCAAAATTAAGTCATTTAGTCTATCTGGTCAAAGCCAATGAGGTGGTTAGGAAAGTTCATGTAAATCAAATTCGTCCAAGTCAATTGCATTTTAGTCATCATCCTGAAGAAATACCTTTGCCAACTGGCATCAGTTCATGTAAGTCTCCGTTAAACCAAGAAACAGAAAGGACAAATCACGAGTTAGTATCTAGCTCAAAAGAGCAGTCATGTCTAAAAGTCAGGCAAGAGTCACCTGTAAATAGAGATAATCAGGGAGAAGTATCGGAAGACCTTAGTCAAATGTCGAGGTTTGGTAGAGTCATTAAAAAGCCACAGAGATTTAGTCACAGTCAATATGAGGGTTAGAGGTAAAATTTTGTTTGTATTATAGTTGATTTCATTAAATCATATCCAAATCAGTCATGTCATATTTGAAAAAAAAAAGTCAAGATGTAAAGTCTGTAATTAGTTTGTATATTATTATTTTCTATTTTGTCATTTTGTTGTGTTTTTTTTTTTAGTCAATTGTAATATTGGAAGTTGGGTGTAAAGTTTGAAAAAAAAAATTGTAAATAAAGGTTAACGGCGGTATTAGGGATTTTGTTTTGTGTAAACATAGTTTATAAGTTTTTTTTGGTTCCCATGTCAAAATCAGAGTCAGGGGAGAAGAGTGTTGTGTATCGATGTGTAGGTGGTAATCGATTCCAGGTGGAAGGGAGATCGAGCGGTGAGTCGATTTCCAATGTCGGAGATTGTTTTTTCTCGTGCGCGTGTTAACCTATTAAATGTATATAGTGTATTAAACAGTAATTCGTTGTGCTTGTTCTCTTGTGTACTATTGATAATTCCCCACAAGCTCCTCACTTTGCAGATATGTCGTTTACACAATAGTAATCAAGTGAGTTCAACGGTCTCTCAGGTCCTAGAAATGCGGCCAAATTGTTGTATTGAATAGGGCCTATTGAACTCAAAAATAACTGGGATTTTATCTTATCACTTGTAACGCTTTTCATAGCGGCGTAGTTTTCGAAACGTTCGAAGTATGAAGAGAATTTCTCCAATGTTGACTCAAATCGTTCAAATGGTGCAACATTGCCATTACCAGTAATGCCTACGGCCGCTATCAACTGTTCAACGAGCTTTTTGATTGGACGCAAGTGCCTGGGAGAACGTTTTTAAAAAACTTTTGAATTGATTCTCATCCATTGTAAACTGTATGTATAATGAAAAATAAGATACCTGTAGTATGATGAAGAACGTTGTGGTGATCTGTATGATTTATTATTGAATTGTTAGAGATATATTGTTAACTTTTACCTTCTAAGAATTATCATAGATTTAAACATTGACCTGCGATGTTTTTAATGTTAGATCTACGTATGTTTATTAAATACGGCTTCTCATTGGTCGGACGATGTCAAGGAGAGGGGAGAGGGTAAATTTGGATTATTACAGAGCCTTTAATTCGCCCCACTCTTGTACCAGATCTCAGCTAGCCCAGAAGTGCCCTCTATCTCTCTCCAGACCTTTATTCAGGCTTGTATCAGAAATTATTTAATTATTGAGTATTTGATTTATGAAACTATTATTTGCATGTGTATATATGTATATTATTTGGAAAATATATTTTACTTTGGGTACCTTATTTTTTGTAACTGGCTTATTGCTTCTCCTACTTTCGGTCCACGAGCCTTTTGAGCCCATTTAATATTTTCAGGGAGAAGGGCCATTACAAATTGGTAGCAGAGCGTGGTTTAAATAAAAATTGGTGGTGTTTAAATTTAAATATAATAATTTGAGGTGATTAAATTTGTGAAATTTATTTTTTTTGAGGGCTAAAATTTTAAGTAATTATTAAATATGGTGCGAATGGAGGAACTGTCTAAAAGAATCGACGAGATCCAGCAGGATAATGAGGGGTTGCGTGAGGAGAATCAAAGATTGGTAGGTCAAAATTCAGAATTGAAGAATGAAATGGCCGCTTTAAAAGAATTCATGCATTCATTCAACACGAAATTTGAGGATATGGTAGGAAAAATTAATAAATTGGTTAAATCTCAGAGCGTCGGTGACCAATCTTGTGATTCGGGCGAAGTTAATATTAATAAAACTGAGAGAGAGGGGGAAGATAATGATTTAGCAGAAAATACAAGCCGTATGAATACTACCTTAAATTTTCTGGGAGCAGCGGAGTCAAAATTACCTAATCACCTTGAAAGTGTAATTCGCGAATTTCCAATAGTAAGAACAGACAACCCTACTAGTATATTGAATTTCATCGAAGGTCTTTACGATTTGAATCAATTAGCCCCGAATTATTTTTCTAAAATTTTATCAGAGAATAGCCTATGTACAGAAAAGCTCGGTGTTAAAGGAGTTTCTACGAAGTAAAATTATGACTTATGAATCCATTCGCGAACGATTATTTCAACGATTTACTAGTCCTAAAACCAGATTACAATTCAAAATCGAGTCCATTTTTCGCACCCAGGGGGAAAACGAAAGTTTTAGGGAATTCGCCGATTCTATTCTGAAATTCGGAATAATCATTCAGGGGATTGAGACGAATGAATTAATTGATATCATTTTGGAAGGGGTGTCAGATCGAGTACGTCGTTATTTTAATTTTATAGAGGCACCGCGAAATTTAAAAGAATTAGATAATTTAATAAACAGGGTCGAGCAGTCAATGATCCATAATTCTAGGGCGACGTCTATGGAAAATATTCCCCAATTTTTAAATCGTCAGGGGGGAAAGAATGTTAGGTTTCACGATCAAACGGGACCTTTAAATTACGACGGACCGGAAGATAGGTATCAGCGGAGAGAGGTAAACCCCCATAATCCTAGTTGGGTTCGGTCTAGAAGTAGGTTTAATTCATTTCGCCACAACAATTCTCGGGATTATCACTCAAGTCGGCGAGATAATAATAATTTTACTGACAACCGTCGAGATGGACGAAATATTAATAATAATAATAAGTATTACAGTGGGCGCGATAGATATCGCAATAACAATTCTGATAATAAAAATTATAACAATAGGAATAATAATAACAATTACCAAAATAAAGGTAGGAGTAATAATAAAAATAATAAAGCCAACCCGTGGAAAGAAAAATATAATAATTTATTGGCAGAAGTAAAGTCGAAGGCGCCCCCCCCCCAGTTTTATGTAATTCCTTCGGATAAGTTGCAGATTGTGGAAACTTCTATGAATTCTAGTGGGTCTAGTAATAATTCTACGCCGTCTACGTCGAAGGCTGCAAAAAATTAATTTCGGGCCAAGAATATATTTTTTCTATTCCGGGGACTTTACTATACATTAAAGTGTATTTGAGGGATAATGAAATTTTAGCTTTATTAGATACAGGGGCGACCAAATCGGCCATTTCAGAAGATTTTTTTTATAAATTAAAAGAAAAAAATTTACGTGTTAGAAATTGTAGTGTTACTGTCACTGTGGGAAATAATGACGCAATTGCGGTAAATAAATTTATAAATTACGACGAACTTAAAGATACGACGGAATTCTTGGCCCTTAGAATTTTTGGTGATACCAAATTTAGCATTTGATATGATTTTGGGGATTGATTTTGTGAAAAAGACTGGTTTAATATTTGATGGATCTAAGGAAGAGTTTTATTTTAATTATAAAGTTTCTGAGAAATTTAAATTGTATAGTGATAAAGATTTAAAGGGTGCCCAATTGAATGTTTTGAAATCAGATAGATTATTAGGAGAACTTAAAAAACAATTTCCAACGGTACTCACTTCGGATTTGGGGAAAACTCATTTGATTGAATATGAGATTAAATTAAAGGAAAATTGTAAATTAGAGAATTCAAAAACAGTATATCGTTTCGGGCCGCCAAAAATGGAACTTTTAAAAAAGGAAATTAATAATTTAATTGAAAAAGGTGTCATTGAAAAATGTTTCTCGTCATTTGTCTCACCATGTTTCTTAGTTGATAAAAAGTCTAATGATGGTATAAAGGCTCATCGATTGGTAGTGGATTACAGAAAGTTGAATGCAAGTATCGAATTTATTGCTTACCCCTTGCCCACCATAGACAGTGTTTTTAATTTCTTGAAAGAGGCCAGATATTTTAGTGTTTTAGATTTGAATGCCGCCTATCACCAGATTCCTTTGTCAAATAGTTCCAAGAAATTAGTAGCCTTTTCTACCCCTTGGTCTGTGTATACATATAGATGTATTCCTTTTGGTCTCAAAACTGGTGGTCAAATATTATCTTCCCTCATGGACAACATAATAGGGGATCTTCGCTACAAATTTATTTTTACTTATTTAGATGATGTTTTAATTTATTCTAGAACGTATGAGGAACATTTAGAGCATTTGAATATTGTATTGTCTAGGTTCAGAGAAGCGGGATTAACTGTCAATCCTGATAAAATAATAATTGCTTCGAGATCAGTTAAATATTTGGGGCATAAGATAGAAGATGGCTGCATTTCTATGATCGACGATAGAGTTAAGGCTTTATTAGATATACCTAGACCAAATACTGCCAAAGAAGTTAGCCAATTTATAGGGGCTGTGAATTTTTTTTCAAAGTTTATTCCCGGCTTATCTGTATTAGCTGAACCTCTGAATAATCTTCGTAGAAAAAAGACTAAATTTAATTGGAATGAGGACTGCGAGGCGTCTTGGATGGAGCTACGGCGGCGCATTGCGAACCCCCCCATTTTAGCCTTGCCGGATTTTAATATACCCTTTCATGTTTATACGGACGCCTCCACGAGGGGATTGGGAGCGGTGCTTGCTCAGCTGGCCCCTGAGGGAAGCGTTCGACCCATCACCTATGCTGCTAGGAGTCTGTTAAAACATGAAAGAAACTATAGTGCCTATGAATTGGAGGCCTTGGCTGTCGTGTTCGCGGTCGAGAAGTGGAAGGAAATCCTAGGGTCCCGCCATTTTCTGCTGTTCAGCGATCATTCAGCTCTTAGGGCTCTAAATCATAGTGCACATTTAGGTGGTCGATATATATATATATATATATATATATATAATATTTGGCCTAATATTAAAAAGTTTGTTTCAGATAGAGTAAATAAATGTTTAAATTGTCAGCGTTCCAAGAGTGATAAAACTACAAATAAGGGGAAATTATCGTCGTATGTGATAGATAAAAATAATGAGCAATTATTTATTGACTTGGCTGGGCCATTACCTAGAACTAAAAAAGGGTTTGAATATATTTTTATTGCTGTGGATTCATTTTCTAGGTTTTCGTGGTTTATCCCTATGCGTCGACCCAATGCTATTACTGTTATCGATATATTAAAAAATCATATTTTTGCACAACATGGGTTGTGGAACGTAGTCTGTTCGGATAGAGCGGCGATTTTTAGGTCTCAGATTTATAGTAACTTTTTATTTAAACTGGGAATCAAAAAACAGTTTTTGATTAGATATTACCCAAACCCTAGTTTCGCCGAGCGCCAAATACGAAATTTAAAAACGGCGATTACTTGTTTCCATGCGGAAAGTCAGCGAGAGTGGGATAAAAATATCAATTTTATACAAATGTCACTTAATTCCACAATTAATTTATCTACGGGAGTTTCGCCGGCTAAACTTTTTCTGGGGCGCGAACTTAAGTCTACGATAAATATTTTATGGGATTTGGAGGAGAATGATAATAGGGATCCGGAGGAAATTTGGGAATCAGCATGTAAGAACTTAATTTGGGCGCATAAGAAATCTGAATTTTATTACAACAAATCTCATCATGATGTAAAGTTGCAATTAAACGATAGGGTTACTATTAAATCATACATTTTGTCGAGTAAGAAACATTACATAAATGCGAAATTATCCTATAAATATTCGGTCCCCTACAGAATCACAAGATTGATCACCGACGTCTCCTATGAAGTTACTAATGAGTCAGATAGTAAGGATGTCAAAATTGCCCATGTGTCCCAGTTAAAGAAAATTAAAGATTAATAGAAGATATATATATACATATATATATATATATATATATATATATATATATATATATATATATATATATATGTATATGCATATAGTTTTTTTTTGGATTTAAAAAAAAAAGGTTGAGAAAAATTTAAGGAAATAAATAGTAAATTTAAATAAGTAAATTTAGAGTAATTAAAAGAGTCTCATACAAGCCTGTTTCCTTTGTGTATCCTAATGTGGCACTAAGATAGCAAGTGTATTTTTGTAAGATAAAGAATGTTTATACTAGTGAAAGTGATTGCTATCTCTAGAGAGAGATAACAGATAATCTTTAACTTGGCTACCACTGTTTGTTTTGTATTAGTATCATATGAAATTTATATTGTGATGGAAGTGTAATATTTTTTAATGTGAAATTGATTCTGTTCTTTAAGTTTCAGATTTTTTAAATATATATATATATATATATATATATATATATATATATATATATATATATATATATATGTATATATATATATATATATGTATATATATATATATATATATATATATATATATATATATATATATATATATATATATATATATATTGATATATATGATATTGTAAGAAGATGATACAAGATGAGATACTTTATTTTGGTTTAATTTGAGAGAAGTATTTTATATATTTTTTTGTTTGTAACCTTGATTGATTTTATTGGTTATCTATATATATATATATATATATATATATATATATATATATATATATATATATATATATATATATAATTGATTTTGTTGAAAGATATAATATGTTATCTTGTATATATGTTGTATGAAAGGAATTTGTGATTTTTGTTTGTAAAGTGTTGTAAATTTGTTATGGGCAACGAACAAAACAAAAATAATAATGGCCAAGTTTCTTCGAAAATATTATATTGGAGTATTTTATGGATATGTAATATACGATGTTATTAGTATGAACTTATGAATTATGATTATGTTTGGTATAGAAACAATTTAAGTAATTGATTGGTATTATGATTAAATTTTAATTAATTGATTGAGATATGATATGATTATGTACAATTTATGATTATATTTTGGTATAGGAAAAGGTTTAATTAATTGAATGATATTATGATTATGTTTTGGTATAGGAAAGAATTTAAATAATTGATTAATATTATAATTATAATGATTATGTACAATGTAATTAAAGATGTTGGCAGGCATCTTATGTTGTCAAATAACAGAAATTATCAAAGTTTAATTTACAGATAGACAACATTGTTCGAGCTATGTTGCAGAGTACACTGCAAAAAAGACTCGTGCGGAATCACGGTAAACTACATTTTGATTCTCGATCCTCAATCATCAATCCAGAGATCTTGCAGGAACGTCTCAAGAAAAGAAAAACTGCGAGCCAGAAAACGTCGAGACTGGACTTCAGGGACCAACACTTCACATCAAGAAGACACAAGTATTTGTAAGTTATTTAGTATTTGTATAAATTCAATAATTAATATGGGGAAAGTTAAATAAGTATTATTTTTACTAATTGATAAATGTAGAAAATTGTAAAAAAAAATTTTTAAGATATTGAGGGAAAATTAATATGAGAATCATTAAAAACAAAAAAAGAGTGAAAGAGAAAATAAATAAAACTGAAGTTTTTTCACATGTATTTAAGTTGATTTTCGGCTTTGCCAAAAGCAAGATTAACTTATATAGATGTTTTTTTGTTTAAGTAGAGGAAAAAATATAATAAAATAAAACATTAATTAATAAAGAATAAAAGGGACTCAATAATATAATAAATTGAAGTTTTGAATTGTATATAATTGAATTGAATTTATGGATATTTGGAATTTAGAATGAATTGAATTGTCTACGAATATTAATTAAAATTTAGTAATTGGATACTTTATGTTGTTGAGAGTTAAAAAAAATTTTGAATTTTTTTTTTGAAAAATTGAATTGAATATGATGAATATTTTGAATTTGAAATTATTTGAGTTGTATAGAAGTATTGGTATATTAAGTATATATTACAGAGAGATCGTGAATTGTAAAGAAAAATTTTGATGATGGATTTTAATTCAGTAAATGATTCATATGCGTCTTTGTGTTAAAATGTGCAAGTGGTCTCTAGATTTAAGATAATTTTAGTACTATTAATTTAGAATAATTGGTGTTTGTATTGGGTGATATGTATATATAAATCAAATAATAATTAGAAATCACCACATATTACACCCCCACACTTTCTATTTTATGGGCAGAAATTTTGATGGTTAGTTTCCATAAATTAAGGGTCCCACATTTTACTCCGATGTGCTTCTTCCTGCATTTTGATGATTAATTTGACCTTGGGTCCCTTCAGTGGCGCGGAAAGGATATGTGGAGTATTTGTGTCCTTCCTTCAGATGGCACGGGCTAACTGAATGAATGGCAGACCCATTCACGAGGTTAATCCTGTTGGCCTGATCCTGTCGGAAGATGGTCCTGGTCTATGGATCTGATGGCCATTTTCCATACCCTTCCTGGGGTAGGCGTGCGACACGACTCCACCCTTGTCCACCCTCGACATTGACGACATGATAAAAATTTTATGTTGGGATGATATATATATATACATATTTTTGGTGTGTGTGTCTACCATAGATATAGAACTTATAGCATATAGACTAGGCAATTTGCACATCGAGTTTTGGTTGCTGCCCAATTTATCTTTATTTTCATCGCATATGTTCTATCAAAAATTGAAGTCATCAATTTTTTTTTCTCAAGAGGGGGGGTAATGTGGTGATCTTTATGATTTATTGTTGAATTGTTAGAGATTTATTGTTAACTTTTACCTTCTAAGAATTATCATAGATTTAAACATTGACCTGCGATGTTTTTAATGTTGGATCTACGTATGTTTATTAAATACGGCTTCTCATTGGTCGGACGATGTCAAGGAGAGGGGAGAGGGTAAATTTGGATTATTACAGAGCCTTTAATTCGCCCCACTCTTGTACCAGATCTCAGCTAGCCCAGAAGTGCCCTCTATCTCTCTCCAGACCTTTATTCAGGCTTGTATCAGAAATTATTTAATTATTGAGTATTTGATTTGTGAAACTATTATTTGCATGTGTATATATGTATATTATTTGGAAAATATATTTTACTTTGGGTCCCTTATTTTTTGTAACTGGCTTATTGCTTCTCCTACTTTCGGTCCACGAGCCTTTTGAGCCCATTAATATTTTCAGGGAGAAGGGCCATTACAACGTAGTGACGTGTCGTAGACGGAGGTTAGAAACGATTTTGAATCTTGATATTCGGTTTGATAGCAGTCATTAATACTGAACTATTCGATGTTTTAATCCTCGTCGCCAATTACTATGTTTGCAATGTCCGGTATTTGACTTAACTTAACAAAGACGGAAGACAATGAAGATATAATTCCAGAATTTTCAGGTGAAGATTTTTGAATAAAACTAAATCTAAAAAATAGTTACAAAGATACTACCCGTCAAACTGGAGATAGAAAAATGGTGAATATAAAGTAAACTTCAATGAACACTATTATGTTTGGAATGTCCGGTATCTTAAAAATAACACACGCGTTTGGCAAAACAAGAAACATATTTTATTTCAATTAGAATTAATACATAACACACATAGAATATATAACCTGCATATCACCTTATATTCTCCCTATTCCTAAACACATGGCGGAAAACGAGATCAAGATACAACAAACACACAGAGGTAGATACAAAATTCTAAAGGAAAATCCCCGTCACAAAAGGCCGGGAACTGGCTTCCTATTTACTAAAAACATCCTCAGAAACAGTATATTTTAAAAGCGTAGCAGCCGACTATCTGTTCCCACCTTAAAATCCACAAACAAAGTATTACCATTGTACTTAAGACGGCAGAAAATTCGGTACTTTTCCAATCTAACGACGACCTACCCCAGCACGCTCGTCTGGCACTTACCTCAACTATTTGCAGCCTGTCAGGTTATGATGCCTGAAATATATTTGAAATAGTAAACAGACAAGAGGATTGTTAGGAAATGAAATAGGAGATGATATACATCTAAAATATGATTTTTTTTTATTTGTTTAATTTTTAGCTATAAATAAAACAAGTAGCTAAAAATAAAAGAAATACAAAAAAAAATCACATTTTAGCTTTATATCATATTTTCTCTTTAAATTTAAAATATATAAACTACTGAATAAATAAGAAGATAAAAAATAACATTTATTATAAACAAAATTCATTAAAAATAACAATATCACATCAAAACGGTGTCGTATATACAGAACAATCAAAACAATTGACCAACGAACATCACATTGTAGTTAAATATAATTATTTATGTTTAAAATTTAAATATTTAAAATAGAAAATAAATAATAAAATATAATAAAACATTTATTATAAACAATATTGATTAAACACAATATGATGTTCCACCCCTGTAGAAATACCACAGCTGACTTTTCATCAATCACCTCGAGAAAAATCTTCATCAAATTCCAACTCATATTGTATAATTAACATGAAAACAAATAAACGTCCACTAGACACAAACTATAACAAAATTGGAAGATGGTACCGCCACCTTTCCTAGAAAATGAAGAATAAGGGCCTAATGGACTTAACACTAAGCATTAAGCCATAATATATGAAATCCAAGTGAAAAGTAAGAAAATAAAATTACGGCCTATTAATGTTAACCCAACAAATGTAACAGACAGCACTATTTGGAATACTGACCATCTTGGATACAAACGAATACTAGATAAAGTTGGACAGAATAAAGGGAAATTCTGGCCAACTCAGACGAGTATTACCATTGTACTTAAGATGGCAGAAAATCCTAGCACCTAGAATGAGTAATAATTGAGAAACAGACTATGGAATGGGCCAAGAACTAATAAAAGAAAGAGTGACCAGGGCAGACTATATTCTAAAAATTATGGGATGGTACCGCCACCTATTGGTTAATCCTAACACCTACTATACTTAATACTAAGCATTAAGACATAAAATATGAAATCCTAGTGAAAAGATATATAAAATTATAGCCTATTAATGTTAAGCCAACAAATGTAACTGACAGGACTATTTGGAATACTGACCATCTTAGAAACAAAAGAATAATAGATAAAGTTGGACAGAATAAAGGGAAATTCTGGCCAACTCAGACGAGTATTACCATTGTACTTACGACGAGAGAAAATCCTAGCACCTAGAAAGAGTAATAATTGAGAAACAGACTATGGAATGGGCCAAGAACTAATAGAAGAAAGAGTGACCAGGGCAGACTATATTCTAAAAATTATGGGATGTTACAGCCACCTATTGGTTAATCCTAACACCTATTATACTTAATACTAAGCATTAAGACATAAAATATGAAATCCTAGTGAAAAGATATATAAAATTACAGCCTATTAATGTTAACCCAACATATGTACCTGACAGGACTATTAGGATTACTGACCATCTTAGATACAAAAGAATAATAGATAAAGTTGGACAGAATAAAGGGAAATTCTTGCTAACTCAGACGAGTATTACCATTGTACTTAAGACAACAGAAAATCCTAGCACTTAGAAAGAGTAATAATTGAGAAACAGACTATGGAATGGGCCAAGAGCTAATAGAAGAAAGAGTGACCAGGGCCGACTATATTCTCAAAATTATGGGATGGTACCGCCACATATTGGTTAATGCTGACACCTATTATAATTAATCCGTGCATTAAGACATAAAATATGAAATCCTAGTGAAAAGATAGAATATAAAATTACGGCCTATTAATGTTAACCCAACAAATGTAACAGACAGCACTATTTGGAATACTGACCATCTTAGATACAAAAGAATAATAGATAAAGTTGGACAGAATAAAGGGAAACTCTTGCCAACTCAGACGAGTATTACCATTGTACTTAAGACAGCTGAAAATCCTAGCACCTAGAATGAGCAATAATTTAGAAACAGACTATGCAACGGAACAACTGCTAATAGAAAATTAGTAAACAGGGCTAACTATATTCTATAAATTGGGAGATGGTACCGCCACCTCCCCCAGCAAATGAAGAATAAGAACCTATTGGACTTAACACTAAGCATTAAGACATAAAATATGAATCCTAGTGAAAAGATAGAATATAAAATTACAGTCTATTAATGTTAATCCAACAAATGTAACTGACAGCACTATTTGGAATACTGACCATCTTAGATACAAAAGAATAATAGATAAAGTTGGACAGAATAAAGGGAAATTCTGGCCAACTCAGACGAGTATTACTATTGTACTTAAGACGGCAGAAAATCCTAGCACCTAGAATGAGCAATAATTTAGAAACAGACTATGCAACGGAAAAACTGCCAATAGAAAATTAGTGAACAGGGCAGACTATATTCTAAAAATTGGGAGATGGTACCGCCACCTAGCAAATGAAGAATAATGGCCTATTGGACTTAACACTAATCACTAAGACATAAAATATAAAATCCTAGTGAGAAGATATATAAAATTACAGCATATTAATGTTAACCCAACAAATGTACCTGACAGCACTATTTGGAATACTGACCATCTTAGATCCAAAAGAATGATAGATAAAGTTGGACAGAATAAAGGAAAATTCTGGCCAACTCAGACGAGTATTACCATTATACTTAAGACGGCAAAAAATCCTAGTACCTAGAATGAGTAATAATTTAGAAACTGACAATGGAATGGGCCATGAGCAAATAGAAGAAAGAATGACCAGGGCAGACTATATTCTAAAAATTGGGGGATGGTACCGCCACCTATTGGTTAATCATAACACCTATTGGACTTAACACTAAGCATTAAGACATAAAATATGAAATCCTAGTAAAAGATATATAAAATTACCGCCTATTAATTTTAACCCAACAAATGTAACTGACAGGACTATTTGGAATACTGACCATCTTAGAAATAAAAGAACAATAGATAAAGTTGGACAGAATAAAGGAAAATTCTGGCCAACTCAGACAAGTATTACCATTGTACTTAAGACGGCAGAAAATCCTAGCACCTAGAATGAGCAATAATTTAGAAACCGACTATGGAATGGGCCATGAGCTAATAGAAGAAAGAATGACCAGGGCAGACTATATTCTAAAAATTGGGGGATGGTACCGCCACCTATTGGTTAATCCAAACACCTATTGGACTTAACACTAAGCATTAAGACATAAAATATGAAATCCAAGTGAAAAGATATATAAAATTACAGCCTATTAATGTTAACCCAACAAATGTACCTGACAGCACTATTTGGAATACTGACCATCTTAGATACAAAAGAATAATAGATAAAGTTGGACAGAATAAAGGGAAATTCTGGCCAATTCAGACGAGTTTTACCATTGTACTTAAGACGGCAGAAAATCCTAGCACCTAGAATGAGCAATAATTTAGAAACAGTCTATGCAACGGAAAAACTGCCAATAGAAAATTAGTGAACAGGGCTAAGTATATTCTAAAAATTGGGAGAGAGTACCGCCACCTAGCAAATGAAGAATAATGGCCTATTGGACTTAACACTAATCACTAAGACATAAAATATAAAATCCTAGTGAGAAGATATATAAAATTACAGCATATTAATGTTAACCCAACAAATGTACCTGACAGCACTATTTGGAATACTGACCATCTTAGAAACAAAAGAATAATAGATAAAGTTGGACAGAATAAAGGGAAATTCTGGCCAACTCAGACGAGTATTACCATTGTACTTACGACGGCAGAAAATCCTAGCACCTAGAAAGAGTAATAATTGAGAAACATACTATGGAATGGGCACAGAGCTAATAGAAGAAAGAGTGACCAGGGAAGACTATATTCTAAAAATTATGGGATAGTATCGCCACCTATTGGTTAATCCTAACACCTATTATACTTAATACTAAGCATTAAGACATAAAATATGAAATCCTAGTGAAAAGATATATAAAATTACAGCCTATCAATGTTAATCCAACAAATGTAACTGACAGCACTATTTGGAATACTGACCATCTTAGATACAAAAGAATAAGAGATAAAGTTGGACAGAATAAAGGGAAATTCTGGCTAACTCAGACGAGTATTACCATTGCACTTAAGACGGCAGAATATCCTAGCACCTAGAATGAGCAATAATTTAGAAACAGACTATGCAACGGAACACCTGCTAATAGAAAATTAGTGAACAGGGCTAACTATATTCTAAAAATTGGGAGAGAGTACCGCCACCTAGCAAATGAAGAATAATGGCCTATTGGACTTAACACTAATCACTAAGACATAAGATATGAAATCCTAGTGAAAATATATATAAAATTACAGCATATTAATGTTAACCCAACAAATGTAACAGACAGCACTATGTGGAATACTGACCATCTTAGATACAAAAGAATAATAGATAAAGTTGGACAGAATAAAGGGAAATTCTTGCTAACTCAGACGAGTATTACCATTGTACTTAAGACGGCAAAAAATCCTAGTACCTAGAATGAGTAATAATTTAGAAACCGACTATGGAATGGGCCATGAGCTAATAGAAGAAAGAATGACCTGGGCAGACTACATTCTAAAAATTGGGGGATGGTACCGCCACCTTTTGGTTAATCCAAACACCTATTGGACTTAACACCAATCACTAAGACATAAGATATGAAATCCTAGTGAAAATATATATAAAATTACAGCATATTAATGTTAACCCAACAAATGTAACAGACAGCACTATGTGGAATACTGACCATCTTAGATACAAAAGAATAATAGATAAAGTTGGACAGAATAAAGGGAAATTCTTGCTAACTCAGACGAGTATTACCATTGTACTTAAAACGGCAAAAAATCCTAACTCCTAGAATGCGTAATAATTTAGAAACCGACTATGGAATGGGCCTTGAGCTAATAGAAGAAAGAATGACCAGGGCAGACTATATTCTAAAAATTGGGGGATGGTACCGCCACCTATTGGTTAATCCAAACACCTATTGGACTTAACACTAAGCATTAAGACATAAAATATGAAATCCAAGTGAAAAGATATATAAAATTACAGCCTATTAATGGTAACCCAACAAATGTACCTGACAGCACTATTTGGAATACTGACCGTCTTAGATACAAAAGAATAATAGATAAAGTTGGACAGAATAAAGGAAAATTCTGGCCAACTCAGACGAGTATTACCATTATACTTAAGACGGCAAAAAATCCTAGCACCTAGAAAGAGTAATAACTGAGAAACAGACTATGGAATGGGCACAGAGCTAATAGAAGAAAGAGTGACCAGGGCAGACTATATTCTAAAAATTATGGGATGGTACCGCCACCTATTGGTTAATCCTAACACCTATTATACTTAATACTAAGCATTAAGACATAAAATATGAAATCCTAGTGAAAAGATATATAAAATAACAGCCTATTAATGTTAATCCAACATATGTAACTGACAGCACTATTTGGAATACTGACCATCTTAGATACAAAAGAATAAGAGATAAAGTTGGACAGAATAAAGGGAATTTCTGGCTAACTCAGACGAGTATTACCATTGCACTTAAGACGGCAGAATATCCTAGCACCTAGAATGAGCAATAATTTAGAAACAGACTATGCAACGGAACACCTGCTAATAGAAAATTAGTGAACAGGGCTAACTATATTCAAAAAATTGGGAGAGAGTACCGCCACCTAGCAAATGAAGAATAATGGCCTATTGGACTTAACACTAATCACTAAGACATAAAATATAAAATCCTAGTGAGAAGATATATAAAATTACAGCATATTAATGTTAACCCAACAAATGTAACTGACAGGACTATTTGGAATACTGACCATCTTAGAAATAAAAGAATAATAGATAAAGTTGGACAGAATAAAGGAAAATTCTGGCCAACTCAGACAAGTATTACCATTGTACTTAAGACGGCAGAAAATCCTAGCACCTAGAATGAGCAATAATTTAGAAACAGACTATGCAACGGAACAACTGCTAATAGAAAATTAGTAAACAGGGCTAACTATATTCTATAAATTGGGAGATGGTATCGCCACCTCCCCTAGCAAATGAAGAATAATGGCCTATTGGACATAACACTAATCACTAAGACATAAGATATGAAATCCTAGTGAAAAGATATATAAAATTACAGCCTATTAATGTTAACCCAACAAATGTACCTGACAGCACTATTTGGAATATTGACCATCTTAGATAAAAAAAGAATAATAGATAAAGTTGGACAGAATAAAGGGAATTCTTGCTAACTCAGACGAGTATTACCCTTGTACTTAAGACGGCAGAAAATCCTAGCACCTAGAAAGAGTAATAATTGAGAAACAGACTATGGAATGGGCACAGAGCTAATAGAAGAAAGAGTGACCAGTTCAGACTATATTCTAAAAATTATGGGATGGTACCGCCACCTATTGGTTAATGCTAACACCTATTATACTTAATACGTGTATTAAGACATAAAATATGAAATCCTAGTGAAAAGATAGAATATAAAATTACGGCCTATTAATGTTAACCCATCAAATGTAACAGACAGCACTATTTGGAATACTGACCATCTTAGATACAAAAGAATAATAGATAAAGTTGGACAGAATAAAGGGAAATTTTTGCCAACTCAGACGAGTATTACCATTGTACTTAAGACGGCAGATAATCCTAGCTCCTAGAAAGAGTAATAATTGAGAAACAGACTATGCAACGGAAAAACGTCTAATAGAAAATTAGTGAACAGGGCGAACTATATTCTAAAAATTGGGAGATGGTAGCGCCACCTCCCCTAGCAAATTAGAATAAGAACCTATTGGACTTAACACTAAGCATTAAGACATAAAATATGAAATCCTAGTGAAAAGATAGAATATAAAATTACAGTCTATTAATGTTAACCCAACAAATGTACCTGACAGGACTATTTCGAATACAAACCATCTTAGATACAAAAGAATAATAGATAAAGGTCGACAGAATAAAGGGAAATTCTGGCCAACTCAGAAGAGTATTACCATTGTACTTAAGACGGCAGAAAATCCTAGCACCTAGAATGAGCAATAATTTAGAAACAGACTATGCAACGGAACAACTGCTAATAGAAAATTAGTAAACAGGGCTAACTATATTCTATAAATTGGGAGATGGTAACGCCACCTCCCCTAGCAAATGAAGAATAATGACCTATTGGACTTAACACTAATCACTAAGACATAAGATATGAAATAATAGTGAAAAGATATATAAAATTACAGCATATTAATGTTAACCCAACAAATGTAACAGACACCACTATTTGGAATACTGACCATCTTAGATCCAAAAGAATAATAGATAAAGTTGGACAGAATAAAGGAAAATTCTGGGCAACTCAGACGAGTATTACCATTGTACTTAAGACGGCAGAAAATCCTAGCACCTAGAAAGAGTAATAATTGAGAAACAGACTATGGAATGGGCACAGAGCTAATAGAAGAAAGAGTGACCAGGGCAGACTATATTCTAAAAATTATGGGATGGTACCGCCACCTATTGGTTAATCCTAACACCTATTATACTTAACACTATTCACTAAGACATAAGATATGAAATCCAAGTGAAAAGATATATAAAATTACAGAATATTAATTTTGACACAACAAATGTAACAGACAGCACTATTTGGAATACTGACCATCATAGATACAAAAGAATAACAGACAAAGTTGGACAGAATAAAGGGAAATTCTGGCCAACTCAGACGAGTATTACTAGAATGACTAATAATTTAGAAAGAGACTATGCAACGGAACACCTGCTAATAGAAAATTAGTGAACAGGGCTAACTATATTCTAAGAATTGGGAGAGAGTACCGCCACCTAGCAAATAAAGAATAATGGCCTATTGGACTTAACACTAATCACTAAGACATAAAATATAAAATCCTAGTGAGAAGATATATAAAATTACAGCATATTAATGTTAACCCAACAAATGTAACAGACACCACTATTTGGAATACTGACCATCTTAGATCCAAAAGAATAATAGATAAAGTTGGACAGAATAAAGGAAAATTCCGGCCAACTCAGACGAGTATTACCATTATACTTAAGACGGCAGAAAATCCTAGCACCTAGAAAGAGTAATAATTGAGAAACTGACTATAGAACGGAAAAACGTCCAATAGAAAATTAGTGAACAGGGCGAACTATATTCTAAAAATTGGGAGATGGTAGCGCCACCTCCCCTAGCAAATTAGAATAAGAACCTATTGGACTTAACACTAAGCATTAAGACATAAAATATGAAATCCTAGTGAAAAGATAGAATATAAAATTACAGTCTATTAATGTTAACCCAACAAATGTACCTGACAGGACTATTTCGAATACTGACCATCTTAGATACAAAAGAATAATAGATAAAGTTGGACAGAATAAAGGGAAATTCTGGCCAACTCAGAATAGTATTACCATTGTACTTAAGACGGCAGAAAATCCTAGCACCTAGAATGAGCAATAATTATAAACAGACTATGCAACGGAACAACTGCTAATAGAAAATTAGTAAACAGGGCTAACTATATTCTATAAATTGGGAGATGGTAACGCCACCTCCCCTAGCAAATGAAGAATAATGACCTATTGGACTTAACACTAATCACTAAGACATAAGATATGAAATCCTAGTGAAAAGATAGAATATAAAATTACAGTCTATTAATGTTAACCCAACAAATGTACCTGACAGGACTATTTCGAATACAAACCATCTTAGATACAAAAGAATAATAGATAAAGTTGGACAGAATAAAGGGAAATTCTAGCCAACTCAGAAGAGTATTACCATTGTACTTAAGACGGCAGAAAATCCTAGCACCTAGAATGAGCAATAATTTAGAAACAGACTATGCAACGGAACAACTGCTAATAGAAAATTAGTAAACAGGGCTAACTATATTCTATAAATTGGGAGATGGTAACGCCACCTCCCCTAGCAAATGAAGAATAATGACCTATTGGACTTAACACTAATCACTAAGACATAAGATATGAAATCCTAGTGAAAAGATATATAAAATTACAGCATATTAATGTTAACCCAACAAATGTAACAGACACCACTATTTGGAATACTGACCATCTTAGATCCAAAAGAATAATAGATAAAGTTGGACAGAATAAAGGAAAATTCTGGGCAACTCAGACGAGTATTACCATTGTACTTAAGACGGCAGAAAATCCTAGCACCTAGAAAGAGTAATAATTGAGAAACAGACTATGGAATGGGCACAGAGCTAATAGAAGAAAGAGTGACCAGGGCAGACTATATTCTAAAAATTATGGGATGGTACCGCCACCTATTGGTTAATCCTAACACCTATTATACTTAACACTATTCACTAAGACATAAGATATGAAATCCAAGTGAAAAGATATATAAAATTACAGCATATTAATTTTGACACAACAAATGTAACAGACAGCACTATTTGGAATACTGACCATCATAGATACAAAAGAATAATAGATAAAGTTGGACAGAATAAAGGGAAATTCTGGCCAACTCAGACGAGTATTAACAGAATGACTAATAATTTAGAAAGAGACTATGCAATGGAACACCTGCTAATAGAAAATTTGTGAACAGGGCTAACTATATTCTAAAAATTGGGAGAGAGTACCGCCACCAACCAAATGAAGAATAATGGCCTATTGGACTTGACACTAATCACTAAGACATAAAATATAAAATCCTAGTGAGAAGATATATAAAATTACAGCCTATTAATGTTAATCCAACAAATGTAACTGACTGGACTATTTGGAATACCGACCATCTTAGAAACAAAAGAATAATAGATAAAGTTGGACAGAATAAAGGGAAATTCTGGCCAACTCAGACGAGTATTACCATTGTACTTAAGACGGCAGAAAACCCTAGCACCTAGAATGAGCAATAATTTAGAAACAGACTATGCAACGGAAATACTTCCAATAGAAAATTAGTGAACAGGGCGAACTATATTCTAAAAATTGGGAGATGGTAACGCCACCTAGCAAATGAAGAATAATGGCCTATTGGACTTGACACTAATCACTAAGACATAAGATATGAAATCCTAGTGAAAAGATATATAAAATTACAGCATATTAATGTTAACCCAACAAATGTAACAGACACCACTATTTGGAATACTGACCATCTTAGATCCAAAAGAATAATAGATAAAGTTGGACAGAATAAAGGAAAATTCTGGCCAACTCAGACAAGTATTACCATTGTACTTAAGACGGCAGAAAATCCTAGCACCTAGAATGAGCAATAATTTAGAAACAGACTATGCAACGGAACAACTGCTAATAGAAAATTCTATAAATCTGCTAACTATATTCTATAAATTGGGAAATGATAACGCCACCTCCCCTAGCAAATACAGAATAATGGCCTATTGGACTTAACACTAATCACTAAGACATAAGATATGAAATCCTAGTGAAAAGATAGAATATAAAATTACAGCCTATTAATGTTAACCCAACAAATGTACCTGACAGGTCTATTTCGAATACTGACCATCTTAGCACCTAGAAAGAGTAATAATTGAGAAACAGACTATGGAATGGGCACAGAGCTAATAGAAGAAAGAGTGACCAGGGCAGACTATATTCTAAAAATTATGGGATGGTACCGCCACCTATTGGTTAATCCCAACACCTATTATACTTAATACTAAGCATTAAGACATAAAATATGAAATCCTAATGAAAAGATATATAAAATTACAGCCTATTAATATTAATCCAATAAATGTAACTGACAGGACTATTTGGAATACTGACCATCTTAGAAACAATAGAATAATAGATAAAGTTGGACAGAATAAAGGGAAATTCTGGCCAACTCAGACGAGTATTACCATTGTACTTAAGACGGCAGAAAATCCTAACTCCTAGAATGACTAATAATTTAGAAAGAGACTATGCAACGGAACACCTGCTAATAGAAAATTAGTGAACAGGGCTAACTATATTCTAAAAATTGGGAGAGAGTACCGCCACCTAGCAAATGAATAATAATGGCCTATTGGACTTAACACTAATCACTAAGACATAAAATATGAAATCCTAGTGAAAAGATATATAAAATTACAGCCTATTAATGTTAACCTACCAAATGTACCTAAAGGCACTATTTGGAATACTGACCATCTTAGATCCAAAAGAATAATAGATAATGTTGGACAGAATAAAGGAAAATTCTGGCCAACTCAGACGAGTATTACCATTATACTTAAGACGGCAAAAAATCCTAGTACCTAGAATGAGTAATAATTTAGAAACCGACTATGGAATGGGCCATGAGCTAATAGAAGAAAGAATGACCAGGGCAGACTATATTCTAAAATTGGGGGATGGTACCGCCACCTATTGGTTAATCCAAACACCTATTGGACCTAACACTAAGCATTAAGACATAAAATATGAAATCCAAGTAAAAAGATATATAAAATTACAGCCTATTAATGTTAACCCAACAAATGTACCTGACAGCACTATTTGGAATACTGACCATTTTAGATACAAAAGAATAATAGATAAAGTTGGACAGAATAAAGGGAAATTTTGGCCAACTCAGACGAGTATTACCAGAATGACTAATAATTTAGAAAGAGACTATGCAACGGAACACCTGCTAATAGAAAATTAGTGAACAGGGCTAACTATATTCTAAAAATTGGGAGAGAGTACCGCCACCAAGCAAATGAAGAATAATGGCCTATTGGACTTAACACAAATCACTAAGACATAAGATATGAAATCCTAGTGAAAAGATATATAAAATTACAGCATATTAATGTTAACCCAACAAATGTACCTGACAGCACTATTTGGAATACTGACCATCTTAGATCCAAAAGAATAATAGATAAAGATGGACAGAATAAAGGGAAATTCTGGCCAACTCAGACGAGTATTACTATTGTACTTAAGACGGCGAAAATCCTAGAACCTAGAATGAGCAATAATTTAGAAACAGACTATGCAACGGAAAAACTGCCAATAGAAAATTAGTGAACAGGGCGAACTATATTCTATAAATTTGGAGATGGTAACGCCACCTCCCCTAGCAAATGAAGAATAAGAACCTATTGGACTTAACACTAAGCATTAAGACATAAAAAATGAAATCCAAGTTAAAAGATATATAAAATTACAGCCTATTAATGTTAACCCAACAAATGTTAATTGACAGCACTATTTGGAATACTGATCATCTTAGATACAAAAGAATAATAGATAAAGTTGGACAGAATAAAGGGAAATTCTGGCCAACTCAGACGAGTATTACTATTGTACTTAAGACGGCGAAAATCCTAGAACCTAGAATGAGCAATAATTTAGAAACAGACTATGCAACGGAAAAACTGCCAATAGAAAATTAGTGAACAGGGCGAACTATATTCTATAAATTTGGAGATGGTAACGCCACCTCCCCTAGCAAATGAAGAATAAGAACCTATTGGACTTAACACTAAGCATTAAGACATAAAAAATGAAATCCTAGTTAAAATATAGAAAATAAAATTGCAGCCTATTAATGTTAACCAACGAATGTAACAGACAGCTCTATAGTTAATACTGACCATGTTAGTTACAAAAAAAATACTAGACAAAGAAAGACAGAAAGGGAAATTCTGGCCAACTCAGACAAGTAGTACCATTGTACTTAAGACGGCAGAAAATCCTAGCACCTAGAATGAGCAATAATTTAGAAACAGACTATGCAACGGAACAACTGCTAATAAAAATTAGTAAACAGCGCTAACTATATTCTATAAATTGGGAGATGGTAACGCCACCTCCCCTAGCAAATGAAGAATAATGGCCTATTGGACTTAACACTAATCACTAAGACATAAGATATGAAATCCTAGTGAAAAGATATATAAAATTACAGCCTATTAATGTTAACCCAACAAATGTACCTGACAGCACTATTTGGAATACTGACCAGCTTAGATACAAAAGAATAATAGATAAAGGTGGACAGAATAAAGGGAAATTCTGGCCAACTCAGACGAGTATTACCATTGTACTTAAGACGGCAGAAAATCCTAGCACGTAGAATGAGCAATAATTTAGAAACTGACTATGCAACGGAAAAACGTCCAATAGAAAATTAGTGAACAGGGCGAACTATATTCTAAAAATTGGGAGATGGTAGCGCCACCTCCCCTAGCAAATTAGAATAAGAACCTATTGGACTTAACACAAAGCATTAAGACATAAAATATGAAATCCTAGTGAAAAGATAGAATATAAAATTACAGCCTATTAATGTTAACCCAACAAATTTACCTGACAGCACTATTTGGAATACTGACTATCTTAGAAACAAAAGAATAATAGATAAAGTTGGACAGAATAAAGGGAAATTCGGGCCAACTCAGACGAGTATTACCAGAATGACTAATAATTTAGAAAGAGACTATGCAACGGAACACCTGCTAATAGAACATTTGTGAACAGGGCTAACTATATTCTAAAAATTGGGAGAGAGTACCGCCACCTAGCAAATGAAGAATAATGGCCTATTGGACTTGACACTAATCACTAAGACATAAAATATAAAATCCTAGTGAGAAGATATATAAAATTACAGCATATTAATGTTAACCCAACAAATGTACCTGACAAGACTATTTGGAATACTGACCATCTTAGATACAAAAGAATAATAGATAAAGTTGGACAGAATAAAGGGAAATTCTGGCCAACTCAGAAGAGTATTACCATTGTACTTAAGACGGCAGAAAATCCTAGCACCTAGAATGAGCAATCATTTAGAAACAGACTATGCAACGGAACAACTGCTAATAGAAAATTAGTAAACCGGGCTAACTATATTCTATAAATTGGGAGATGGTAACGCCACCTCCCCTAGCAAAAGAATAATAATGGCCTATTGGACTTAACACTAATCACTAAGACATAAGATATGAAATCCTAGTGAAAAGATATATAAAATTACAGCATATTAATGTTAACACAACAAATGTAACAGACAGGACTATTTGGAATACTGACCCTCTTAGATACAAAAGAATAATAGATAAAGTTGGACAGAATAAAAGGAAATTCAGGCCAACTCAGACGAGTATTACCATTATACTTAAGACGGCAAAAAATCCTAATACCTAGAATGAGTAATAATTTAGAAACCGACTATGGAATGGGCCATGAGCTAATAGAAGAAAGAATGACCATGGCAGACTATATTCTAAAAATTGGGGGATGGTACCGCCACCTATTGGTTAATCCTAACACCTATTATACTTAACACTAATCACTAAGACATAAGATATAAAATCCTAGTGAGAAGATATATAAAATTACAGCATATTAATTTTAACCCAACAAATGTACCTGACAGCACTATTTGGAATACTGACCATCTTAGATCCAAAAGAATAAAAGATAAAGTTGGACAGAATAAAGGAAAGTTCTGGCCAACTCAGACGAGTATTACCATTGTACTTAAGACGGCAGAAAATCCTAGCACCTAGAATGAGCAATAATTTAGAAACAGACTATGCAACGGAAAAACTGCCAATAGAAAATTAGTGAACAGGGCGAACTATATTCTATAAATTTGGAGATGGTAACGCCACCTCCCATAGCAAATGAAGAATAAGAACCTATTGGACTTAACACTAAGCATTAAGACATTAAAAATGAAATCCTAGTTAAAAGATATTAAATCCTAGTTAAAATTACAGCATATTAATGTTAACACAACAAATGGAACAGACAGGACTATTTGGAATACTGACCCTCTTAGATACAAAAGAATAATAGATAAAGTTGGACAGAATAAAGGGAAATTCAGGCCAACTCAGACGAGTATTACCAGAATGACTAATAATTTAGAAAGAGACTATGCAACGGAACACCTGCTAATAGAAAATTAGTGAACAGGGCTAACTATATTCTAAAAATTGGGAGAGAGTACCGCCACCTAGCAAATGAAGAATAATGGCCTATTGGACTTAACATTAAGCATTAAGACATAAAATATGAAATTCTAGTTAAAATATAGAAAATAAAATTGCAGCCTTTTAATGTTAACCAAACGAATGTAACAGACAGCTCTATTGTTAATACGGACCATCTTAGTTACAAAAAAAATACTAGACAAAGTTAGACAGAATAAAGGGAAATTCTGGCCAACTCAGACAAGTATTACCATTGTACTTAAGACGGCAGAAAATCCTAGCACCTAGAAAGAGTAATAATTGAGAAACAGACTATGGAATGGGCACAGAGCTAATAGAAGAAAGAGTGAACAGGGCAGATTATATTCTAAAAATTATGGGATGGTACCGCCACCTATTGGTTAATCCTAACACCTATTATACTTAACACTAATCACTAAGACATAAGATATAAAATCCTAGTGAGAAGATATATAAAATTACAGCATATTAATGTTAACCCAACAAATGTACCTGACAGCACTATTTGGAATACTGACCATCTTAGATCCAAAAGAATAAAAGATAAAGTTGGACAGAATAAAGGAAAGTTCTTGCTAACTCAGACGAGTATTACCATTGTACTTAAGACGGCAGAAAATCCTAGCACCTAGAACGAGTAATAATTGAGAAACAGACTATGGAATGGGCCAAGAGCTAATAGAAGAAAGAGTGACCAGGGCAGACTATATTCTAAAAATTATGGGATGGTACCGCCACCTATTGGTTAATCCAAACACCGATTATACTTAATACTAATCACTAAGACATAAAATATGAAATCCAAGTGAAAGTATATATAAAATTACAGCCTATTAATGTTAACATAACAAATGTACCTGACAGCACTATTTGGAATACTGACCATCTTAGATACAAAAGAATAATAGATAAAGTTGGACAGAATAAAGGAAAATTCTGGCAATCTCAGACGAGTATTACCATTGTACTTAAGACGGCAGAAAATCCTAGTACCTAGAATGAGTAATAATTTAGAAAGAGACTATGCAACGGAACACCTGCTAATAGAAAATTTGTGACCAGGGCTAACTATATTCTAAAAATTGGGAGAGAGTACCGCCACCTAGCAAATGAAGAATAATGGTCTATTGGACTTGACACTAATCACTAAGACATAAAATATGAAATCCTAATGAAAAGATATATAAAATTACAGCCTATTAATGTTAACATAACAAATGTACCTGACAGCACTATTTGGAATACTGACCATCTTAGATACAAAAGAATAATAGATAAAGTTGGACAGAATAAAGGAAAATTCTGGCAATCTCAGACGAGTATTACCATTGTACTTAAGACGGCAGAAAATCCTAGTACCTAGAATGAGTAATAATTTAGAAACCGACTATGGAATGGGCCATGAGCTAATAGAAGAAAGAATGACCAGGGCAGACTATATTCTAAAAATTGGGGGATGGTACCGCCACCTATTGTTTAATCCAAACACCTTTTGGACTTAACACTAAGCATTAAGAAATAAAATATGAAATCCAAGTGAAAAGATATATAAAATTACAGCCTATTAAAGTTAACCCAACAAATGTACCTGACAGCACTATTTGGAATACTGACCATCTTAGATACAAAAGAATAATAGATAAAGTTGGACAGAATAAAGAAAAATTCTGGCCAACTCAGACGAGTATTACCATTGTACTTAAGACGGCAGAAAATCATAACTCCTAGAATGACTAATAATTTAGAAAGAGACTAAGCAACGGAAAATTAGTGAACAGGGCTAACTATATTCTAAAAATTGGGAGAGAGTACCGCCACCTAGCAGCAAATGAAGAATAATGGCCTATTGGACTTGACACTAATCACTAAGACATAAAATATAAAATCCTAGTGAGAAGATATATAAAATTACAGCATATTAATGTTAACCCAACAAATGTACCTAACAGGACTATTTGGAATACTGACCATCTTAGAAACAAAAGAGTAATAGATAAAGTTGGACAGAATAAAGGAATATTCTGGCCAACTCAGACGAGTATTACCATTGTACTTAAGACGGAAGAAAATCATAACTCCTAGAATGACTAATAATTTAGAAAGAGACTATGCAACGGAACACCTGCTAATAGAAAATTAGTGAACAGGGCGAACTATATTCTATAAATTGGGAGATGGTAACGCCACCTCCCCTAGCAAATAAAGAATAAAGGCCTATTGGACTTAACATTAAGCATTAAGACATAAAATATGAAATCCTAGTTAAAATACAGAAAATAAAATTGCAGCCTATTAATGTTAACCAAACGAATGTAACAGACAGCTCTGTAGTTAATACTGACCATCTTAGTTACAAAAAAAATACTAGACAAAGTTAGACAGAATAAAGGGAAATTCTGGCCAACTCAGACAAGTATTACCATTGTACTTAAGACGGCAGAAAATCCTAGCACCTAGAATGAGCAATAATTTAGAAAGAGACTATGCAACGGAACAACTGCTAATAGAAAATTAGTAAACAGGGCTAACTATATTCTATAAATTGGGAGATGGTAACGCCACCTCCCCTAGCAAAAGAATAATAATGGCCTATTGGACTTAACACTAATCACTAAGACATAAGATATGAAATCCTAGTGATAAGATATATAAAATTACAGCATATTAATGTTAACCCAACAAATGTACCTGACAGGACTATTTGGAATACTTACCATCTTAGATACAAAAGAATAATAGATAAAGTTGGACAGAATAAAGGGAAATTCTGGCCAACTCAGAAGAGTATTACCATTGTACTTAAGACGGCAGAAAATCCTAGCACCTAGAATGAGTAATAATTGAGAAACAGACTATGGAATGGGCCAAGAACTAATAGAAGAAACAGTGACCAGGGCAGACTATATTATAAAAATTGGGGGATGGTACCTCCAACTATTGGTTAATCCTAACACCTATTGGACTTAACACTAAACATTAAGACATAAAATATGAAATCCTAGTGAAAAGATATATAAAATTACAGCCTATTAATGTTAACCCAACAAATGTAACTGACAGGACTATTTGGAATACTGGCCATCTTAGATACAAAAGAATAATAGATAAAGCTGGACGGAATAAAGGGAAATTCTGGCCAACTCAGACGAGTATTACCATTGTACTTAAGACGGCAGAAAATCCTAACTCCTAGAATGACTAATAATTTAGAAAGAGACTAGGCAACGGAACAACTGCTAATAGAAAATTAGTAAACTGGGCTAACTGCAGGGTTAGCAACTAAGTCATTGCCGTTTTTGTCGATAGATTCACTGTACACTTTCTTTTGTTTTGTTAACGTGGCCAGAGCATCTAACCTATATTTTTTTCTTACTGTATGGACTTCTACGTTTAATTAGTAAAAAAAATTGTTTGATTAGTTCTTTAGTTTTGTTTTTATCCCAATTTAAAAATGGAAGAACAGGACGTGCATTTCCGACACATTTTTTTGTATTACTTCCGAAAAGGCAAGAACGCATCGCAAGCACAAAAGAAGTTATGTGCCGTATATGGAGATAAAGCCTTAAATGAAAGGCAGTGTCGAAATTGGTTTGAAAGATTTCGTTCCGGTGATTTTTCACTGAAAAATGCACAACGATCTGGCCGCCCAATCGAAGTGGATGAAACCATATCAAGGCCATTATCGATTCATATCGTCACAGCACAACACGAGACATTGCAGAGAAGCTCAATGTGTCGCATACATGCATTGAAAAAAAATTAAAAACCCTTGGTTATGTCAAGAAACTTGATTAATGGATCCCTCACCAGCTAAAGGAAATTCATTAGCATCTGTGATTCGCTACTGAAACGCAATGAAAATGATCCATTTCTGAAGAACCTAGTTACTGGTGACGAAAAGTGGATAGTTTAAAACAATGTTACTCGCAAGAGATCGTGGGTGAAGCAAGATCAACCAGCCCAAACAGCATCAAAAGCAGATATTCACCAAAAAATATTATGCTGTCAGTCTGGTGGGATCACAAAGGAATTTTGTATTTTTTACTCATGCCGCAGAACCAAACGATAAATTCAAATGTGTATGTTGAACAACTCGACAAACTGAAGGATGCAATTGAAGAAAAGCGGCCGGTATTATCAAATCGGAACGGTGTTGTTTTCCATTATGATAACGCATGGCACCACACACCTTTGGTTACTCGGCAAAAATAGCCCATATAGCCCTGACCTTGCGCCTTCGGATTACCATTTGTTTCGTTCCATGCAAAACTCTTTAAATGGTAACATTTTTAACAACGCGGATGATGTCAGATCACACCTAATTCAGTATTTTAATAGCAAAGACCAGACATTTTACGAACGGGGAATTTTTACGCTGCCAGAACGATGGAAAAAGGTCATCGACAAGAACGGGCAATATCTAATTGAATAAAGTTATATTTTTAAACAAAAATTCAGAATTTGCCTTCTTATTTGAAATCGGCAATGACTTAGTTGCCAACCCTATATATTCCAAAAATTGAGAGAGAGTACCGCCACCTAGCAAATGAAGAATAATGGCCTATTGAACTTAACACTAATCACTAAGACATAAAATATGAAATCCTAGTAAAAAGATATATAAAATTACAGCATATTAATGTTAACCCAACAAATGTACCTGACGAGACTATTTGCAATACTGACCATCTTAGATACAAAAGAATAATAGATAAAGTTGGACAGAATAAAGGGAAATTCTGGCCAACTCAGACGAGTATTACCATTATACTTAAGACGGCAAAAAATCCTAGTACCTAGAATGAGTAATAATTTAGAAACCGACTATGGAATGGGCCATGAGCTAATAGAAGAAAGAATGACCAGGGCAGACTATATTCTAAAAATTGGGGGATGGTACCGCCAACTATTGGTTAATCCAAACACCTATTGGACTTAACACTAAGCATTAAGAAATAAAATATGAAATCCACGTGAAAAGATATATAAAATTACAGCATATTAATGTTAACCCAACAAATGTAACTGACAGGACTATTTGGAATACTGACCATCTTAGATACAAAAGAATAATAGATAAAGTTGGACAGAATAAAGGGAAATCCTGGCCAACTCAGACGAGTATTACCATTGTACTTAAGACGGCAGAAAATCCTAACACCTAGATGACTAATAATTTAGAAAGAGACTATGCAACGGAACAACTGCTAATAGAAAATTAGTAAACAGGGCTAACTATACTCTAAAAATTGGGAGATGGTACCGCCACCTCCCGTAGCAAATAAAGAATAAAGGCCTATTGGACTTAACATTAAGCATTAAGACATAAAATATGAAATCCTAGTTAAAATATAGAAAATAAAATTATAGCCTATTAATGTTAACCTAACAAATGTAACAGACAGCTCTATAGTTAATACTGACCATGTTAGTTACAAAAAAAATACTAGACAAAGTTGGACAGAATAAAGGAAAATTCTGGCCAACTCAGACGAGTATTACCATTGTACTTAAGACGGCAGAAAATCCTAGCACCTAGAATGAGTAATAATTTAGAAACAGACTATGCAACGGAACACCTGCTAATAGAAAATTAGTGATCAGGGCTAACTATATACTAAAAATTGGGAGATGGTACCGCCACCTAGCAAATGAAGAATATGAGCCTATTGGAGTAAACACTAATCACTAAGACATAAAAAATGAAATCCTAGTGAAAAGATATATAAAATTACAGCCTATTAATGTTAACTCAACAAATGTACCTGACAGCACTATTTGGAATACTGACCATCTTAGATCCAAAAGAATAATAGATAAAGTTGGACAGAATAAAGGAAAATTCTGGCCAACTCAGACGAGTATTACCATTATACTTAAGACGGCAAAAAATCCTAGTACCTAGAATGATTAATAATTTAGAAACCGACTATGGAATGGGCCATGAGCTAATAGAAGAAAGAATGACCAGGGCAGACTATATTCTAAAAATTGGGGGATGGTACCGCCAACTAATGGTTAATCCAAACACCTATTGGACTTAACACTAAGCATTAAGAAATAAAATATGAAATCCAAGTGAAAAGATATATAAAATTACAGCCTATTAATGTTAACCCAACAAATGTACCTGACAGCACTATTTGGAATACTGACCATCTTAGATACAAAAGAATAAAAGATAAAGTTGGACAGAATAAAGGAAAATTCTGGCCAACTCAGACGAGTATTACCATTGTACTTAAGACGGCAGAAAATCCTAACTCCTAGAATGACTAATAATTTAGAAAGAGATTATGCATCGGAACACTTTCTAATAGAAAATTAGTGAACAGGGCTAACTATATTCTAAAAATTGGGAGAGAGTACCGCCACCTAGCAAATGAAGAATAATGGCCTATTGGACTTGACACTAATCACTAAGACATAAGATATGAAATCCTAGTGAAAAGATATATAAAATTACAGCATATTAATGTTAACCCAACAAATGTAACAGACAGCACTATTTGGAATACTGACCATCTTAGATCCAAAAGAATAATAGATAAAGTTGGACAGAATAAAGGGAAATTCTGGCCAACTCAGACGAGTATTACCATTATACTTAAGACGGCAAAAAATCCTAGTACCTAGAATGAGTAATAATTTAGAAACCGACTATGGAATGGGCCATGAGCTAATAGAAGAAAGAATGACCAGGGCAGACTATATTCTAAAAATTGGGGGATGGTACCGCCACCTATTGGTTAATCCAAACACCTATTGGACTTAACACTAAGCATTAAGAAATAAAATATGAAATCCAAGTGAAAAGATCCAACTCAGACGAGTATTACCATTGTACTTAAGACGGCAGAAAATCCTAGCACCTACAATGAGCAATAATTTAGAAACAGACTATGCAACGGAAAAACTGCCAATAGAAAATTAGTGACCAGGGCGAACTATATTCTATAAATTGGGAGATGGTAACGCCACCTCCCCTAGCAAATAAAGAATAAAGGCCTATTGGACTTAACATTAAGCATTAAGACATAAAATATCAAATCCTAGTTAAAATATAGAAAATAAAATTGCAGCCTATTAATGTTAACCAAACGAATGTAACAGACAGCACTATTTGGAATACTGACACTCTTAGATACAAAAGAATAATAGATAAAGTTGGACAGAATAAAGGGAAATTCTTGCTAACTCAGACGAGTATTACCATTGTACTTAAGACGGCAGAAAATCCTAGCACCTAGAATGAGCAATAATTTAGAAACAGACTATGCAGCGGAACAACTGCTAATAGAAAATTAGTAAACAGGGCTAACTCTAATCTATAAATTGGGAGATGGTAACGCCACCTCCCCTAGCAAATGAAGAATAATGGCCTATTAGACTTAACACTAATCACTAAGACATAAGATATGAAATCCAAGTGAAAAGATATATAAAATTACAGCCTCTTAATGTTAACCCAACAAATGTAACTGGCAGGACTATTTGGAATACCGACCATCTTAGAAACAAAAGAATAATAGAAAAAGTTGGACAGAATAAAGGAAAATTCTGGCCAACTCAGACGAGTATTACCATTGTATTTAAGACGGCAGAAAATCCTAACTCCTAGAATGACTAATAATTTAGAAAGAGACTATACAACGGAACACCTGCTAATAGAAAATTAGTGAACAGGGCTAACTATATTCTAAAAATTGGGAGAGAGTACCGCCACCTAGCAAATGAAGAATAATGGCCTATTGGACTTAACACTAATCACTAAGACATAAGATATGAAATCCTAGTGAAAAGATATAAAAAATTACAGCCTATTAATGTTAATCCAACAAATGTAACTGACAGGACTATTTGGAATACTGGCCATCTTAGATACAAAAGAATAATAGATAAAGTTGGACAGAATAAAGGGAAATTCTGGCCAACTCAGACGAGTATTACCATTGTACTTAAGACGGCAGAAAATCCTAACTCCTAGAATGACTAATAATTTAGAAAGAGACTATGCAACGGAAAAACTGCCAATAGAAAATTAGTGAACAGGGCGAACTATATTCTAAAAATTGGGAGATGGTAATGCCACCTCGCCTAGCAAATGAAGAATAAGAACCAATTGTACTTAACACTAAGCATTAAGACATAAAATATGAAATCGCAGTTAAAATATAGAAAATAAAATTGCAGCCTATTAATGTTAACCAAACGAATGTAACAGACAGCTCTATAGTTAATACTGACCATGTTAGTTACAAAAAAAATACTAGGCAAAGTTAGACAGAATAAAGGGAAATTCTTGCTAACTCAGACAAGTATTACCATTGCACTTAAGACGGCAGAAAATCCTAGCACCTAGAATGAGCAATAATTTAGAAACAGACTATGCAACGGAACAACTGCTAATAGAAAATTAGTAAACAGGGCTAACTATATTCTATAAATTGGGAGATGGTAACGCCGCCTCCCCTAGCAAATGAAGAATAATGGCCTATTAGACTTAACACTAATCACTAAGACATAAGATATGAAATCCTAGTGAAAAGATATATAAAATTACAGCATATTAATGTTAACACAACAAATGTAACAGACATCACTATTTGGAATACTGACCATCTTAGAAACAGAAGAATAATAGATAAAGTTGGACAGAATAAAGGAAAATTCTGGCCAACTCAGACGAGTATTACCATTGTATTTAAGACGGCAGAAAATCCTAACTCCTAGAATGACTAATAATTTAGAAAGAGACTATACAACGGAACACCTGCTAATAGAAAATTAGTGAACAGGGCTAACTATATTCTAAAAATTGGGAGAGAGTACCGCCACCTAGCAAATGAAGAATAATGGCCTATTGGACTTAACACTAATCACTAAGACATAAGATATGAAATCCTAGTGAAAAGATATATAAAATTACAGCCTATTAATGTTAACCCAACAAATGTAACTGACAGGACTATTTGGAATACTGGCCATCTTAGATACAAAAGAATAATAGATAAAGTTGGACAGAATAAAGGGAAATTCTGGCCAACTCAGACGAGTATTACCATTGTACTTAAGACGGCAGAAAATCCTAGCACCTAGAATGAGCAATAATTTAGAAAAAGACTATGCAACGGAAAAACTGCCAATAGAAAATTAGTGAACAGGGCGAACTATATTCTAAAAATTGGGAGATGGTAATGCCACCTCGCCTAGGAAATGAAGAATAAGAACCTATTGTACTTAACACTAAGCATTAAGACATAAAATATGAAATCCCAGTTAAAATATAGAAAATAAAATTACAGCCTATTAATGTTAACCAAACGAATGTAACAGACAGCTCTATAGTTAATACTGACCATGTTAGTTACAAAAAAAATACTAGGCAAAGTTAGACAGAATAAAGGGAAATTCTGGCCAACTCAGACAAGTATTACCATTGCACTTAAGACGGCAGAAAATCCTAGCACCTAGAATGAGCAATAATTTAGAAACAGACTATGCAACGGAACAACTGCTAATAGAAAATTAGTAAACAGGGCTAACTATATTCTATAAATTGGGAGATGGTAACGCCGCCTCCCCTAGCAAATGAAGAATAATGGCCTATTAGACTTAACACTAATCACTAAGACATAAGATATGAAATCCTAGTGAAAAGATATATAAAATTACAGCATATTAATGTTAACACAACAAATGTAACAGACATCACTATTTGGAATACTGACCATCTTAGAAACAGAAGAATAATAGATAAAGTTGGACAGAATAAAGGGAATTTCTGGCCAACTCAGACGATTATTACCATTGTACTTAAGACGGCAGAAAATCCTAACTCCTAGAATGACTAATAATTTAGAAAGAGACTATGCAACGGAACACCTGCTAATAGAAAATTAGTGAACAGGGCTAACTATATTCTAAAAATTGGGAGAGAGTACCGCCACCTAGCAAATGAAGAATAATGGCCTATTGAACTTAACACTAATCACTAAGACATAAGATATGAAATCCTAGTGAAAAGATATATAAAATTACAGCCTATTAATGTTAACCCAACAAATGTAACTGACAGGACTATTTGGAATACTGGCCATCTTAGATACAAAAGAATAATAGATAAAGTTGGACAGAATAAAGGGAAATTCTGGCCAACTCAGACGAGTATTACCATTGTACTTAAGACGGCAGAAAATCCTAGCACCTAGAATGAGCAATAATTTAGAAAAAGACTATGCAACGGAAAAACTGCCAATAGAAAATTAGTGAACAGGGCGAACTATATTCTAAAAATTGGGAGATGGTAATGCCACCTCGCCTAGGAAATGAAGAATAAGAACCTATTGTACTTAACACTAAGCATTAAGACATAAAATATGAAATCCCAGTTAAAATATAGAAAATAAAATTACAGCCTATTAATGTTAACCAAACGAATGTAACAGACAGCTCTATAGTTAATACTGACCATGTTAGTTACAAAAAAAATACTAGGCAAAGTTAGACAGAATAAAGGGAAATTCTGGCCAACTCAGACAAGTATTACCATTGCACTTAAGACGGCAGAAAATCCTAGCACCTAGAATGAGCAATAATTTAGAAACAGACTATGCAACGGAACAACTGCTAATAGAAAATTAGTAAACAGGGCTAACTATATTCTATAAATTGGGAGATGGTAACGCCGCCTCCCCTAGCAAATGAAGAATAATGGCCTATTAGACTTAACACTAATCACTAAGACATAAGATATGAAATCCTAGTGAAAAGATATATAAAATTACAGCATATTAATGTTAACACAACAAATGTAACAGACATCACTATTTGGAATACTGACCATCTTAGAAACAGAAGAATAATAGATAAAGTTGGACAGAATAAAGGGAATTTCTGGCCAACTCAGACGATTATTACCATTGTACTTAAGACGGCAGAAAATCCTAACTCCTAGAATGACTAATAATTTAGAAAGAGACTATGCAACGGAACACCTGCTAATAGAAAATTAGGGAACAGGGCTAACTATATTCTAAAAATTGGTAGAGAGTACCGCCACCTAGCAAATGAAGAATAATGGCCTATAGGACTTAACACTAATCACTATGACATAAAATATAAAATCCTAGTGAGAAG
Source organism: Arma custos (assembly GCA_037127475.1). Taxonomy (NCBI): domain Eukaryota; kingdom Metazoa; phylum Arthropoda; class Insecta; order Hemiptera; family Pentatomidae; genus Arma; species Arma custos. The sequence goes on from CM073759.1 coordinate 219,803,625, forward strand.
ATATATAAAATAACAGCATATTAATGTTAACCCAACAAATGTAACAGACAGCACTATTTGGAATACTGACCATCTTAGATACAAAGGTTGGACAGAATAAAGGGAAATTCTTGCTAACTCAGACGAGTATTACCATTGTACTTAAGACGGCAGAAAATCCTAGCACCTAGAAAGAGTAATAATTGAGAAACAGACTATGGAATGGTCCAAGAGCTAATAGAAGAAAGAGTGACCAGGGCAGACTATATTCTAAAAATTATGGGATGGTACCGCCACCTATTGGTTAATCCCAACACCTATTATACTTAAGACTAATCACTAAGACATAAGATATGAAATCCTAGTGAAAAGATATATAAAATTACAGCCTATTAATGTTAACCCAACAAATGTAACTGACAGGACTATTTGGAATACCGACCATCTTAGAAACAAAAGAATAATTGAAAAAGTTGGACAGAATAAAGGAAAATTCTGGCCAACTCAGACGAGTATTACCATTGTATTTAAGACGGCAGAAAATCCTAACTCCTAGAATGACTAATAATTTAGAAAGACACTATGCAACGGAACAACTGCTAATAGAAAATTAGTAAACAGGGCTAACTATATTCTAAAAATTGGGAGATGGTACCGCCACCTCCCGTAGCAAATAAAGAATAAAGGCCTATTGGACTTAACATTCAGCTTTAAGACATAAAATATGAAATCCTAGTTAAAATATAGATAATAAAATTACAGCCTATTAATATAAACCCAACAAATGTAACAGACAGCACCATTTGGAATACTGACCATCTTAGATACAAAAGAATAATAGATAAAGTTGGACAGAATAAAGGGAAATTCTTGCTAACTCAGACGAGTATTACCATTGTACTTATGACGGCAGAAAATCCTAGCACCTAGAAAGAGTAATAATTGAGAAACAGACTATGGAATGGGCCAAGAGCTAATAGAAGAAAGAGTGACCAGGGCAGACTATATTCTAAAAATTGGGGGATGGTACCGCCACCTATTGGTTAATCCTAACACCTATTATACTTAATACTAAGCATTAAGACATAAAATATGAAACCCTAGTGAAAAGATATATAAAAGTACAGCCTATTAATGTTAATCCAACAAATATAACTGACAGGACTATTTGGAATACTGACCATCTTAGAAACAAAAGAATAATAGATAAAGTTGGACAGAATAAAGGGAAATTCTTGCTAAATCAGAAGAGTATTACCATTGTACTTAAGACGGCAGAAAATCCTAGCACCTAGAAAGAGTAATAATTGAGAAACAGACTATGGAATGGTCCAAGAGCTAATAGAAGAAAGAGTGACCAGGGCAGACTATATTCTAAAAATTATGGGATGGTACCGCCACATATTGGTTAATCCTAACACCTATTATACTTAATACTAAGCATTAAGACATAAAATATGAAATCCTAGTGAAAAGATATATAAAATGACAGCCTACTAATGTTTATCCAACAAATGTAACTGACAGGACTATTTAGAATACAGACCATCTTAGAAACAAAAGAATAATAGATAAAGTTGGACAGAATAAAGGGAATTTCTGGCCAACTCAGACGAGTATTACCATTGTACTTAAGACGGCAGAAAATCCTAACTCCTAGAATGACTAATAATTTAGAAAGAGACTATGCAACGGAACACCTGCTAATAGAAAATTAGGGAACAGGGCTAACTATATTCTAAAAATTGGTAGAGAGTACCGCCACCTAGCAAATGAAGAATAATGGCCTATTGGACTTAACACTAATCACTATGACATAAAATATAAAATCCTAGTGAGAAGATATATAAAATAACAGCATATTAATGTTAACCAAACAAATGTAACAGACAGCACTATTTGGAATACTGACCATCTTAGATACAAAGGTTAGACAGAATAAAGGGAAATTCTTGCTAACTCAGACGAGTATTACTATTGTACTTAAGACGGCAGAAAATCCTAGCACCTAGAAAGAGTAATAATTGAGAAACAGACTATGGAATGGTCCAAGAGCTAATAGAAGAAAGAGTGACCAGGGCAGACTATATTCTAAAAATTATGGGATGGTACCGCCACCTATTATACTTAATACTAAGCATTAAGACATAAAATATGAAATCCTAGTGAAAAGATATATAAAATGACAGCCTACTAATGTTAATCCAACAAATGTAACTGACAGGACTATTTGGAATACTGGCCATCTTAGATACAAAAGAATAATAGATAAAGTTGGACAGAATAAAGGGAAATTCTGGCCAACTCAGACGAGTATTACCATTGTACTTAAGGCGGCAGAAAATCCTAGCACCTAGAATGAGCAATAATTTAGAGACAGACTATGCAACGGAAAAACTGCCAATAGAAAATTAGTGAACAGGGCGAACTATATTCTAAAAATTGGGAGATGGTAACGCCACCTCGCCTAGCAAATGAAGAATAAGAACCTATTGGACTTAACACTAAGCATTAAGACATAAAATATGAAATCCTAGTTAAAATATAGAAAATAAAATTGCAGCCTATTAATGTTAACCAAACGAATGTAACAGACAGCTCTATAGTTAATACTGACCATGTTAGTTACAAAAAAAATACTAGGCAAAGTTAGACAGAATAAAGGGAAATTCTGGCCAACTCAGACAAGTATTACCATTGTACTTAAGACGGCAGAAAATCCTAGCACCTAGAATGAGCAATAATTTAGAAACAGACTATGCAACGGAACAACTGCTAATAGAAAATTAGTAAACAGGGCTAACTATATTCTATAAATTGGGAGATGGTAACGCCGCCTCCCCTAGCAAATGAAGAATAATGGCCTATTAGACTTAACACTAATCACTAAGACATAAGATATGAAATCCTAGTAAAAAGATATATAAAATTACAGCCTATTAATGTTAACCCAACAAATGTAACTGACAGGACTATTTGGAATACCGACCATCTTAGAAACAAAAGAATAATTGAAAAAGTTGGACAGAATAAAGGAAAATTCTGGCCAACTCAGACGAATATTACCATTGTATTTAAGACGGCAGAAAATCCTAACTCCTAGAATGACTAATAATTTAGAAAGACACTATGCAACGGAACAACTGCTAATAGAAAATTAGTAAACAGGGCTAACTATATTCTAAAAATTGGGAGATGGTACCGCCACCTCCCGTAGCAAATAAAGAATAAAGGCCTATTGGACTTAACATTCAGCATTAAGACATAAAATATGAAATCCTCCTAGTTAAAATATAGATAATAAAATTACAGCCTATTAATATAAACCCAACAAATGTAACAGACAGCACCATTTGGAATACTGACCATCTTAGATACAAAAGAATAATAGATAAAGTTGGACAGAATAAAGGGAAATTCTTGCTAACTCAGACGAGTATTACCATTGTACTTATGACGGCAGAAAATCCTAGCACCTAGAAAGAGTAATAATTGAGAAACAGACTATGGAATGGTCCAAGAGCTAATAGAAGAAAGAGTGACCAGGGCAGACTATATTCTAAAAATTATGGGATGGTACCGCCACCTATTGGTTAATCCTAAAACCTATTATACTTAAGACATAAAATATGAAATCCTAGTGAAAAGATATATAAAATTACAGCCTATTAATGTTAATCCAACAAATGTAACTGACAGGACTATTTATAATACAGACCATCTTAGAAACAAAAGAATAATAGATAAAGCTGGACAGAATAAAGGGAATTTCTGGCCAACTCAGACGAGTATTACCATTGTACTTAAGACGGCAGAAAATCCTAACTCCTAGAATGACTAATAATTTAGAAAGAGACTATGCAACGGAACACCTGCTAATAGAAAATTAGGGAACAGGGCTAACTATATTCTAAAAATTGGGAGAGAGTACCGCCACCTAGCAAATGAAGAATAATGGCCTATTGGACTTAACACTAATCACTATGACATAAAATATTAAATCCTAGTGAGAAGATATATAAAATAACAGCATATTAATGTTAACCCAACAAATGTAACAGACAGCACTATTTGGAATACTGACCATCTTAGATACAAAGGTTGGACAGAATAAAGGGAAATTCTTGCTAACTCAGACGAGTATTAACATTGTACTTAAGACGGCAGAAAATCCTAGCACCTAGAAAGAGTAATAATTGAGAAACAGACTATGGAATGTTCCAAGAGCTAATAGAAGAAAGAGTGACCAGGGCAGACTAAAAATTATGAGATGGTACCGCCACCTATTGGTTAATCCTAACACCTATTATACTTAATACTAAGCATTAAGACATAAAATATGAAATCCTAGTGAAAAGATATATAAAATTACAGCCTATTAATGTTAATCCAACAGATGTAACTGACAGGACTATTTAGAATACAGACCATCTTAGAAACAAAAGAATAATAGATAAAGTTGGACAGAATAAAGGGAATTTCTGGCCAACTCAGACGAGTATTACCATTGTACTTAAGACGGCAGAAAATCCTAACTCCTAGAATGACTAATAATTTAGAAAGAGACTATGCAACGGAACACCTGCTAATAGAAAATTAGGGAACAGGGCTAACTATATTCTAAAAATTGGTAGAGAGTACCGCCACCTAGAAAATGAAGAATAATGGCCTATTGGACTTAACACTAATCACTATGACATAAAATATAAAATCCTAGTGAGAAGATATATAAAATAACAGCATATTAATGTTAACCCAACAAATGTAACAGACAGCACTATTTGGAATACTGACCACCTTAGATACAAAGGTTGTGTTTCGGAAACAATATTGTTAAATAAAACATAGTTTATTGACAAGGTAATTCATTAGTTTCTTTACTTGTAAATATAATCATATTCAGATGGAAGGTTTATTTTAATTGTATTTAAACGTCCGTTATTATTATTAGCTAGATTCGCAACTTGCAAAGTTTAATGGATAGTGCATTGTTTATTGCAAGTGGATTAAGGTTGGACAATTGTTTACGGCTGACGACGCTCCTCACGATAAGCCAGTACCGTCTCGACTGCTGGACCAGTGGAACCGTCCTCATGAGACCTCCATGACGAACACTTTCGTCGCCTACTCTCTTTGCCTTCCTTCTAGATGCGGCCATTCTCCCCAGATGTACATTCTATGGTAGAAGAAAGGATAGTGGAAGAAGCAGCACTTCCCGAATAGCCACCAGTACTCAGGGTGGACTTTATTTTAAGGAAAGTTTTTTTTTATTTTTTTATTTTCACGAAAATAGTGATACAAACTTTAAAGTTAAAATTTGTTATCTACTGTTCAAATTGATCGCTTGCAGTGAGGGACAAATATTATTATAAATCTTATTATTTTTTTTCTTTATATACATGCTACATGCAAATAAATATTATTTTGTTTTTGTTTAATCTTCCAGAAAATGGTTCCTTTTTTTCTTTAAACCCACATGGGTGGAGTATAACTGTATATAACAAATAAATAACTGGCGCATATAATCAGGACAGATTCAAATTTTTAATGCTAAAATTTATCATGCCTGAACATTTGGTCCTCCGAAACCGGATTTGTTAATTGGTTATTAATTACTTAAAAATAAAATAGGACATTTTCTGGAAGTTCTAATGAATTACTTTGTTTATTTCAGCTTTACATATTTACAATTAAAAATAAAACAATAGGGTTTTGTTACTAAAATATTGACGCTGAAACATCAAGCTCATTTTCTCTTTATTTTAGTAATTAAAGATTGGTTGTTCCCCCTGACACCTTTTTTTTTTTTAACATCAAATCTCAAGATGACTGAAGCAGCTCTTCGAAAAAAGCTTAATCAACTTGGATCGGAGATAAAAACGGTTGTGGAATTAGGGCGTAAGATAGAAAATGAAGCCAGCAACCTCTTCATGTTTAAGGGGATGTATAAAAGTACAAAAGAGGTTTATATCTCATATACTGCAACATGGGAAGCATTGGAAGACCTTTCTGCTGCCGGTGGAGTTGAGATAACAGATAAGGATCGTAATACGCTGCAAGCTGTGAAACGTTATTTCCATGAAGCAAACGCGATTTACGAGCATTACATGAATCCTACACCCACAAGCCAATCATCACCTTCGACTTCGACGAGCTTTCTCAATGAATCCAGATTTGTCCGAGTTAACCTGCCGCGGATCAATCTTCCCAAATTTGGGGGAAATTACAGTGACTGGCCTACCTTTCGAGACACTTACATTTCCTTGATTCATGGTGACGCATCTATTCCAAAAATTGAGAAGTACCACTACCTGTTGTCTTGTTTGGTGGGGTCCGCTCGTTCGCTCCTTAAGAGTATACCGCTCCGAGAAGATAATTACGACCAAGCATGGACTACCTTGACGGAGACATATGATAATAAGAGAGTGCTAGCCATGCAACATTTAAATGCACTTTTGGATTTCAAACGTTTGCCTGCGAAACCAAACCTCAGCCTATTGAAATCGTTCATTTCTGAGGTTGGTGAGAATGTACAAGCCTTCAAGCTTTTGAACGTCCCGTCTGCTGACGAATTTATATTGTTTGCGTTAGCTATCAGATGCTTGGATCCAACTACTAGGCGGGACTTTGAAAAGAAAAATCTCGACTTGGATTTTCCGAAATTTGATAGCCTAATCAAGTTTGTAAAAGATGAGTGTAGGATTTTGGAACTCTCAGACATTCGTTCTACGAATTTATCGCCAGACTCATCGCCACGAACCTCGAATGCGAACTCAAAAGTTAAGAAGGCCTTAGTAGTGGAGGGAAAATCAACTCGTCGCACCTGGCAAAAGGAAAAACCTTCATCCTCATGGCAAGCATATCCATGCCCTGTATGCAAAGATACCCATTCTCTTTATTCATGTAGTAAATTTCGTCGGGCAACGAAAAAGGATAAGAGGAAACTGCTCAGTAATTGGAAGGGTTGTCTAAATTGCCTATATCCAGATCACGAAGCAAAAGTATGTCCTTCGACGCGTAGCTGTTATATTTGCAAAAAACGTCATCATACTTGGCTTCACTTGGACGACGATTATGAAAGCTTGCCTGCCAATAACAGCTCAGCTACAAGTGAGGATTCCATAAATAACGATCAAGGCGAACAGACAATAAGTCCCACTTCCGTGTCTCTATCCACCAATGCAAGATTTAAAGACGTACTCCTGGGTACCGCTTGTGCTACGATCAAGGATCATAGAGGGAATTTTCAAACGGTGCGCATGGTATTAGACTGTGGAAGTCAGTGCTCCTTTATATCTTATGATTGTTTTAAGCGCCTTCGACTATGCGTTAAACCATCCACTGTGACGATATCGGGAATTGGTCAAACATCGTTGCCAGGATCACATGGCATCGCCCAATGCACAATTCGACCATCTCAAGGCAAATTACAACTTAAAACCAACGCTGTGGTAGTCGACTGTGTCACAGGTGAACTTCCTCATGTTGAACTACCCTCAGAATTTCTTGAGGCCTATAAAGGTTTTGATCTAGCAGATCCGACATTTTATCAGCCGGGAAACATTGATTTTCTACTAGGAGCTGATCTCTATTTTGACATCGTCATGCAAAGGCCTATTACAATACAACCGAGTCTCCCAAAACTTGTTCCTACCATCTTTGGGCATGTGGTAGCTGGGCCTTACGAAAGCCATTGCGAGCAGGGCTTAAGGAGACATGCCCTTTATGTTCACGCTACCAATAATTTAAGTGAAGAGATTTCGAAATTCTGGCAGATCGAGGAAATACAATCACAACCTCTCCAGTCCCCATCGGACCTTTATTGTGAGCAGCATTTTATCACAACCAAATCCCGAACCCCGGACGGAAGATATATAATTCGATTACCGTTCAAAGAATCATTTACTGGAGATCTTAGTGAATCTAAAGGTCAAGCCCTTAAACGATTTTACATGTTGGAATCAAAACTGGCGAAAAATCAAACTCTACGTCGAGAATACGTTAACTTTATGGACGAGTATTTGAATCTTAATCACATGGAATTGGCTATAAAACCTGGATCGTACTTTATTCAGCATCACAGTATAATTAAAGAAGATGGTGACAACTTCAAAATTCGTGTGGTATTTGACGCATCGGCCTCCACCTGTAGCGGATCCCTCAACGACCTTCTGCACACTGGTCCTAAGCTGCATATGGAAATCACTGACATCTTAATCAAATTTAGATGCCATCCAATCGCCTTCACAGCGGACATCGTGAAAATGTACCGCCAAATTCTCCTGTCTCCTGAGGACAGGAAATATCAGCATATATTTTGGAGATCAGACCCCTCAAAACCTCTTCAAGAGTACAATTTAAATACGCTCTCGTATGGATTGTCAGTAGCCCCGTTTCTGGCTCTCAGAGTTATCCAGCAGTTAGTCAAGGACGAAGCCCTCGCCTACCCTTTAGCCTCAAGGGCACTTACCGAAGAAATTTATGTGGACGATATTGTTACTGGCTCTTCTGATATAAGTTCAGCGTCCAAGCTCAAAGAAGAACTAGTCGACTTACTACGTAAAGGTGGGTTTGAGCTCAGTAAATGGGCAAGTAATGCACCAAAACTCATCGATGGTCAGCAACAGGTACCACTGAGCCTAGCGTCACACGAAACTTGTTTAAAGATATTGGGACTCCAATGGGACCCATCAAGGGATATTTTCACATATCGTATTAAGCCAATGTCTTCAACCACATTCACCAAGAGAACCGTCTTGTCGATTATAGCCAGGATCTACGATCCAGTAGGCTACATTGCCCCAATTGTATTCTATGCCAAGCATATACTGCAAAGTCTTTGGAAGGAAAAGTTGGATTGGGACGACGAACTCCCTTTACATTTACAACAGACATGGTCTCATTTCATCTCTCAACTCCCGTTTTTATGTGATGTAGCTATTCCTCGTTATATTAGGACGCACGGAGCGGTTGAGTGTGATGTTATCGGTTTTAGTGATGCGTCGGAGCGCGGTTACAGTGCAGTCATTTATTTACGAGTTGTTAATGACGGTAAGGTCACTTCTCATCTGATAAAATCGAAAACAAAATTAGCCCCGACTAAACCACTAACCATTCCACGGCTGGAGCTATGTGGAGCTCTACTTCTCGCCAGATTATATACTTCTCTCCAAGAATTTCTTCATCGACTGCCAATACAAGAACATTACTGGTTCACAGATTCAATGATTGTCCTGGGGTGGTTAAAAACGTCACCATATAACTTGAAGACCTTTGTAGCTCATCGAATCGTAGCAATTGCAGAAAAAACTCGAACAGAGGATTGGTATCATATATCAAGCGAAACAAACGCAGCTGATTGCGCTTCCAGAGGGATATTACCACTAGATTTATTGCAACATCCTATTTGGTGGAAGGGACCTTCATGGTTAAATGCTGATAAAACCAACTGGCCAATCCAGGATATGGAAACGGACTCATTTACGGACCTTCCGGAAATGAAACCAGCTTTGTTAACAACTCTACTGGTGGAAGGGAAAAAACCATATCTGATTGAGTGGTCCGAACGTTTTTCTTGCTATGGACGGCTGCTGAGAGTAATGTGCTACGTTCTCCGTTTCGTCAATAGGTTGTTGGATAGGAAACCAAAAAAAAGCGGAACCATCCAGGCCAAAGAACTAGAAATAGCTGATCGAATATTTGTCAAGCTTATTCAGAAATTTTACTTGAGACAAGAATTTCCGGATTCGGAGTTGTTGCCAATATCTATTGCACTAAGGCGTCTTAATGCAGTTCGTGATGAACAAAACATTATTAGAGTTGGAGGTCGATTACAAAACTCCAATCTTCCTGAAAAGAGTAAACATCCAATGTTAATTCCAAAATGTCACTACGCCAAACTCTTAATAGATTATCACCATCGAGCCTACCTTCACTTAGGACCATCCGCCTTACGAGCTATGCTCCAAAGAACATATTGGATTTTATCAGCCAGAACTCTGATCAAGCAGAGGATATATCGATGTCTGAAGTGTTTCAAGGAATCACAGCGACCCAAGGAGCCCTTCATGGGAGTGCTACCTGCATCCAGATTCGTAGAAGGAAGGCCCTTTCAACATACAGGAGTAGACTTCGGGGGGCCTTTTATCATTCGGGAATCGCCTCGAAGAAAAAGCTCACAGAGCAAGGCATACCTGGCTCTCTTCATTTGCATGACAACGAAAAGTGTCCACTTGGAACTTGTGTCTAATTGTACCATTGATGCATTTTTGGCGGCTTTCGACAGATTTATTTCAAGGCGAGGAGCACCTTATCGAATGTACTCTGATTGTGGATCCAATTTCATCGGAGCTGCCAACAAACTAAGGGAGCTTCTAAAATGGCAACGATTGAAGGAGACACAAAACGACATAATGAATCATGCTTCTTCAAAGGGAATCGAGTGGTCATTCAACCCTCCCCATGCCCCGCACTTTGGAGGGCTGTGGGAAGCAGGCATAAAATCTGTTAAGACAATCTTACGCAAGGTAATGGCAGATACTCCTTTCACGTTTGAGGAACTTTGTACGATTTTTGCTCGCATTGAAGCCATTTTAAATTCTCGACCTCTCTTAACACTCGAATCTGATCCGGAGAGTTATGAAAGCTTAACACCAGGGCATTTTTTAATAGGTTGCCCAATAACCGGCAGACCTGAAGAAACCCTGTGGGACACCAAAGAGAACAGACTCGATCGTTGGCAACTGGTACAACAGAGAACAGAACACTATTGGCGCAGATGGCGTAAAGAATATTTGCATCAATTGCAGCAACGGAACAAGTGGATCAAAAATGAGCCCAACCTTAAGGTAGATGACCTAGTTGTAGTGAACGAAGCCAACTCCCCGCCACTTTATTGGCCACTAGCGCGAGTACACGGGATTCATCCCGGAGAAGATGGAGTAGTTCGCGTGGTAACCCTTCGTTTTGCTTCGGGCGCTATTTTAAAGCGACCCGTAACCAAAGTTATATCTCTTGCTCCCGTAACTTCACCAGAAAACATAGAGACCTAAAAATTCCATGTGGAATTTTGGTGGGCTGTATGTTTCGGAAACAATATTGTTAAATAAAACATAGTTTATTGACAAGGTAATTCATTAGTTTCTTTACTTAAAAATATAATCATATTCAGATGGAAGGTTTATTTTAATTGTATTTAAACGTCCGTTATTATTATTAGCTAGATTCGCAACTTGCAAAGTTTAATGGATAGTGCATTGTTTATTGCAAGTGGATTAAGGTTGGACAATTGTTTACGGCTGACGACGCTCCTCACGATAAGCCAGTACCGTCTCGACTGCTGGACCAGTGGGACCGTCCTCATGAGACCTCCATGACGAACACTTTCGTCGCCTACTCTCTTTGCCTTCCTTCTAGATGCGGCCATTCTCCCCAGATGTACATTCTATGGTAGAAGAAAGGATAGTGGAAGAAGCAGCACTTCCCGAATAGCCACCAGTACTCAGGGTGGACTTTATTTTAAGGAAAGTTTTTTTTTATTTTCACGAAAATAGTGATACAAACTTTAAAGTTAAAATTTGTTATCTACTGTTCAAATTGATCGCTTGCAGTGAGGGACAAATATTATTATAAATCTTATTATTTTTTTTCTTTATATACATGCTACATGCAAATAAATATTATTTTGTTTTTGTTTAATCTTCCAGAAAATGGTTCCTTTTTTTCTTTAAACCCACATGGGTGGAGTATAACTGTATATAACAAATAAATAACTGGCGCATATAATCAGGACAGATTCAAATTTTTAATGCTAAAATTTATCATGCCTGAACAGGTTGGACAGAATAAAAGGAAATTCTTGCTAACTCAGACGAGTATTACCATTGTACTTAAGACGGCAGAAAATCCTAGCACCTAGAAAGAGTAATAATTGAGAAACAGACTATGGAATGGTCCAAGAGCTAATAGAAGAAAGAGTGACCAGGGCAGACTATATTCTAAAAATTATGGGATGGTACCGCCACCTATTGGTTAATCCTAAAACCTATTATACTTAAGACATAAAATATGAAATCCTAGTGAAAAGATATATAAAATTACAGCCTATTAATGTTAATCCAACAAATGTAACTGACAGGACTATTTAGAATACAGACCATCTTAGAAACAAAAGAATAATAGATAAAACTGGACAGAATAAAGGGAATTTCTGGCCAACTCAGACGAGTATAACCATTGTACTTAAGACGGCAGAAAATCCTAACTCCTAGAGATCCTATGCATCCTATCCTAAAGAGACTATGCAACGGAACACCTGCTAATAGAAAATTAGTGAACAGGGCTAACTATATTCTAAAAATTGGGAGAGAGTACCGCCACCTAGCAAATGAAGAATAATGGCCTATTGGACTTAACACTAATCACTATGATATAAAATATAAAATCCTAGTGAGAAGATATATAAAATAACAGCATATTAATGTTAACCCAACAAATGTAACAGACAGCACTATTTGGAATACTGACCATCTTAGATACAAAGGTTGGATAGAATAAAGGGAAATTCATGCTAACTCAGACGAGTATTAACATTGTACTTAAGACGGCAGAAAATCCTAGCACCTAGAAAGAGTAATAATTGAGAAACAGACTATGGAATGTTCCAAGAGCTAATAGAAGAAAGAGTGACCAGGGCAGACTATATTCTAAAAATTATGAGATGGTACCGCCACCTATTGGTTAATCCTAACACCTATTATACTTAATACTAAGCATTAAGACATAAAATATGAAATCCTAGTGAAAAGATATATAAAATTACAACCTATTAATGTTAATCCAACAAAAGTAACTGACAGGACTATTTAGAATACGGATCGTCTTAGAAACAAAAGAATAATAGATAAAGTTGGACAGAATAAAGGAAAATTCTGGCCAACTCAGACGAGTATTACCATTGTACTTAAGACGGCAGAAAATCCTAGCACCTAGAAAGAGTAATAATTGAGAAACAGACTATGGAATGGGCCAAGAGCTAATAGAAGAAAGAGTGACCAGGGCAGACTATATTCTAAAAATTATGGGATGGTACCACCACCTATTGGGTAATCCTAAAACCTATTATACTTAAGACATAAAATATGAAATCCTAGTGAAAAGATATATAAAATTACAGCCTATTAATGTTAATCCAACAAATGTAACTGACAGGAATATTTAGAATACAGACCATCTTAGAAACAAAAGAATAATAGATAAAGTTGGACAGAATAAAGGGAATTTCTGGCCAACTCAGACGAGTATTACCATTGTACTTAAGACGGAGGAAAATCCTAACTCCTAGAGATCCTATGCATCCTATCCTAAAGAGACTATGCAACGGAACACCTGCTAATAGAAAATTAGGGAACAGGGCTAACTATATTCTCAAAATTGGGAGAGAGTACCGCCACCTAGCAAATGAAGAATAATGGCCTATTGGACTTAACACTAATCACTATGACATAAAATATAAAATCCTAGTGAGAAGATATATAAAATAACAGCATATTAATGTTAACCCAACAAATGTAACAGACAGCACTATTTGGAATACTGACCATCTTAGATACAAAGGTTGGATAGAATAAAGGGAAATTCTTGCTAACTCAGACGAGTATTAACATTGTACTTAAGACGGCAGAAAATCCTAGCACCTAGAAAGAGTAATAATTCAGAAACAGACTATGGAATGTTCCAAGAGCTAATAGAAGAAAGAGTGACCAGGGCAGACTATATTCTAAAAATTATGAGATGGTACCGCCACCTATTGGTTAATCCTAACACCTATTATACTTAATACTAAGCATTAAGACATAAAATATGAAATCCTAGTGAAAAGATATATAAAATTACAACCTATTAATGTTAATCCAACAAAAGTAACTGACAGGACTATTTAGAATACGGATCGTCTTAGAAACAAAAGAATAATAGATAAAGTTGGACAGAATAAAGGAAAATTCTGGCCAACTCAGACGAGTATTACCATTGTACTTAAGACGGCAGAAAATCCTAGCACCTAGAAAGAGTAATAATTGAGAAACAGACTATGGAATGGGCCAAGAGCTAATAGAAGAAAGAGTGACCAGGGCAGACTATATTCTAAAAATTATGGGATGGTACCACCACCTATTGGGTAATCCTAAAACCTATTATACTTAAGACATAAAATATGAAATCCTAGTGAAAAGATATATAAAATTACAGCCTATTAATGTTAATCCAACAAATGTAACTGACAGGAATATTTAGAATACAGACCATCTTAGAAACAAAAGAATAATAGATAAAGTTGGACAGAATAAAGGGAATTTCTGGCCAACTCAGACGAGTATTACCATTGTACTTAAGACGGAGGAAAATCCTAACTCCTAGAGATCCTATGCATCCTATCCTAAAGAGACTATGCAACGGAACACCTGCTAATAGAAAATTAGGGAACAGGGCTAACTATATTCTCAAAATTGGGAGAGAGTACCGCCACCTAGCAAATGAAGAATAATGGCCTATTGGACTTAACACTAATCACTATGACATAAAATATAAAATCCTAGTGAGAAGATATATACAATAACAGCATATTAATGTTAACCCAACAAATGTAACAGACAGCACTATTTGGAATACTGACCATCTTGGATACAAAGGTTGGACAGAATAAAGGGAAATTCTTGCTAACTCAGACGAGTATTACCATTGTACTTAAGACGGCAGAAAATCCTAGCACCTAGAAAGAGTAATAATTGAGAAACAGACTATGGAATGGGCCAAGAGCTAATAGAAGAAAGAGTGACCAGGGCAGACTATATTCTAAAAATTATGGGATGGTACCGCCACCTATTGGTTAATCCTAAAACCTATTATACTTAAGACATAAAATATGAAATCCTAGTGAAAAGATATATAAAATTACAGCCTATTAATATTAATCCAACAAATGTAACTGACAGGACTATTTAGAATACAGACCATCTTAGAAACAAAAGAATAATAGATAAAGCTGGACAGAATAAAGGGAATTTCTGGCCATCACAGACGAGTATAACCATTGTACTTAAGACGGCAGAAAATCCTAACTCCTAGAGATCCTATGCATCCTATCCTAAAGAGACTATGCAACGGAACACCTGCTAATAGAAAATTAGTGAACAGGGCTAACTATATTCTAAAAATTGGGAGAGAGTACCGCCACCTAGCAAATGAAGAATAATGGCCTATTGGACTTAACACTAATCACTATGACATAAAATATAAAATCCTAGTGAGAAGATATATAAAATAACAGCATATTAATGTTAACCCAACAAATGTAACAGACAGCACTATTTGGAATACTGACCATCTTAGATACAAAGGTTGGATAGAATAAAGGGAAATTCTTGCTAACTCAGACGAGTATTAACATTGTACTTAAGACGGCAGAAAATCCTAGCACCTAGAAAGAGTAATAATTGAGAAACAGACTATGGAATGTTCCAAGAGCTAATAGAAGAAAGAGTGACCAGGGCAGAATATATTCTAAAAATTATGAGATGGTACCGCCACCTATCGGTTAATCCTAACACCTATTATACTTAATACTAAGCATTAAGACATAAAATATGAAATCCTAGTGAAAAGATATATAAAATGACAGCCTATTAATGTTAATCCAACAAATGTAACTGACAGGACTATTTAGAATACGGACCGTCTTGGAAACAAAAGAATAATAGATAAAGTTGGACAGAATAAAGGAAAATTCTGGCCAACTCAGACGAGTATTACCATTGTACTTAAGACGGCAGAAAATCCTAGCACCTAGAAAGAGTAATAATTGAGAAACAGACTATGGAATGGGCCAAGAGCTAATAGAAGAAAGAGTGACCAGGGCAGACTATAATCTAAAAATTATGGGATGGTACCGCCACCTATTGGTTAATCCTAAAACCTATTATACTTAAGACATAAAATATGAAATCCTAGTGAAAAGATATATAAAATTACAGCCTATTAATGTTAAACCAACAAATGTAACTGACATGACTATTTAGAATACAGACCATCTTAGAAACAAAAGAATAATAGATAAAGCTGGACAGAATAAAGGGAATTTCTGGCCAACTCAGACGAGTATAACCATTGTACTTAAGACGGCAGAAAATCCTAACTCCTAGAGATCCTATGCATCCTATCCTAAAGAGACTATGCAACGGAACACCTGCTAATAGAAAATTAGTGAACAGGGCTAACTATATTCTAAAAATTGGGAGAGAGTACCGCCACCTAGCAAATGAAGAATAATGGCCTATTGGACTTAACACTAATCACTATGACATAAAATATAAAATCCTAGTGAGAAGATATATAAAATAACAGCATATTAATGTTAACCCAACAAATGTAACAGACAGCACTATTTGGAATACTGACCATCTTAGATACAAAGGTTGGATAGAATAAAGGGAAATTCTTGCTAACTCAGACGAGTATTAACATTGTACTTAAGACGGCAGAAAATCCTAGCACCTAGAAAGAGTAATAATTGAGAAACAGACTATGGAATGTTCCAAGAGCTAATAGAAGAAAGAGTGACCAGGGCAGACTATATTCTAAAAATTATGAGATGGTACCGCCACCTATCGGTTAATCCTAACACCTATTATACTTAATACTAAGCATTAAGACATAAAATATGAAATCCTAGTGAAAAGATATATAAAATGACAGCCTATTAATGTTAATCCAACAAATGTAACTGACAGGACTATTTAGAATACGGACCGTCTTAGAAACAAAAGAATAATAGATAAAGTTGGACAGAATAAAGGAAAATTCTGGCCAACTCAGAAGAGTATTACCATTGTACTTAAGACGGCAGAAAATCCTAGAACCTAGAAAGAGTAATAATTGAGAAACAGACTATGGAATGGGCCAAGAGCTAATAGAAGAAAGAGTGACCAGGGCAGACTATATTCTAAAAATTATGGGATGGTACCGCCACCGATTGGTTAATCCTAAAACCTATTATACTTAAGACATAAAATATGAAATCCTAGTGAAAAGATATATAAAATTACAGCCTATTAATGTTAATCCAACAAATGTAACTGACAGGACTATTTAGAATACAGACCATCTTAGAAACAAAAGAATAATAGATAAAGTTGGACAGAATAAAGGGAATTTCTGGCCAACTCAGACGAGTATTACCATTGTACTTAAGACGGAGGAAAATCCTAACTCCTAGAGATCCTATGCATCCTATCCTAAAGAGACTATGCAACGGAACACCTGCTAGTAGAAAATTAGGGAACAGGGCTAACTATATTCTAAAAATTGGGAGAGAGTACCGCCACCTAGCAAATGAACAATAATGGCCTATTGGACTTAACACTAATCACTATGACATAAAATATAAAATCCTAGTGAGAAGATATATAAAATAACAGCATATTAATGTTAACCCAACAAATGTAACAGACAGCACTATTTGGAATACTGACCATCTTAGATACAAAGGTTGGATAGAATAAAGGGAAATTCTTGCTAACTCAGACGAGTATTAACATTGTACTTAAGACGGCAGAAAATCCTAGCACCTAGAAAGAGTAATAATTGAGAAACAGACTATGTAATGTTCCAAGAGCTAATAGAAGAAAGAGTGACCAGGGCAGACTATATTCTAAAAATTATGAGATGGTACCGCCACCTATTGGTTAATCCTAACACTTATTATACTTAATACTAAGCATTAAGACATAAAATATGAAATCCTAGTGAAAAGATATATAAAATTACAACCTATTAATGTTAATCCAACAAATGTAACTGACAGGACTATTTAGAATACGGACCGTCTTAGAAACAAAAGAATAATAGATAAAGTTGGACAGAATAAAGGAAAATTCTGGCCAACTCAGACGAGTATTACCATTGTACTTAAGACGGCAGAAAATTCTAGCACCTAGAAAGAGTAATAATTGAGAAACAGACTATGGAATGGGCCAAGAGCTAATAGAAGAAAGAGTGACCAGGGCAGACTATATTCTAAAAATTATGGGATGGTACCGCCACCTATTGGTTAATCCTAAAACCTATTATACTTAAGACATAAAATATGAAATCCTAGTGAAAAGATATATAAAATTACAGCCTATAAATGTTAATCCAACAAATGTAACTGACAGGACTATTTAGAATACAGACCATCTTAGAAACAAAAGAATAATAGATAAAGCTGGACAAAATAAAGGGAATTTCTGGCCAACTCAGACGAGTATTACCATTGTACTTAAGACGGCAGAAAATCCTAACTCCTAGAGATCCTATGCATCCTATCCTAAAGAGACTATGCAACGGAACACCTGCTAATAGAAAATTAGGGAACAGGGTTAACTATATTCTAAAAATTGGGAGAGAGTACCGCCACCTAGCAAATGAAGAATAATGGCCTATTGGACTTAACACTAATCACTATGACATAAAATATAAAATCCTAGTGAGAAGATATATAAAATAACAGCATATTAATGTTAACCCAACAAATGTAACAGACAGCACTATTTGGAATACTGACCATCTTAGATACAAAGGTTGGACAGAATAAAGGGAAATTCTTGCTAACTCAGACGAGTATTAACATTGTACTTAAGACGGCAGAAAATCCTAGCACCTAGAAAGAGTAATAATTGAGAAACAGACTATGGAATGGTCCAAGAGCTAATAGAAGAAAGAGTGACCAGGGCAGACTATATTCTAAAAATTATGGGATGGTACCGCCACCTATTGGTTAATCCCAACACCTATTATACTTAAGACTAATCACTAAGACATAAGATATGAAATCCTAGTGAAAAGATATATAAAATTACAGCCTATTAATGTTAACCCAACAAATGTAACTGACAGGACTATTTGGAATACCGACCATCTTAGAAACAAAAGAATAATTGAAAAAGTTGGACAGAATAAAGGAAAATTCTGGCCAACTCAGACGAGTATTACCATTGTATTTAAGACGGCAGAAAATCCTAACTCCTAGAATGACTAATAATTTAGAAAGACACTATGCAACGGAACAACTGCTAATAGAAAATTAGTAAACAGGGCTAACTATATTCTAAAAATTATGAGATGGTACCGCCACCTATTGGTTAATCCTAACACCTATTATACTTAATACTAAGCATTAAGACATAAAATATGAAATCCTAGTGAAAAGATATATAAAATTACAACCTATTAATGTTAATCCAACAAATGTAACTGACAGGACTATTTAGAATACGGACCGTCTTAGAAACAAAAGAATAATAGATAAAGTTGGACAGAATAAAGGAAAATTCTGGCCAACTCAGACGAGTATTACCATTGTACTTAAGACGGCAGAAAATTCTAGCACCTAGAAAGAGTAATAATTGAGAAACAGACTATGGAATGGGCCAAGAGCTAATAGAAGAAAGAGTGACCAGGGCAGACTATATTCTAAAAATTATGGGATGGTACCGCCACCTATTGGTTAATCCTAAAACCTATTATACTTAAGACATAAAATATGAAATCCTAGTGAAAAGATATATAAAATTACAGCCTATAAATGTTAATCCAACAAATGTAACTGACAGGACTATTTAGAATACAGACCATCTTAGAAACAAAAGAATAATAGATAAAGCTGGACAAAATAAAGGGAATTTCTGGCCAACTCAGACGAGTATTACCATTGTACTTAAGACGGCAGAAAATCCTAACTCCTAGAGATCCTATGCATCCTATCCTAAAGAGACTATGCAACGGAACACCTGCTAATAGAAAATTAGGGAACAGGGTTAACTATATTCTAAAAATTGGGAGAGAGTACCGCCACCTAGCAAATGAAGAATAATGGCCTATTGGACTTAACACTAATCACTATGACATAAAATATAAAATCCTAGTGAGAAGATATATAAAATAACAGCATATTAATGTTAACCCAACAAATGTAACAGACAGCACTATTTGGAATACTGACCATCTTAGATACAAAGGTTGGACAGAATAAAGGGAAATTCTTGCTAACTCAGACGAGTATTAACATTGTACTTAAGACGGCAGAAAATCCTAGCACCTAGAAAGAGTAATAATTGAGAAACAGACTATGGAATGTTCCAAGAGCTAATAGAAGAAAGAGTGACCAGGGCAGACTATATTCTAAAAATTATGAGATGGTACCACCACCTATTGGTTAATCCTAACACCTATTATACTTAATACTAAGCATTAAGACATAAAATATGAAATCCTAGTGAAAAGATATATAAAATTACAACCTATTAATGTTAATCCAACAAATGTAACTGACAGGACTATTTAGAATACGGACCGTCTTAGAAACAAAAGAATAATAGATAAAGTTGGACAGAATAAAGGAAAATTCTGGCCAACTCAGACGAGTATTACCATTGTACTTAAGACGGCAGAAAATCCTAGCACCTAGAAAGAGTAATAATTGAGAAACAGACTATGGAATGGGCCAAGAACTAATAGAAGAAAGAGTGACCAGGGCAGACTATATTCTAAAAATTATGGGATGGTACCGCCACCTATTGGTTAATTCTAAAACCTATTATACTTAAGACATAAAATATGAAATCCTAGTGAAAAGATATTTAAAATTACAGCCTATTAATGTTAATCCAACAAATGTAACTGACAGGACTATTTAGAATACAGACCATCTTAGAAACAAAAGAATAATAGATAAAGCTGGACAGAATAAAGGGAATTTCTGGCCAACTCAGACGAGTATTACCATTGTACTTAAGACGGCAGAAAATCCTAACTCCTAGAGATCCTATGCATCCTATCCTAAAGAGACTATGCAACGGAACAGCTGCTAATAGAAAATTAGGGAACAGGGCTAACTATATTCTAAAAATTGGGAGAGAGTACCGCCACCTAGCAAATGAAGAATAATGGCCTATTGGACTTAACACTAATCACTATGACATAAAATATAAAATCCTAGTGAGAAGATATATAAAATAACAGCATATTAATGTTAACCCAACAAATGTAACAGACAGCACTATTTGGAATACTGACCATCTTAGATACAAAGGTTGGACAGAATAAAGGGAAATTCTTGCTAACTCAGACGAGTATTAACATTGTACTTAAGACGGCAGAAAATCCTAGCACTTAGAAAGAGTAATAATTGAGAAACAAACTATGGAATGTTCCAAGAGCTAATAGAAGAAAGAGTGACCAGGGCAGACTATATTCTAAAAATTATGAGATGGTACCGCCACCTATTGGTTAATCCTAACACCTATTATACTTAATACTAAGCATTAAGACATAAAATATGAAATCCTAGTGAAATGATATATAAAATTACAACCTATTAATGTT
Source organism: Arma custos (assembly GCA_037127475.1). Lineage (NCBI taxonomy): Eukaryota > Metazoa > Arthropoda > Insecta > Hemiptera > Pentatomidae > Arma > Arma custos. Next base: position 219,825,021 of record CM073759.1, read on the forward strand.
AATCCAACAAATGTAACTGACAGGACTATTTAGAATACGGACCGTCTTAGAAACAAAAGAATAATAGATAAAGTTGGACAGAATAAAGGAAAATTCTGGCCAACTCAGACGAGTATTACCATTGTACTTAAGACGGCAGAAAATCCTAGCACCTAGAAAGAGTAATAATTGAGAAACAGACTATGGAATGGGCCAAGAGCTAACAGAAGAAAGAGTGACCAGGGCAGACTATATTCTAAAAATTATGGGATGGTACCGCCACCTATTGGTTAATCCTAAAACCTATTATACTTAAGACATAAAATATGAAATCCTAGTGAAAAGATATATAAAATTACAGCCTATTAATGTTAATCCAACAAATGTAACTGACAGGACTATTTAGAATACAGACCATCTTAGAAACAAAAGAATAATAGATAAAGCTGGACAGAATAAAGGGAATTTCTGGCCAACTCAGACGAGTATTACCATTGTACTTAAGACGGCAGAAAATCCTAACTCCTAGAGATCCTATGCATCCTATCCTAAAGAGACTATGCAACGGAACACCTGCTAATAGAAAATTAGGGAACAGGGCTAACTATATTCTAAAAATTGGGAGAGAGTACCGCCACCTAGCAAATGAAGAATAATGGCCTATTGGACTTAACACTAATCACTATGACATAAAATATAAAATCCTAGTGAGAAGATATATACAATAACAGCATATTAATGTTAACCCAACAAAAGTAACAGACAGCACTATTTGGAATACTGACCATCTTAGATACAAAGGTTGGACAGAATAAAGGGAAATTCTTGCTAACTCAGACGAGTATTACCATTGTACTTAAGACGGCAGAAAATCCTAGCACCTAGAAAGAGTAATAATTGAGAAACAGACTATGGAATGGTCCAAGAGCTAATAGAAGAAAGAGTGACCAGGGCAGACTATATTCTAAAAATTATGGGATGGTACCGCCACCAATTGGTTAATCCTAACACCTATTATACTTAATACTAAGCATTAAGACATAAAATATGAAATCCTAGTAAAAAGATATATAAAATGACAGCCTATTAATGTTAATCCAACAAATGTAACTGACAGGACTATTTGGAATACTGGCCATCTTAGAAACAAAAGAATAATAGATAAAGTTGGACAGAATAAAGGAAAATTCTGGCCAACTCAGACGAGTATTACCATTGTACTTAAGACGGCAGAAAATCCTAGCACCTAGAAAGAGTAATAATTGAGAAACAGACTATGGAATGGGCCAAGAGCTAACAGAAGAAAGAGTGACCAGGGCAGACTATATTCTAAAAATTATGGGATGGTACCGCCACCTATTGGTTAATCCTAAAACCTATTATACTTAAGACATAAAATATGAAATCCTAGTGAAAAGATATATAAAATTACAGCCTATTAATGTTAATCCAACAAATGTAACTGACAGGACTATTTAGAATACAGACCATCTTAGAAACAAAAGAATAATAGATAAAGTTGGACAGAATAAAGGGAATTTCTGGCCAACTCAGACGAGTATTACCATTGTACTTAAGACGGCAGAAAATCCTAACTCCTAGAGATCCTATGCATCCTTTTCTAAAGAGACTATGCAACGGAACACCTGCTAATAGAAAATTAGGGAACAGGGCTAACTATATTCTAAAAATTGGGAGAGAGTACCGCCACCTAGCAAATGAAGAATAATGGCCTATTGGACTTAACACTAATCACTATGACATAAAATATAAAATCCTAGTGAGAAGATATATGAAATAACAGCATATTAATGTTAACCCAACGAAAGTAACAGACAGCACTATTTGGAATACTGACCATCTTAGATACAAAGGTTGGACAGAATAAAGGGAAATTCTTGCTAACTCAGACGAGTATTACCATTGTACTTAAGACGGCAGAAAATCCTAGCACCTAGAAAGAGTAATAATTGAGAAACAGACTATGGAATGGTCCAAGAGCTAATAGAAGAAAGAGTGACCAGGGCAGACTATATTCTAAAAATTATGGGATGGTATCGCCACCTATTGGTTAATCCTAACACCTATTATACTTAATACTAAGCATTAAGACATAAAATATGAAATCCTAGTGAAAAGATATATAAAATGACAGCCTATTAATGTTAATCCAACTAATGTAACTGACAGGACTATTTGGAATACTGGCCATCTTAGAAACAAAAGAATAATAAATAAAGTTGGACAGAATAAAGGAAAATTCTGGCCAACTCAGACGAGTATTACCATTGTACTTAAGACGGCAGAAAATCCTAGCACCTAGAAAGAGTAATAATTGAGAAACAGACTATGGAATGGGCCAAGAGCTAATAGAAGAAAGAGTGACCAGGGCAGACTATATTCTAAAAATTATGGGATGGTACCGCCACCTATTGGTTAATCCTAAAACCTATTATACTTAAGACATAAAATATGAAATCCTAGTGAAAAGATATATAAAATTACAGCCCATTAATGTTAATCCAACAAATGTAACTGACAGGACTATTTAGAATACAGACCATCTTAGAAACAAAAGAATAATAGATAAAGTTGGACAGAATAAAGGGAATTCCTGGCCAACTCAGACGAGTATTACCATTGTACTTAAGACGGCAGAAAATCCTAACTCCTAGAGATCCTATGCATCTTATCCTAAAGAGACTATGCAACGGAACACCTGCTAATAGAAAATTAGGGAACAGGGCTAACTATATTCTAAAAATTGGGAGAGAGTACCGCCACCTAGCAAATGAAGAATAATGGCCTATTGGACTTAACACTAATCACTATGACATAAAATATAAAATCCCAGTGAGAAGATATATACAATAACAGCATATTAATGTTAACCCAACAAATGTAACAGACAGCACTATTTGGAATACTGACCATCTTAGATCCAAAAGAATAATAGATAAAGTAGGAAAGAATAAAGGAAAATTCTGGCCAACTCAGACGAGTATTACCATTGTACTTAAGACGGCAGAAAATCCTGACTCCTAGAATGAGCAATAATTTAGAAACCGACTATTGAATGGGCCATGAGCTAATAGAAGAAAGAATGACCAGGGCAGACTATTTTCTAAAAATGGGGGATGGTACCGCCACCTATTGGTTAATCCTAAAACCTATTATACTTAAGACATAAAATATGAAATCCTAGTGAAAAGATATATAAAATTACAGCCTATTAATGTTAATCCAACAAATGTAACTGACAGGACTATTTAGAATACAGACCATCTTAGAAACAAAGGTTGGACAGAATAAAGGGAAATTCTTGCTAACTCAGACGAGTATTAACATTGTACTTAAGACGGCAGAAAATCCTAGCACCTAGAAAGAGTAATAATTGAGAAACAGACTATGGAATGTTCCAAGAGCTAATAGAAGAAAGAGTGACCAGGGCAGACTATATTCTAAAAATTATGAGATGGTACCGCCACCTATTGGTTAATCCTAACACCTATTATACTTAATACTAAGCATTAAGACATAAAATATGAAATCCTAGTGAAAAGATATATAAAATTACAACCTATTAATGTTAATCCAACAAATGTAACTGACAGGACTATTTAGAATACGGACCGTCTTAGAAACAAAAGAATAATAGATAAAGTTGGACAGAATAAAGGAAAATTCTGGCCAACTCAGACGAGTATTACCATTGTACTTAAGACGGCAGAAAATCCTAGCACCTAGAAAGAGTAATAATTGAGAAACAGACTATGGAATGGGCCAAGAGCTAATAGAAGAAAGAGTGACCAGGGCAGACTATATTCTAAAAATTATGGGATGGTACCGCCACCTATTGGTTAATCCTAAAACCTATTATACTTAAGACATAAAATATGAAATCCTAGTGAAAAGATATATAAAATTACAGCCTATTAATGTTAATCCAACAAATGTAACTGACAGGACTATTTAGAATACAGACCATCTTAGAAACAAAAGAATAATAGATAAAGTTGGACAGAATAAAGGGAATTTCTGGCCAACTCAGACGAGTATTAACATTGTACTTAAGACGGCAGGAAATCCTAACTCCTAGAGATCCTATGCATCCTATCCTAAAGAGACTATGCAACGGAACACCTGCTAATAGAAAATTAGGGAACAGGGCTAACTATATTCTAAAAATTGGGAGAGAGTACCGCCACCTAGCAAATGAAGAATAATGGCCTATTGGACTTAACATTAATCACTATGACATAAAATATAAAATCCTAGTGAGAAGATATATAAAATAACAGCATATTAATGTTAACCCAACAAATGTAACAGACAGCACTATTTGGAATACTGACCATCTTAGATACAAAGGTTGGACAGAATAAAGGGAAATTCTTGCTAACTCAGACGAGTATTACCATTGTACTTAAGACGGCAGAAAATCCTAGCACCTAGAAAGAGTAATAATTGAGAAACAGACTATGGAATGGTCCAAGAGCTAATAGAAGAAAGAGTGACCAGGGCAGACTATATTCTAAAAATTATGGGATGGTACCGCCACCAATTGGTTAATCCTAACACCTATTATACTTAATACTAAGCATTAAGACATAAAATATGAAATCCTAGTGAAAAGATATATAAAATTACAGCCTATTAATGTTAATCCAACAAATGTAACTGACAGGACTATTTGGAATACTGACCATCTTAGAAACAAAAGAATAATAGATAAAGTTGGACAGAATAAAGGAAAATTCTGGCCAACTCAGACGAGTATTACCATTGTACTTAAGACGGCAGAAAATCCTAGCACCTAGAAAGAGTAATAATTGAGAAACAGACTATGGAATGGGCCAAGAGCTAATAGAAGAAAGAGTGACCAGGGCAGACTATATTCTAAAAATTATGGGATGGTATCGCCACCTATTGGTTAATCCTAACACCTATTATACTTAATACTAAGCATTAAGACATAAAATATGAAATCCTAGTGAAAAGATATATAAAATGACAGCCTATTAATGTTAATCCAACAAATGTAACTGACAGGACTATTTGGAATACTGGCCATCTTAGAAACAAAAGAATAATAAATAAAGTTGGACAGAATAAAGGAAAATTCTGGCCAACTCAGACGAGTATTACCATTGTACTTAAGACGGCAGAAAATCCTAGCACCTAGAAAGAGTAATAATTGAGAAACAGACTATGGAATGGGCCAAGAGCTAATAGAAGAAAGAGTGACCAGGGCAGACTATATTCTAAAAATTATGGGATGGTACCGCCACCTATTGGTTAATCCTAAAACCTATTATACTTAAGACATAAAATATGAAATCCTAGTGAAAAGATATATAAAATTACAGCCTATTAATGTTAATCCAACAAATGTAACTGACAGGACTATTTAGAATACAGACCATCTTAGAAACAAAAGAATAATAGATAAAGCTGGACAGAATAAAGGGAATTTCTGGCCAACTCAGACGAGTATTACCATTGTACTTAAGACGGTAGAAAATCCTAACTCCTAGAGATCCTATGCATCCTATCCTAAAGAGACTATGCAACGGAACACCTGCTAATAGAAAATTAGGGAACAGGGCTAACTATATTCTAAAAATTGGGAGAGAGTACCGCCACCTAGCAAATGAAGAATAATGGCCTATTGGACTTAACACTAATCACTATGACATAAAATATAAAATCCTAGTGAGAAGATATATACAATAACAGCATATTAATGTTAACCCAACAAATGTAACAGACAGCACTATTTGGAATACTGACCATCTTAGATACAAAGGTTGGATAGAATAAAGGGAAATTCTTGCTAACTCAGACGAGACTTAACATTGTACTTAAGACGGCAGAAAATCCTAGCACCTAGAAAGAGTAATAATTGAGAAACAGACTATGGAATGTTCCAAGAGCTAATAGAAGAAAGAGTGACCAGGGCAGACCATATTCTAAAAATTATGAGATGGTACCGCCACCTATTGGTTAATCCTAACACCTATTATACTTAATACTAAGCATTAAGACATAAAATATGAAATCCTAGTGAAAAGATATATAAAATTACAACCTATTAATGTTAATCCAACAAATGTAACTGACAGGACTATTTAGAATACGGACCGTCTTAGAAACAAAAGAATAATAGATAAAGTTGGACAGAATAAAGTAAAATTCTGGCCAACTCAGACGAGTATTACCATTGTACTTAAGACGGCAGAAAATCCTAGCACCTAGAAAGAGTAATAATTGAGAAACAGACTATGGAATGGGCCAAGAGCTAATAGAAGAAAGAGTGACCAGGGCAGACTATATTCTAAAAATTATGGGATGGTACCACCACCTATTGGTTAATCCTAAAACCTATTATACTTAAGACATAAAATATGAAATCCTAGTGAAAAGATATATAAAATTACAGCCTATTAATGTTAATCCAACAAATGTAACTGACAGGACTATTTAGAATACAGACCATCTTAGAAACAAAAGAATAATAGATAAAGTTGGACAGAATAAAGGGAATTCCTGGCCAACTCAGACGAGTATTACCATTGTACTTAAGACGGCAGAAAATCCTAACTCCTAGAGATCCTATGCATCTTATCCTAAAGAGACTATGCAACGGAACACCTGCTAATAGAAAATTAGGGAACAGGGCTAACTATATTCTAAAAATTGGGAGAGAGTACCGCCACCTAGCAAATGAAGAATAATGGCCTATTGGACTTAACACTAATCACTATGACATAAAATATAAAATCCCAGTGAGAAGATATATACAATAACAGCATATTAATGTTAACCCAACAAATGTAACAGACAGCACTATTTGGAATACTGACCATCTTAGATCCAAAAGAATAATAGATAAAGTAGGAAAGAATAAAGGAAAATTCTGGCCAACTCAGACGAGTATTACCATTGTACTTAAGACGGCAGAAAATCCTGACTCCTAGAATGAGCAATAATTTAGAAACCGACTATTGAATGGGCCATGAGCTAATAGAAGAAAGAATGACCAGGGCAGACTATATTCTAAAAATGGGGGATGGTACCGCCACCTATTGGTTAATCCTAAAACCTATTATACTTAAGACATAAAATATGAAATCCTAGTGAAAAGATATATAAAATTACAGCCTATTAATGTTAATCCAACAAATGTAACTGACAGGACTATTTAGAATACAGACCATCTTAGAAACAAAGGTTGGACAGAATAAAGGGAAATTCTTGCTAACTCAGACGAGTATTAACATTGTACTTAAGACGGCAGAAAATCCTAGCACCTAGAAAGAGTAATAATTGAGAAACAGACTATGGAATGTTCCAAGAGCTAATAGAAGAAAGAGTGACCAGGGCAGACTATATTCTAAAAATTATGAGATGGTACCGCCACCTATTGGTTAATCCTAACACCTATTATACTTAATACTAAGCATTAAGACATAAAATATGAAATCCTAGTGAAAAGATATATAAAATTACAACCTATTAATGTTAATCCAACAAATGTAACTGACAGGACTATTTAGAATACGGACCGTCTTAGAAACAAAAGAATAATAGATAAAGTTGGACAGAATAAAGGAAAATTCTGGCCAACTCAGACGAGTATTACCATTGTACTTAAGACGGCAGAAAATCCTAGCACCTAGAAAGAGTAATAATTGAGAAACAGACTATGGAATGGGCCAAGAGCTAATAGAAGAAAGAGTGACCAGGGCAGACTATATTCTAAAAATTATGGGATGGTACCGCCACCAATTGGTTAATCCTAACACCTATTATACTTAATACTAAGCATTAAGACATAAAATATGAAATCCTAGTGAAAAGATATATAAAATTACAGCCTATTAATGTTAATCCAACAAATGTAACTGACAGGACTATTTGGAATACTGACCATCTTAGAAACAAAAGAATAATAGATAAAGTTGGACAGAATAAAGGAAAATTCTGGCCAACTCAGACGAGTATTACCATTGTACTTAAGACGGCAGAAAATCCTAGCACCTAGAAAGAGTAATAATTGAGAAACAGACTATGGAATGGGCCAAGAGCTAATAGAAGAAAGAGTGACCAGGGCAGACTATATTCTAAAAATTATGGGATGGTATCGCCACCTATTGGTTAATCCTAACACCTATTATACTTAATACTAAGCATTAAGACATAAAATATGAAATCCTAGTGAAAAGATATATAAAATTACAACCTATTAATGTTAATCCGACAAATGTAACTGACAGGACTATTTAGAATACGGACCGTCTTAGAAACAAAAGAATAATAGATAAAGTTGGACAGAATAAAGGAAAATTCTGGCCAACTCAGACGAGTATTACCATTGTACTTAAGACGGCAGAAAATCCTAGCACCTAGAAAGAGTAATAATTGAGAAAAATACTATGGAATGGGCCAAGAGCTAATAGAAGAAAGAGTGACCAGGGCAGACTATATTCTAAAAATTATGGGATGGTACCGCCACCTATTGGTTAATCCTAAAACCTATTATACTTAAGACATAAAATATGAAATCCTAGTGAAAAGATATATAAAATTACAGCCTATTAATGTTAATCCAACAAATGTAACTGACAGGACTATTTAGAATACAGACCATCTTAGAAACAAAAGAATAATAGATAAAGTTGGACAGAATAAAGGGAATTTCTGGCCAACTCAGACGAGTATTACCATTGCACTTAAGACGGCAGAAAATCCTAACTCCTAGAGATCCTATGCATCCTATCCTAAAGAGACTATGCAACGGAACACCTGCTAATAGAAAATTAGGGAACAGGGCTAACTATATTCTAAAAATTGGGAGAGAGTACCGCCACCTAGCAAATGAAGAATAATGGCCTATTGGACTTAACATTAATCACTATGACATAAAATATAAAATCCTAGTGAGAAGATATATAAAATAACAGCATATTAATGTTAACCCAACAAATGTAACAGACAGCACTATTTGGAATACTGACCATCTTAGATACAAAGGTTGGACAGAATAAAGGGAAATTCTTGCTAACTCAGACGAGTATTACCATTGTACTTAAGACGGCAGAAAATCCTAGCACCTAGAAAGAGTAATAATTGAGAAACAGACTATGGAATGGTCCAAGAGCTAATAGAAGAAAGAGTGACCAGGGCAGACTATATTCTAAAAATTATGGGATAGTACCGCCACCAATTGGTTAATCCTAACACCTATTATACTTAATACTAAGCATTAAGACATAAAATATGAAATCCTAGTGAAAAGATATATAAAATGACAGCCTATTAATGTTAATCCAACAAATGTAACTGACAGGACTATTTGGAATACTGACCATCTTAGAAACAAAAGAATAATAGATAAAGTTGGACAGAATAAAGGAAAATTCTGGCCAACTCAGACGAGTATTACCATTGTACTTAAGACGGCAGAAAATCCTAGCACCTAGAAAGAGTAATAATTGAGAAACAGACTATGGAATGGGCCAAGAGCTAATAGAAGAAAGAGTGACCAGGGCAGACTATATTCTAAAAATTATGGGATGGTACCGCCACCTATTGGTTAATCCTAAAACCTATTAAACTTAAGACATAAAATATGAAATCCTAGTGAAAAGATATATAAAATTACAGCCTATTAATGTTAATCCAACAAATGTAACTGACAGGACTATTTAGAATACAGACCATCTTAGAAACAAAAGAATAATAGATAAAGTTGGACAGAATAAAGGGAATTTCTGGCCAACTCAGACGAGTATTACCATTGTACTTAAGACGGCAGAAAATCCTAGCACCTAGAAAGAGTAATAATTGAGAAAAATACTATGGAATGGGCCAAGAGCTAATAGAAGAAAGAGTGACCAGGGCAGACTATATTCTAAAAATTATGGGATGGTACCGCCACCTATTGGTTAATCCTAAAACCTATTATACTTAAGACATAAAATATGAAATCCTAGTGAAAAGATATATAAAATTACAGCCTATTAATGTTAATCCAACAAATGTAACTGACAGGACTATTTAGAATACAGACCATCTTAGAAACAAAAGAATAATAGATAAAGTTGGACAGAATAAAGGGAATTTCTGGCCAACTCAGACGAGTATTACCATTGCACTTAAGACGGCAGAAAATCCTAACTCCTAGAGATCCTATGCATCCTATCCTAAAGAGACTATGCAACGGAACACCTGCTAATAGAAAATTAGGGAACAGGGCTAACTATATTCTAAAAATTGGGAGAGAGTACCGCCACCTAGCAAATGAAGAATAATGGCCTATTGGACTTAACATTAATCACTATGACATAAAATATAAAATCCTAGTGAGAAGATATATAAAATAACAGCATATTAATGTTAACCCAACAAATGTAACAGACAGCACTATTTGGAATACTGACCATCTTAGATACAAAGGTTGGACAGAATAAAGGGAAATTCTTGCTAACTCAGACGAGTATTACCATTGTACTTAAGACGGCAGAAAATCCTAGCACCTAGAAAGAGTAATAATTGAGAAACAGACTATGGAATGGTCCAAGAGCTAATAGAAGAAAGAGTGACCAGGGCAGACTATATTCTAAAAATTATGGGATAGTACCGCCACCAATTGGTTAATCCTAACACCTATTATACTTAATACTAAGCATTAAGACATAAAATATGAAATCCTAGTGAAAAGATATATAAAATGACAGCCTATTAATGTTAATCCAACAAATGTAACTGACAGGACTATTTGGAATACTGACCATCTTAGAAACAAAAGAATAATAGATAAAGTTGGACAGAATAAAGGAAAATTCTGGCCAACTCAGACGAGTATTACCATTGTACTTAAGACGGCAGAAAATCCTAGCACCTAGAAAGAGTAATAATTGAGAAACAGACTATGGAATGGGCCAAGAGCTAATAGAAGAAAGAGTGACCAGGGCAGACTATATTCTAAAAATTATGGGATGGTACCTCCACCTATTGGTTAATCCTAAAACCTATTAAACTTAAGACATAAAATATGAAATCCTAGTGAAAAGATATATAAAATTACAGCCTATTAATGTTAATCCAACAAATGTAACTGACAGGACTATTTAGAATACAGACCATCTTAGAAACAAAAGAATAATAGATAAAGTTGGACAGAATAAAGGGAATTTCTGGCCAACTCAGACGAGTATTACCATTGCACTTAAGACGGCAGAAAATCCTAACTCCTAGAGATCCTATGCATCCTATCCTAAAGAGACTATGCAACGGAACACCTGCTAATAGAAAATTAGGGAACAGGGCTAACTATATTCTAAAAATTGGGAGAGAGTACCGCCACCTAGCAAATGAAGAATAATGGCCTATTGGACTTAACATTAATCACTATGACATAAAATATAAAATCCTAGTGAGAAGATATATAAAATAACAGCATATTAATGTTAACCCAACAAATGTAACAGACAGCACTATTTGGAATACTGACCATCTTAGATACAAAGGTTGGACAGAATAAAGGGAAATTCTTGCTAACTCAGACGAGTATTACCATTGTACTTAAGACGGCAGAAAATCCTAGCACCTAGAAAGAGTAATAATTGAGAAACAGACTATAGAATGGGCCAAGAGCTAATAGAAGAAAGAGTGACCAGGGCAGACTATATTCTAAAAATTATGGGATGGTACCGCCACCTATTGGTTAATTCTAAAACCTATTATACTTAAGACATAAAATATGAAATCCTAGTGAAAAGATATTTAAAATTACAGCCTATTAATGTTAATCCAACAAATGTAACTGACAGGACTATTTAGAATACGGACCTTCTTAGAAACAAAAGAATAATAGATAAAGTTGGACAGAATAAAGGAAAATTCTGGCCAACTCAGACGAGTATTACCATTGTACTTAAGACGGCAGAAAATCCTAGCACCTAGAAAGAGTAATAATTGAGAAACAGACTATGGAATGGGCCAAGAGCTAATAGAAGAAAGAGTGACCAGGGCAGACTATATTCTAAAAATTATGGGATGGTACCGCCACCTATTGGTTAATTCTAAAACCTATTATACTTAAGACATAAAATATGAAATCCTAGTGAAAAGATATTTAAAATTACAGCCTATTAATGTTAATCCAACAAATGTAACTGACAGGACTATTTAGAATACAGACCATCTTAGAAACAAAAGAATAATAGATAAAGCTGGACAGAATAAAGGGAATTTCTGGCCAACTCAGACGAGTATTACCATTGTACTTAAGACGGCAGAAAATCCTAACTCCTAGAGATCCTATGCATCCTATCCTAAAGAGACTATGCAACGGAACACCTGCTAATAGAAAATTAGGGAACAGGGCTAACTATATTCTAAAAATTGGGAGAGAGTACCGCCACCTAGCAAATGAAGAATAATGGCCTATTGGACTTAACACTAATCACTATGACATAAAATATAAAATCCCAGTGAGAAGATATATACAATAACAGCATATTAATGTTAACCCAACAAATGTAACAGACAGCACTATTTGGAATACTGACCATCTTAGATCCAAAAGAATAATAGATAAAGTAGGAAAGAATAAAGGAAAATTCTGGCCAACTCAGACGAGTATTACCATTGTACTTAAGACGGCAGAAAATCCTGACTCCTAGAATGAGCAATAATTTAGAAACCGACTATGGAATGGGCCATGAGCTAATAGAAGAAAGAATGACCAGGGCAGACTATATTCTAAAAATGGGGGATGGTACCGCCACCTATTGGTTAATCCTAAAACCTATTATACTTAAGACATAAAATATGAAATCCTAGTGAAAAGATATATAAAATTACAGCCTATTAATGTTAATCCAACAAATGTAACTGACAGGACTATTTAGAATACAGACCATCTTAGAAACAAAGGTTGGACAGAATAAAGGGAAATTCTTGCTAACTCAGACGAGTATTAACATTGTACTTAAGACGGCAGAAAATCCTAGCACCTAGAAAGAGTAATAATTGAGAAACAGACTATGGAATGGGCCATGAGCTAATAGAAGAAAGAGTGACCAGGGCAGACTATATTCTAAAAATTATGGGATGGTACCGCCACCTATTGGTTAATTCTAAAACCTATTATACTTAAGACATAAAATATGAAATCCTAGTGAAAAGATATTTAAAATTACAGCCTATTAATGTTAATCCAACAAATGTAACTGACAGGACTATTTAGAATACAGACCATCTTAGAAACAAAAGAATAATAGATAAAGCTGCACAGAATAAAGGGAATTTCTGGCCAACTCAGACGAGTATTACCATTGTACTTAAGACGGCAGAAAATCCTAACTCCTAGAGATCCTATGCATCCTATCCTAAAGAGACTATGCAACGGAACACCTGCTAATAGAAAATTAGGGAACAGGGCTAACTATATTCTAAAAATTGGGAGAGAGTACCGCCACCTAGCAAATGAAGAATAATGGCCTATTGGACTTAACACTAATCACTATGACATAAAATATAAAATCCCAGTGAGAAGATATATACAATAACAGCATATTAATGTTAACCCAACAAATGTAACAGACAGCACTATTTGGAATACTGACCATCTTAGATCCAAAAGAATAATAGATAAAGTAGGAAAGAATAAAGGAAAATTCTGGCCAACTCAGACGAGTATTACCATTGTACTTAAGACGGCAGAAAATCCTGACTCCTAGAATGAGCAATAATTTAGAAACCGACTATGGAATGGGCCATGAGCTAATAGAAGAAAGAATGACCAGGGCAGACTATATTCTAAAAATGGGGGATGGTACCGCCACCTATTGGTTAATCCTAAAACCTATTATACTTAAGACGTAAAATATGAAATCCTAGTGAAAAGATATATAAAATTACAGCCTATTAATGTTAATCCAACAAATGTAACTGACAGGACTATTTAGAATACAGACCATCTTAGAAACAAAGGTTGGACAGAATAAAGGGAAATTCTTGCTAACTCAGACGAGTATTAACATTGTACTTAAGACGGCAGAAAATCCTAGCACCTAGAAAGAGTAATAATTGAGAAACAGACTATGGAATGGGCCATGAGCTAATAGAAGAAAGAGTGACCAGGGCAGACTATATTCTAAAAATTATGGGATGGTACCGCCACCTATTGGTTAATTCTAAAACCTATTATACTTAAGACATAAAATATGAAATCCTAGTGAAAAGATATTTAAAATTACAGCCTATTAATGTTAATCCAACAAATGTAACTGACAGGACTATTTAGAATACAGACCATCTTAGAAACAAAAGAATAATAGATAAAGCTGCACAGAATAAAGGGAATTTCTGGCCAACTCAGACGAGTATTACCATTGTACTTAAGACGGCAGAAAATCCTAACTCCTAGAGATCCTATGCATCCTATCCTAAAGAGACTATGCAACGGAACACCTGCTAATAGAAAATTAGGGAACAGGGCTAACTATATTCTAAAAATTGGGAGAGAGTACCGCCACCTAGCAAATGAAGAATAATGGCCTATTGGACTTAACACTAATCACTATGACATAAAATATAAAATCCCAGTGAGAAGATATATACAATAACAGCATATTAATGTTAACCCAACAAATGTAACAGACAGCACTATTTGGAATACTGACCATCTTAGATCCAAAAGAATAATAGATAAAGTAGGAAAGAATAAAGGAAAATTCTGGCCAACTCAGACGAGTATTACCATTGTACTTAAGACGGCAGAAAATCCTGACTCCTAGAATGAGCAATAATTTAGAAACCGACTATGGAATGGGCCATGAGCTAATAGAAGAAAGAATGACCAGGGCAGACTATATTCTAAAAATGGGGGATGGTACCGCCACCTATTGGTTAATCCTAAAACCTATTATACTTAAGACATAAAATATGAAATCCTAGTGAAAAGATATATAAAATTACAGCCTATTAATGTTAATCCAACAAATGTAACTGACAGGACTATTTAGAATACAGACCATCTTAGAAACAAAGGTTGGACAGAATAAAGGGAAATTCTTGCTAACTCAGACGAGTATTAACATTGTACTTAAGACGGCAGAAAATCCTAGCACCTAGAAAGAGTAATAATTGAGAAACAGACTATGGAATGTTCCAAGAGCTAATAGAAGAAAGAGTGACCAGGGCAGACTATATTCTAAAAATTATGAGATGGTACCGCCACCTATTGGTTAATCCTAACACCTATTATACTTAATACTAAGCATTAAGACATTAAATATGAAATCCTAGTGAAAAGATATATAAAATTACAACCTATTAATGTTAATCCAACAAATGTAACTGACAGGACTATTTAGAATACGGACCGTCTTAGAAACAAAAGAATAATAGATAAAGTTGGACAGAATAAAGGAAAATTCTGGCCAACTCAGACGAGTATTACCATTGTACTTAAGACGGCAGAAAATCCTAGCACCTAGAAAGAGTAATAATTGAGAAACAGACTATGGAATGGGCCAAGAGCTATTAGAAGAAAGAGTGACCAGGGCAGACTATATTCTAAAAATTATGGGATGGTACCGCCACCTATTGGTTAATCCTAAAACCTATTATACTTAAGACATAAAATATGAAATCCTAGTGAAAAGATATATAAAATTACAGCCTATTAATGTTAATCCAACAAATGTAACTGACAGGACTATTTAGAATACAGACCATCTTAGAAACAAAAGAATAATAGATAAAGCTGGACAGAATAAAGGGAATTTCTGGCCAACTCAGACGAGTATTACCATTGTACTTAAGACGGCAGAAAATCCTAATTCCTAGAGATCCTATGCATCCTATCCTAAAGAGACTATGCAACGGAACACCTGCTAATAGAAAATTAGGGAACAGGGCTAACTATATTCTAAAAATTGGGAGAGAGTACCGCCACCTAGCAAATGAAGAATAATGGCCTATTGGACTTAACATTAATCACTATGACATAAAAAATAAAATCCTAGTGAGAAGATATATAAAATAACAGCATATTAATGTTAACCCAACAAATGTAACAGACAGCACTATTTGGAATACTGACCATCTTAGATACAAAGGTTGGACAGAATAAAGGGAAATTCTTGCTAACTCAGACGAGTATTACCATTGTACTTAAGACGGCAGAAAATCCTAGCACCTAGAAAGAGTAATAATTGAGAAACAGACTATGGAATGGTCCAAGAGCTAATAGAAGAAAGAGTGACCAGGGCAGACTATATTCTAAAAATTATGGGATGGTACCGCCACCAATTGGTTAATCCTAACACCTATTATACTTAATACTAAGCATTAAGACATAAAATATGAAATCCTAGTGAAAAGATATATAAAATTACAGCCTATTAATGTTAATCCAACAAATGTAACTGACAGGACTATTTAGAATACGGACCATCTTAGAAACAAAAGAATAATAGATAAAGTTGGACAGAATAAAGGAAAATTCTGGCCAACTCAGACGAGTATTACCATTGTACTAGACGGCAGAAAATCCTAGCACCTAGAAAGAGTAATAATTGAGAAACAGACTATGGAATGGGCCAAGAGCTAATAGAAGACAGAGTGACCAGGGCAGACTATATTCTAAAAATTATGGGATGGTACCGCCACCATTGGTTAATCCTAAAACCTATTATACTAAAGACATAAAATATGAAATCCTAGTGAAAAGATATATAAAATTACAACCTATTAATGTTAATCCAACAAATGTAACTGACAGGACTATTTAGAATACGGACCTTCTTAGAAACAAAAGAATAATAGATAAAGTTGGACAGAATAAAGGAAAATTCTGGCCAACTCAGACGAGTATTACCATTGTACTTAAGACGGCAGAAAATCCTAGCACCTAGAAAGAGTAATAATTGAGAAACAGACTATGGAATGGGCCAAGAGCTAATAGAAGAAAGAGTGACCAGGGCAGACTATATTCTAAAAATTATGGGATGGTACCGCCACCTATTGGTTAATTCTAAAACCTATTATACTTAAGACATAAAATATGAAATCCTAGTGAAAAGATATTTAAAATTACAGCCTATTAATGTTAATCCAACAAATGTAACTGACAGGACTATTTAGAATACAGACCATCTTAGAAACAAAAGAATAATAGATAAAGCTGGACAGAATAAAGGGAATTTCTGGCCAACTCAGACGAGTATTACCATTGTACTTAAGACGGCAGAAAATCCTAACTCCTAGAGATCCTATGCATCCTATCCTAAAGAGACTATGCAACGGAACACCTGCTAATAGAAAATTAGGGAACAGGGCTAACTATATTCTAAAAATTGGGAGAGAGTACTGCCACCTAGCAAATGAAGAATAATGGCCTATTGGACTTAACACTAATCACTATGACATAAAATATAAAATCCCAGTGAGAAGATATATACAATAACAGCATATTAATGTTAACCCAACAAATGTAACAGACAGCACTATTTGGAATACTGACCATCTTAGATCCAAAAGAATAATAGATAAAGTAGGAAAGAATAAAGGAAAATTCTGGCCAACTCAGACGAGTATTACCATTGTACTTAAGACGGCAGAAAATCCTGACTCCTAGAATGAGCAATAATTTAGAAACCGACTATGGAATGGGCCATGAGCTAATAGAAGAAAGAATGACCAGGGCAGACTATATTCTAAAAATGGGGGATGGTACCGCCACCTATTGGTTAATCCTAAAACCTATTATACTTAAGACATAAAATATGAAATCCTAGTGAAAAGATATATAAAATTACAGCCTATTAATGTTAATCCAACAAATGTAACTGACAGGACTATTTAGAATACAGACCATCTTAGAAACAAAGGTTGGACAGAATAAAGGGAAATTCTTGCTAACTCAGACGAGTATTAACATTGTACTTAAGACGGCAGAAAATCCTAGCACCTAGAAAGAGTAATAATTGAGAAACAGACTATGGAATGGGCCAAGAGCTAATAGAAGAAAGAGTGACCAGGGGAGACTATATTCTAAAAATTATGGGATGGTACCGCCACCTATTGGTTAATTCTAAAACGTATTATACTTAAGACATAAAATATGAAATCCTAGTGAAAAGATATTTAAAATTACAGCCTATTAATGTTAATCCAACAAATGTAACTGACAGGACTATTTAGAATACAGACCATCTTAGAAACAAAAGAATAATAGATAAAGCTGGACAGAATAAAGGGAATTTCTGGCCAACTCAGACGAGTATTACCATTGTACTTAAGACGGCAGAAAATCCTAACTCCTAGAGATCCTATGCATCCTATCCTAAAGAGACTATGCAACGGAACACCTGCTAATAGAAAATTAGGGAACAGGGCTAACTATATTCTAAAAATTGGGAGAGAGTACCGCCACCTAGCAAATGAAGAATAATGGCCTATTGGACTTAACACTAATCACTATGACATAAAATATAAAATCCCAGTGAGAAGATATATACAATAACAGCATATTAATGTTAACCCAACAAATGTAACAGACAGCACTATTTGGAATACTGACCATCTTAGATCCAAAAGAATAATAGATAAAGTAGGAAAGAATAAAGGAAAATTCTGGCCAACTCAGACGAGTATTACCATTGTACTTAAGACGGCAGAAAATCCTGACTCCTAGAATGAGCAATAATTTAGAAACCGACTATGGAATGGGCCATGAGCTAATAGAAGAAAGAATGACCAGGGCAGACTATATTCTAAAAATGGGGGATGGTACCGCCACCTATTGGTTAATCCTAAAACCTATTATACTTAAGACATAAAATATGAAATCCTAGTGAAAAGATATATAAAATTACAGCCTATTAATGTTAATCCAACAAATGTAACTGACAGGACTATTTAGAATACAGACCATCTTAGAAACAAAGGTTGGACAGAATAAAGGGAAATTCTTGCTAACTCAGACGAGTATTAACATTGTACTTAAGACGGCAGAAAATCCTAGCACCTAGAAAGAGTAATAATTGAGAAACAGACTATGGAATGTTCCAAGAGCTAATAGAAGAAAGAGTGACCAGGGCAGACTATATTCTAAAAATTATGAGATGGTACCGCCACCTATTGGTTAATCCTAACACCTATTATACTTAATACTAAGCATTAAGACATTAAATATGAAATCCTAGTGAAAAGATATATAAAATTACAACCTATTAATGTTAATCCAACAAATGTAACTGACAGGACTATTTAGAATACGGACCGTCTTAGAAACAAAAGAATAATAGATAAAGTTGGACAGAATAAAGGAAAATTCTGGCCAACTCAGACGAGTATTACCATTGTACTTAAGACGGCAGAAAATCCTAGCACCTAGAAAGAGTAATAATTGAGAAACAGACTATGGAATGGGCCAAGAGCTATTAGAAGAAAGAGTGACCAGGGCAGACTATATTCTAAAAATTATGGGATGGTACCGCCACCTATTGGTTAATCCTAAAACCTATTATACTTAAGACATAAAATATGAAATCCTAGTGAAAAGATATATAAAATTACAGCCTATTAATGTTAATCCAACAAATGTAACTGACAGGACTATTTAGAATACAGACCATCTTAGAAACAAAAGAATAATAGATAAAGCTGGACAGAATAAAGGGAATTTCTGGCCAACTCAGACGAGTATTACCATTGTACTTAAGACGGCAGAAAATCCTAATTCCTAGAGATCCTATGCATCCTATCCTAAAGAGACTATGCAACGGAACACCTGCTAATAGAAAATTAGGGAACAGGGCTAACTATATTCTAAAAATTGGGAGAGAGTACCGCCACCTAGCAAATGAAGAATAATGGCCTATTGGACTTAACATTAATCACTATGACATAAAAAATAAAATCCTAGTGAGAAGATATATGAAATAACAGCATATTAATGTTAACCCAACAAATGTAACAGACAGCACTATTTGGAATACTGACCATCTTAGATACAAAGGTTGGACAGAATAAAGGGAAATTCTTGCTAACTCAGACGAGTATTACCATTGTACTTAAGACGGCAGAAAATCCTAGCACCTAGAAAGAGTAATAATTGAGAAACAGACTATGGAATGGTCCAAGAGCTAATAGAAGAAAGAGTGACCAGGGCAGACTATATTCTAAAAATTATGGGATGGTACCGCCACCAATTGGTTAATCCTAACACCTATTATACTTAATACTAAGCATTAAGACATAAAATATGAAATCCTAGTGAAAAGATATATAAAATTACAGCCTATTAATGTTAATCCAACAAATGTAACTGACAGGACTATTTAGAATACGGACCATCTTAGAAACAAAAGAATAATAGATAAAGTTGGACAGAATAAAGGAAAATTCTGGCCAACTCAGACGAGTATTACCATTGTACTAGACGGCAGAAAATCCTAGCACCTAGAAAGAGTAATAATTGAGAAACAGACTATGGAATGGGCCAAGAGCTAATAGAAGACAGAGTGACCAGGGCAGACTATATTCTAAAAATTATGGGATGGTACCGCCACCATTGGTTAATCCTAAAACCTATTATACTTAAGACATAAAATATGAAATCCTAGTGAAAAGATATATAAAATTACAACCTATTAATGTTAATCCAACAAATGTAACTGACAGGACTATTTAGAATACGGACCGTCTTAGAAACAAAAGAATAATAGATAAAGTTGGACAGAATAAAGGAAAATTCTGGCCAACTCAGACGAGTATTACCATTGTACTTAAGACGGCAGAAAATCCTAGCACCTAGAAAGAGTAATAATTGAGAAACAGACTATGGAATGGGCCAAGAGCTAATAGAAGAAAGAGTGACCAGGGCAGACTATATTCTAAAAATTATGGGATGGTACCGCCACCTATTGGTTAATCCTAAAACCTATTATACTTAAGACATAAAATATGAAATCCTAGTGAAAAGATATATAAAATTACAGCCTATTAATGTTAATCCAACAAATGTAACTGACAGGACTATTTAGAATACAGACCATCTTAGAAACAAAAGAATAATAGATAAAGTTGGACAGAATAAAGGGAATTTCTGGCCAACTCAGACGAGTATTACCATTGTACTTAAGACGGCAGAAAATCCTAACTCCTAGAGATCCTATGCATCCTATCCTAAAGAGACTATGCAACGGAACACCTGCTAATAGAAAATTAGGGAACAGGGCTAACTATATTCTAAAAATTGGGAGAGAGTACCGCCACCTAGCAAATAAAGAATAATGGCCTATTGGACTTAACATTAATCACTATGACATAAAATATAAAATCCTAGTGAGAAGATATATAAAATAACAGCATATTAATGTTAACCCAACAAATGTAACAGACAGCACTATTTGGAATACTGACCATCTTAGATACAAAGGTTGGACAGAATAAAGGGAAATTCTTGCTAACTCAGACGAGTATTACCATTGTACTTAAGACGGCAGAAAATCCTAGCACCTAGAAAGAGTAATAATTGAGAAACAGACTATGGAATGGTCCAAGAGCTAATAGAAGAAAGAGTGACCAGGGCAGACTATATTCTAAAAATTATGGGATGGTACCGCCACCAATTGGTTAATCCTAACACCTATTATACTTAATACTAAGCATTAAGACATAAAATATGAAATCCTAGTGAAAAGATATATAAAATGACAGCCTATTAATGTTAATCCAACAAATGTAACTGACAGGACTATTTGGAATACTGACCATCTTAGAAACAAAAGAATAATAGATAAAGTTGGACAGAATAAAGGAAAATTCTGGCCAACTCAGACGAGTATTACCATTGTACTTAAGACGGCAGAAAATCCTAGCACCTAGAAAGAGTAATAATTGAGAAACAGACTATGGAATGGGCTAAGAGCTAATAGAAGAAAGAGTGACCAGGGCAGACTATATTCTAAAAATTATGAGATGGTATCGCCACCTATTGGTTAATCCTAACACCTATTATACTTAATACTAAGCATTAAGACATAAAATATGAAATCCTAGTGAAAAGATATATAAAATGACAGCCTATTAATGTTAATCCAACAAATGTAACTGACAGGACTATTTGGAATACTGACCATCTTAGAAACAAAAGAATAATAGATAAAGTTGGACAGAATAAAGGAAAATTCTGGCCAACTCAGACGAGTATTACCATTGTACTTAAGACGGCAGAAAATCCTAGCACCTAGAAAGAGTAATAATTGAGAAACAGACTATGGAATGGGCCAAGAGCTAATAGAAGAAAGAGTGACCAGGGCAGACTATATTCTAAAAATTATGGGATGGTACCGCCACCTATTGGTTAATCCTAAAACCTATTATACTTAAGACATAAAATATGAAATCCTAGTGAAAAGATATATAAAATTACAGCCTATTAATGTTAATCCAACAAATGTAACTGACAGGACTATTTAGAATACAGACCATCTTAGAAACAAAAGAATAATAGATAAAGTTGGACAGAATAAAGGGAATTTCTGGCCAACTCAGACGAGTATTACCATTGTACTTAAGACGGCAGAAAATCCTAACTCCTAGAGATCCTATGCATCCTATCCTAAAGAGACTATGCAACGGAACACCTGCTAATAGAAAATTAGGGAACAGGGCTAACTATATTCTAAAAATTGGGAGAGAGTACCGCCACCTAGCAAATGAAGAATAATGGCCTATTGGACTTAACATTAATCACTATGACATAAAATATAAAATCCTAGTGAGAAGATATATAAAATAACAGCATATTAATGTTAACCCAACAAATGTAACAGACAGCACTATTTGGAATACTGACCATCTTAGATACAAAGGTTGGACAGAATAAAGGGAAATTCTTGCTAACTCAGACGAGTATTACCATTGTACTTAAGACGGCAGAAAATCCTAGCACCTAGAAAGAGTAATAATTGAGAAACAGACTATGGAATGGTCCAAGAGCTAATAGAAGAAAGAGTGACCAGGGCAGACTATATTCTAAAAATTATGGGATAGTACCGCCACCAATTGGTTAATCCTAACACCTATTATACTTAATACTAAGCATTAAGACATAAAATATGAAATCCTAGTGAAAAGATATATAAAATGACAGCCTATTAATGTTAATCCAACAAATGTAACTGACAGGACTATTTGGAATACTGACCATCTTAGAAACAAAAGAATAATAGATAAAGTTGGACAGAATAAAGGAAAATTCTGGCCAACTCAGACGAGTATTACCATTGTACTTAAGACGGCAGAAAATCCTAGCACCTAGAAAGAGTAATAATTGAGAAACAGACTATGGAATGGGCTAAGAGCTAATAGAAGAAAGAGTGACCAGGGCAGACTATATTCTAAAAATTATGGGATGGTATCGCCACCTATTGGTTAATCCTAACACCTATTATACTTAATACTAAGCATTAAGACATAAAATATGAAATCCTAGTGAAAAGATATATAAAATGACAGCCTATTAATGTTAATCCAACAAATGTAACTGACAGGACTATTTGGAATACTGACCATCTTAGAAACAAAAGAATAATAGATAAAGTTGGACAGAATAAAGGAAAATTCTGGCCAACTCAGACGAGTATTACCATTGTACTTAAGACGGCAGAAAATCCTAGCACCTAGAAAGAGTAATAATTGAGAAACAGACTATGGAATGGGCCAAGAGCTAATAGAAGAAAGAGTGACCAGGGCAGACTATATTCTAAAAATTATGGGATGGTACCGCCACCAATTGGTTAATCCTAACACCTATTATACTTAATACTAAGCATTAAGACATAAAATATGAAATCCTAGTGAAAAGATATATAAAATGACAGCCTATTAATGTTAATCCAACAAATGTAACTGACAGGACTATTTGGAATACTGACCATCTTAGAAACAAAAGAATAATAGATAAAGTTGGACAGAATAAAGGAAAATTCTGGCCAACTCAGACGAGTATTACCATTGTACTTAAGACGGCAGAAAATCCTAGCACCTAGAAAGAGTAATAATTGAGAAACAGACTATGGAATGGGCTAAGAGCTAATAGAAGAAAGAGTGACCAGGGCAGACTATATTCTAAAAATTATGAGATGGTATCGCCACCTATTGGTTAATCCTAACACCTATTATACTTAATACTAAGCATTAAGACATAAAATATGAAATCCTAGTGAAAAGATATATAAAATGACAGCCTATTAATGTTAATCCAACAAATGTAACTGACAGGACTATTTGGAATACTGACCATCTTAGAAACAAAAGAATAATAGATAAAGTTGGACAGAATAAAGGAAAATTCTGGCCAACTCAGACGAGTATTACCATTGTACTTAAGACGGCAGAAAATCCTAGCACCTAGAAAGAGTAATAATTGAGAAACAGACTATGGAATGGGCCAAGAGCTAATAGAAGAAAGAGTGACCAGGGCAGACTATATTCTAAAAATTATGGGATGGTACCGCCACCTATTGGTTAATCCTAAAACCTATTATACTTAAGACATAAAATATGAAATCCTAGTGAAAAGATATATAAAATTACAGCCTATTAATGTTAATCCAACAAATGTAACTGACAGGACTATTTGGAATACTGACCATCTTAGAAACAAAAGAATAATAGATAAAGTTGGACAGAATAAAGGAAAATTCTGGCCAACTCAGACGAGTATTACCATTGTACTTAAGACGGCAGAAAATCCTAGCACCTAGAAAGAGTAATAATTGAGAAACAGACTATGGAATGGGCTAAGAGCTAATAGAAGAAAGAGTGACCAGGGCAGACTATATTCTAAAAATTATGAGATGGTATCGCCACCTATTGGTTAATCCTAACACCTATTATACTTAATACTAAGCATTAAGACATAAAATATGAAATCCTAGTGAAAAGATATATAAAATGACAGCCTATTAATGTTAATCCAACAAATGTAACTGACAGGACTATTTGGAATACTGACCATCTTAGAAACAAAAGAATAATAGATAAAGTTGGACAGAATAAAGGAAAATTCTGGCCAACTCAGACGAGTATTACCATTGTACTTAAGACGGCAGAAAATCCTAGCACCTAGAAAGAGTAATAATTGAGAAACAGACTATGGAATGGGCCAAGAGCTAATAGAAGAAAGAGTGACCAGGGCAGACTATATTCTAAAAATTATGGGATGGTACCGCCACCTATTGGTTAATCCTAAAACCTATTATACTTAAGACATAAAATATGAAATCCTAGTGAAAAGATATATAAAATTACAGCCTATTAATGTTAATCCAACAAATGTAACTGACAGGACTATTTAGAATACAGACCATCTTAGAAACAAAAGAATAATAGATAAAGTTGGACAGAATAAAGGGAATTTCTGGCCAACTCAGACGAGTATTACCATTGTACTTAAGACGGCAGAAAATCCTAACTCCTAGAGATCCTATGCATCCTATCCTAAAGAGACTATGCAACGGAACACCTGCTAATAGAAAATTAGGGAACAGGGCTAACTATATTCTAAAAATTGGGAGAGAGTACCGCCACCTAGCAAATGAAGAATAATGGCCTATTGGACTTAACATTAATCACTATGACATAAAATATAAAATCCTAGTGAGAAGATATATAAAATAACAGCATATTAATGTTAACCCAACAAATGTAACAGACAGCACTATTTGGAATACTGACCATCTTAGATACAAAGGTTGGACAGAATAAAGGGAAATTCTTGCTAACTCAGACGAGTATTACCATTGTACTTAAGACGGCAGAAAATCCTAGCACCTAGAAAGAGTAATAATTGAGAAACAGACTATGGAATGGTCCAAGAGCTAATAGAAGAAAGAGTGACCAGGGCAGACTATATTCTAAAAATTATGGGATAGTACCGCCACCAATTGGTTAATCCTAACACCTATTATACTTAATACTAAGCATTAAGACATAAAATATGAAATCCTAGTGAAAAGATATATAAAATGACAGCCTATTAATGTTAATCCAACAAATGTAACTGACAGGACTATTTGGAATACTGACCATCTTAGAAACAAAAGAATAATAGATAAAGTTGGACAGAATAAAGGAAAATTCTGGCCAACTCAGACGAGTATTACCATTGTACTTAAGACGGCAGAAAATCCTAGCACCTAGAAAGAGTAATAATTGAGAAACAGACTATGGAATGGGCTAAGAGCTAATAGAAGAAAGAGTGACCAGGGCAGACTATATTCTAAAAATTATGGGATGGTATCGCCACCTATTGGTTAATCCTAACACCTATTATACTTAATACTAAGCATTAAGACATAAAATATGAAATCCTAGTGAAAAGATATATAAAATGACAGCCTATTAATGTTAATCCAACAAATGTAACTGACAGGACTATTTGGAATACTGACCATCTTAGAAACAAAAGAATAATAGATAAAGTTGGACAGAATAAAGGAAAATTCTGGCCAACTCAGACGAGTATTACCATTGTACTTAAGACGGCAGAAAATCCTAGCACCTAGAAAGAGTAATAATTGAGAAACAGACTATGGAATGGGCCAAGAGCTAATAGAAGAAAGAGTGACCAGGGCAGACTATATTCTAAAAATTATGGGATGGTACCGCCACCAATTGGTTAATCCTAACACCTATTATACTTAATACTAAGCATTAAGACATAAAATATGAAATCCTAGTGAAAAGATATATAAAATGACAGCCTATTAATGTTAATCCAACAAATGTAACTGACAGGACTATTTGGAATACTGACCATCTTAGAAACAAAAGAATAATAGATAAAGTTGGACAGAATAAAGGAAAATTCTGGCCAACTCAGACGAGTATTACCATTGTACTTAAGACGGCAGAAAATCCTAGCACCTAGAAAGAGTAATAATTGAGAAACAGACTATGGAATGGGCTAAGAGCTAATAGAAGAAAGAGTGACCAGGGCAGACTATATTCTAAAAATTATGAGATGGTATCGCCACCTATTGGTTAATCCTAACACCTATTATACTTAATACTAAGCATTAAGACATAAAATATGAAATCCTAGTGAAAAGATATATAAAATGACAGCCTATTAATGTTAATCCAACAAATGTAACTGACAGGACTATTTGGAATACTGACCATCTTAGAAACAAAAGAATAATAGATAAAGTTGGACAGAATAAAGGAAAATTCTGGCCAACTCAGACGAGTATTACCATTGTACTTAAGACGGCAGAAAATCCTAGCACCTAGAAAGAGTAATAATTGAGAAACAGACTATGGAATGGGCCAAGAGCTAATAGAAGAAAGAGTGACCAGGGCAGACTATATTCTAAAAATTATGGGATGGTACCGCCACCTATTGGTTAATCCTAAAACCTATTATACTTAAGACATAAAATATGAAATCCTAGTGAAAAGATATATAAAATTACAGCCTATTAATGTTAATCCAACAAATGTAACTGACAGGACTATTTAGAATACAGACCATCTTAGAAACAAAAGAATAATAGATAAAGTTGGACAGAATAAAGGGAATTTCTGGCCAACTCAGACGAGTATTACCATTGTACTTAAGACGGCAGAAAATCCTAACTCCTAGAGATCCTATGCATCCTATCCTAAAGAGACTATGCAACGGAACACCTGCTAATAGAAAATTAGGGAACAGGGCTAACTATATTCTAAAAATTGGGAGAGAGTACCGCCACCTAGCAAATGAAGAATAATGGCCTATTGGACTTAACATTAATCACTATGACATAAAATATAAAATCCTAGTGAGAAGATATATAAAATAACAGCATATTAATGTTAACCCAACAAATGTAACAGACAGCACTATTTGGAATACTGACCATCTTAGATACAAAGGTTGGACAGAATAAAGGGAAATTCTTGCTAACTCAGACGAGTATTACCATTGTACTTAAGACGGCAGAAAATCCTAGCACCTAGAAAGAGTAATAATTGAGAAACAGACTATGGAATGGTCCAAGAGCTAATAGAAGAAAGAGTGACCAGGGCAGACTATATTCTAAAAATTATGGGATAGTACCGCCACCAATTGGTTAATCCTAACACCTATTATACTTAATACTAAGCATTAAGACATAAAATATGAAATCCTAGTGAAAAGATATATAAAATGACAGCCTATTAATGTTAATCCAACAAATGTAACTGACAGGACTATTTGGAATACTGACCATCTTAGAAACAAAAGAATAATAGATAATGTTGGACAGAATAAAGGAAAATTCTGGCCAACTCAGACGAGTATTACCATTGTACTTAAGACGGCAGAAAATCCTAGCACCTAGAAAGAGTAATAATTGAGAAACAGACTATGGAATGGGCTAAGAGCTAATAGAAGAAAGAGTGACCAGGGCAGACTATATTCTAAAAATTATGGGATGGTATCGCCACCTATTGGTTAATCCTAACACCTATTATACTTAATACTAAGCATTAAGACATAAAATATGAAATCCTAGTGAAAAGATATATAAAATAACAGCCTATTAATGTTAATCCAACAAATGTAACTGACAGGACTATTTGGAATACTGACCATCTTAGAAACAAAAGAATAATAGATAAAGTTGGACAGAATAAATGAAAATTCTGGCCAACTCAGACGAGTATTACCATTGTACTTAAGACGGCAGAAAATCCTAGCACCTAGAAAGAGTAATAATTGAGAAACAGACTATGGAATGGGCCAAGAGCTAATAGAAGAAAGAGTGACCAGGGCAGACTATATTCTAAAAATTATGGGATGGTACCGCCACCTATTGGTTAATCCTAAAACCTATTATACTTAAGACATAAAATATGAAATCCTAGTGAAAAGATATATAAAATTACAGCCTATTAATGTTAATCCAACAAATGTAACTGACAGGACTATTTAGAATACAGACCATCTTAGAAACAAAAGAATAATAGATAAAGTTGGACAGAATAAAGGGAATTTCTGGCCAACTCAGACGAGTATTACCATTGTACTTAAGACGGCAGAAAATCCTAACTCCTAGAGATCCTATGCATCCTATCCTAAAGAGACTATGCAACGGAACACCTGCTAATAGAAAATTAGGGAACAGGGCTAACTATATTCTAAAAATTGGGAGAGAGTACCGCCACCTAGCAAATGAAGAATAATGGCCTATTGGACTTAACATTAATCACTATGACATAAAATATAAAATCCTAGTGAGAAGATATATAAAATAACAGCATATTAATGTTAACCCAACAAATGTAACAGACAGCACTATTTGGAATACTGACCATCTTAGATACAAAGGTTGGACAGAATAAAGGGAAATTCTTGCTAACTCAGACGAGTATTACTATTGTTCTTAAGACGGCAGAAAATCCTAGCACCTAGAAAGAGTAATAATTGAGAAACAGACTATGGAATGGGCCAAGAGCTAATAGAAGAAAGAGTGACCAGGGCAGACTATATTCTAAAAATTATGGGATGGTACCGCCACCTATTGGTTAATCCTAACACCTATTATACTTAATACTAAGCATTAAGACATAAAATATGAAATCCTAGTGAAAAGATATATAAAATTACAACCTATTAATGTTAATCCAACAAATGTAACTGACAGGACTATTTAGAATACGGACCGTCTTAGAAACAAAAGAATAATAGATAAAGTTAGACAGAATAAAGGAAAATTCTGGCCAACTCAGACGAGTATTACCATTGTACTTAAGACGGCAGAAAATCCTAGCACCTAGAAAGAGTAATAATTGAGAAACAGACTATGGAATGGGCCAAGAGCTAATAGAAGAAAGAGTGACCAGGGCAGACTATATTCTAAAAATTATGGGATGGTATCGCCACCTATTGGTTAATCCTAACACCTATTATACTTAATACTAAGCATTAAGACATAAAATATGAAATCCTAGTGAAAAGATATATAAAATGACAGCCTATTAATGTTAATCCAACAAATGTAACTGACAGGACTATTTGGAATACTGACCATCTTAGAAACAAAAGAATAATAGATAAAGTTGGACAGAATAAAGGAAAATTCTGGCCAACTCAGACGAGTATTACCATTGTACTTAAGACGGCAGAAAATCCTAGCACCTAGAAAGAGTAATAATTGAGAAACAGACTATGGAATGGGCCAAGAGCAAATAGAAGAAAGAGTGACCAGGGCAGACTATATTCTAAAAATTATGGGATGGTACCGCCACCAATTGGTTAATCCTAACACCTATTATACTTAATACTAAGCATTAAGACATAAAATATGAAATCCTAGTGAAAAGATATATAAAATGACAGCCTATTAATGTTAATCCAACAAATGTAACTGACAGGACTATTTGGAATACTGACCATCTTAGAAACAAAAGAATAATAGATAAAGTTGGACAGAATAAAGGAAAATTCTGGCCAACTCAGACGAGTATTACCATTGTACTTAAGACGGCAGAAAATCCTAGCACCTAGAAAGAGTAATAATTGAGAAACAGACTATGGAATGGGCTAAGAGCTAATAGAAGAAAGAGTGACCAGGGCAGACTATATTCTAAAAATTATGAGATGGTATCGCCACCTATTGGTTAATCCTAACACCTATTATACTTAATACTAAGCATTAAGACATAAAATATGAAATCCTAGTGAAAAGATATATAAAATGACAGCCTATTAATGTTAATCCAACAAATGTAACTGACAGGACTATTTGGAATACTGACCATCTTAGAAACAAAAGAATAATAGATAAAGTTGGACAGAATAAAGGAAAATTCTGGCCAACTCAGACGAGTATTACCATTGTACTTAAGACGGCAGAAAATCCTAGCACCTAGAAAGAGTAATAATTGAGAAACAGACTATGGAATGGGCCAAGAGCTAATAGAAGAAAGAGTGACCAGGGCAGACTATATTCTAAAAATTATGGGATGGTACCGCCACCTATTGGTTAATCCTAAAACCTATTATACTTAAGACATAAAATATGAAATCCTAGTGAAAAGATATATAAAATTACAGCCTATTAATGTTAATCCAACAAATGTAACTGACAGGACTATTTAGAATACAGACCATCTTAGAAACAAAAGAATAATAGATAAAGTTGGACAGAATAAAGGGAATTTCTGGCCAACTCAGACGAGTATTACCATTGTACTTAAGACGGCAGAAAATCCTAACTCCTAGAGATCCTATGCATCCTATCCTAAAGAGACTATGCAACGGAACACCTGCTAATAGAAAATTAGGGAACAGGGCTAACTATATTCTAAAAATTGGGAGAGAGTACCGCCACCTAGCAAATGAAGAATAATGGCCTATTGGACTTAACATTAATCACTATGACATAAAATATAAAATCCTAGTGAGAAGATATATAAAATAACAGCATATTAATGTTAACCCAACAAATGTAACAGACAGCACTATTTGGAATACTGACCATCTTAGATACAAAGGTTGGACAGAATAAAGGGAAATTCTTGCTAACTCAGACGAGTATTACCATTGTACTTAAGACGGCAGAAAATCCTAGCACCTAGAAAGAGTAATAATTGAGAAACAGACTATGGAATGGTCCAAGAGCTAATAGAAGAAAGAGTGACCAGGGCAGACTATATTCTAAAAATTATGGGATAGTACCGCCACCAATTGGTTAATCCTAACACCTATTATACTTAATACTAAGCATTAAGACATAAAATATGAAATCCTAGTGAAAAGATATATAAAATGACAGCCTATTAATGTTAATCCAACAAATGTAACTGACAGGACTATTTGGAATACTGACCATCTTAGAAACAAAAGAATAATAGATAATGTTGGACAGAATAAAGGAAAATTCTGGCCAACTCAGACGAGTATTACCATTGTACTTAAGACGGCAGAAAATCCTAGCACCTAGAAAGAGTAATAATTGAGAAACAGACTATGGAATGGGCTAAGAGCTAATAGAAGAAAGAGTGACCAGGGCAGACTATATTCTAAAAATTATGGGATGGTATCGCCACCTATTGGTTAATCCTAACACCTATTATACTTAATACTAAGCATTAAGACATAAAATATGAAATCCTAGTGAAAAGATATATAAAATAACAGCCTATTAATGTTAATCCAACAAATGTAACTGACAGGACTATTTGGAATACTGACCATCTTAGAAACAAAAGAATAATAGATAAAGTTGGACAGAATAAATGAAAATTCTGGCCAACTCAGACGAGTATTACCATTGTACTTAAGACGGCAGAAAATCCTAGCACCTAGAAAGAGTAATAATTGAGAAACAGACTATGGAATGGGCCAAGAGCTAATAGAAGAAAGAGTGACCAGGGCAGACTATATTCTAAAAATTATGGGATGGTACCGCCACCTATTGGTTAATCCTAAAACCTATTATACTTAAGACATAAAATATGAAATCCTAGTGAAAAGATATATAAAATTACAGCCTATTAATGTTAATCCAACAAATGTAACTGACAGGACTATTTAGAATACAGACCATCTTAGAAACAAAAGAATAATAGATAAAGTTGGACAGAATAAAGGGAATTTCTGGCCAACTCAGACGAGTATTACCATTGTACTTAAGACGGCAGAAAATCCTAACTCCTAGAGATCCTATGCATCCTATCCTAAAGAGACTATGCAACGGAACACCTGCTAATAGAAAATTAGGGAACAGGGCTAACTATATTCTAAAAATTGGGAGAGAGTACCGCCACCTAGCAAATGAAGAATAATGGCCTATTGGACTTAACATTAATCACTATGACATAAAATATAAAATCCTAGTGAGAAGATATATAAAATAACAGCATATTAATGTTAACCCAACAAATGTAACAGACAGCACTATTTGGAATACTGACCATCTTAGATACAAAGGTTGGACAGAATAAAGGGAAATTCTTGCTAACTCAGACGAGTATTACTATTGTTCTTAAGACGGCAGAAAATCCTAGCACCTAGAAAGAGTAATAATTGAGAAACAGACTATGGAATGGGCCAAGAGCTAATAGAAGAAAGAGTGACCAGGGCAGACTATATTCTAAAAATTATGGGATGGTACCGCCACCTATTGGTTAATCCTAACACCTATTATACTTAATACTAAGCATTAAGACATAAAATATGAAATCCTAGTGAAAAGATATATAAAATTACAACCTATTAATGTTAATCCAACAAATGTAACTGACAGGACTATTTAGAATACGGACCGTCTTAGAAACAAAAGAATAATAGATAAAGTTAGACAGAATAAAGGAAAATTCTGGCCAACTCAGACGAGTATTACCATTGTACTTAAGACGGCAGAAAATCCTAGCACCTAGAAAGAGTAATAATTGAGAAACAGACTATGGAATGGGCCAAGAGCTAATAGAAGAAAGAGTGACCAGGGCAGACTATATTCTAAAAATTATGGGATGGTATCGCCACCTATTGGTTAATCCTAACACCTATTATACTTAATACTAAGCATTAAGACATAAAATATGAAATCCTAGTGAAAAGATATATAAAATGACAGCCTATTAATGTTAATCCAACAAATGTAACTGACAGGACTATTTGGAATACTGACCATCTTAGAAACAAAAGAATAATAGATAAAGTTGGACAGAATAAAGGAAAATTCTGGCCAACTCAGACGAGTATTACCATTGTACTTAAGACGGCAGAAAATCCTAGCACCTAGAAAGAGTAATAATTGAGAAACAGACTATGGAATGGGCCAAGAGCAAATAGAAGAAAGAGTGACCAGGGCAGACTATATTCTAAAAATTATGGGATGGTACCGCCACCAATTGGTTAATCCTAACACCTATTATACTTAATACTAAGCATTAAGACATAAAATATGAAATCCTAGTGAAAAGATATATAAAATGACAGCCTATTAATGTTAATCCAACAAATGTAACTGACAGGACTATTTGGAATACTGACCATCTTAGAAACAAAAGAATAATAGATAAAGTTGGACAGAATAAAGGAAAATTCTGGCCAACTCAGACGAGTATTACCATTGTACTTAAGACGGCAGAAAATCCTAGCACCTAGAAAGAGTAATAATTGAGAAACAGACTATGGAATGGGCTAAGAGCTAATAGAAGAAAGAGTGACCAGGGCAGACTATATTCTAAAAATTATGAGATGGTATCGCCACCTATTGGTTAATCCTAACACCTATTATACTTAATACTAAGCATTAAGACATAAAATATGAAATCCTAGTGAAAAGATATATAAAATTACAGCCTATTAATGTTAATCCAACAAATGTAACTGACAGGACTATTTAGAATACGGACCATCTTAGAAACAAAAGAATAATAGATAAAGTTGGACAGAATAAAGGAAAATTCTGGCCAACTCAGACGAGTATTACCATTGTACTTAAGACGGCAGAAAATCCTAGCACCTAGAAAGAGTAATAATTGAGAAACAGACTATGGAATGGGCCAAGAGCTAATAGAAGAAAGAGTGACCAGGGCAGACTATATTCTAAAAATTATGGGATGGTACCGCCACCTATTGGTTAATCCTAAAACCTATTATACTTAAGACATAAAATATGAAATCCTAGTGAAAAGATATATAAAATTACAACCTATTAATGTTAATCCAACAAATGTAACTGACAGGACTATTTAGAATACGGACCATCTTAGAAACAAAAGAATAATAGATAAAGTTGGACAGAATAAAGGAAAATTCTGGCCAACTCAGACGAGTATTACCATTGTACTTAAGACGGCAGAAAATCCTAGCACCTAGAAAGAGTAATAATTGAGAAACAGACTATGGAATGGGCCAAGAGCTAATAGAAGAAAGAGTGACCAGGGCAGACTATATTCTAAAAATTATGGGATGGTACCGCCACCTATTGGTTAATTCTAAAACCTATTATACTTAAGACATAAAATATGAAATCCTAGTGAAAAGATATTTAAAATTACAGCCTATTAATGTTAATCCAACAAATGTAACTGACAGGACTATTTAGAATACAGACCATCTTAGAAACAAAAGAATAATAGATAAAGCTGGACAGAATAAAGGGAATTTCTGGCCAACTCAGACGAGTATTACCATTGTACTTAAGACGGCAGAAAATCCTAACTCCTAGAGATCCTATGCATCCTATCCTAAAGAGACTATGCAACGGAACACCTGCTAATAGAAAATTAGGGAACAGGGCTAACTATATTCTAAAAATTGGGAGAGAGTACCGCCACCTAGCAAATGAAGAATAATGGCCTATTGGACTTAACACTAATCACTATGACATAAAATATAAAATCCTAGTGAGAAGATATATACAATAACAGCATATTAATGTTAACCCAACAAATGTAACAGACAGCACTATTTGGAATACTGACCATCTTAGATACACAGGTTGGACAGAATAAAGGGAAATTCTTGCTAACTCAGACGAGTATTACCATTCCTAACAAAATCCTAGCACCTAGAAAGAGTAATAATTGAGAAACAGACTATGGAATGGGCCAAGAGCTAATAGAAGAAAGAGTGACCAGGGCAGACTATATTCTAAAAATTATGGGATGGTACCGCCACCTATTGGTTAATCCTAAAACCTATTATACTTAAGACATAAAATAAGAAATCCTAGTGAAAAGATATATAAAATGACAGGCTATTAATGTTAATCCAACAAATGTAACTGACAGGACTATTTGGAATACTGACCATCTTAGAAACAAAAGAATAATAGATAAAGTTGGACAGAATAAAGGGAAATTCTTGCTAACTCAGACGAGTATTACTATTGTACTTAAGACGGCAGAAAATCCTAGCACCTAGAAAGAGTAATAATTGAGAAACAGACTATGGAATGGGCCAAGAGCTAATAGAAGAAAGAGTGACCAGGGCAGACTATATTCTAAAAATTATGGGATGGTACCGCCACCTATTGGTTAATCCTAACACCGATTATACTTAATACTAAGCATTAAGACATAAAATATGAAATCCTAGTGAAAAGATATATAAAATTACAACCTATTAATGTTAATCCAACAAATGTAACTGACAGGACTATTTAGAATACGGACCGTCTTAGAAACAAAAGAATAATAGATAAAGTTAGACAGAATAAAGGAAAATTCTGGCCAACTCAGACGAGTATTACCATTGTACTTAAGACGGCAGAAAATCCTAGCACCTAGAAAGAGTAATAATTGAGAAACAGACTATGGAATGGGCCAAGAGCTAATAGAAGAAAGAGTGACCAGGGCTGACTATATTCTAAAAATTATGGGATGGTACCGCCACCTATTGGTTATTCCTAAAACCTATTATACTTAAGACATAAAATATGAAATCCTAGTGAAAAGATATATAAATTACAGCCTATGAATGTTAATCCAACAAATGTAACTGACAGGACTATTTGGAATACTGACCATCTTAGAAACAAAAAAATAATAGATAAAGTTGGACAGAATAAAGGGAATTTCTGGCCAACTCAGACGAGTATTACTATTGTACTTAAGACGGCAGAAAATCCTAGCACCTAGAGATCCTATGCATCCTATCCTAAAGAGACTATGCAACGGAACACCTGCTAATAGAAAATTAGGGAACAGGGCTAACTATATTCTAAAAATTGGGAGAGAGTACCGCCACCTAGCAAATGAAGAATAATGGCCTATTGGACTTAACACTAATCACTATGACATAAAATATAAAATCCTAGTGAGAAGATATATAAAATAACAGCATATTAATGTTAACCCAACAAATGTAACAGACAGCACTATTTGGAATACTGACCATCTTAGATAGAAAGGTTGGACAGAATAAAGGGAAATTCTTGCTAACTCAGACGAGTATTACCATTGTACTTAAGACGGCAGAAAATCCTAGCACCTAGAAAGAGTAATAATTGAGAAACAGACTATGGAATGGTCCAAGAGCTAAAAGAAGAAAGAGTGACCAGGGCAGACTATATTCTAAAAATTATGGGATGGTACCGCCACCTATTGGTTAATCCTAACCCCTATTATACTTAATACTAAGCATTAAGACATAAAATATGAAATCCTAGTGAAAAAATATATAAAATTACAGCCTATTAATGTTAATCCAACAAATGTAACTGACAGGACTATTTAGAATACGGACCATCTTAGAAACAAAAGAACAATAGA
Source organism: Arma custos (assembly GCA_037127475.1). Taxonomy (NCBI): domain Eukaryota; kingdom Metazoa; phylum Arthropoda; class Insecta; order Hemiptera; family Pentatomidae; genus Arma; species Arma custos. Next base: position 219,862,293 of record CM073759.1, read on the forward strand.
TAAAGTTGGACAGAATAAAGGAAAATTCTGGCCAACTCAGACGAGTATTACCATTGTACTTAAGACGGCAGAAAATCCTAGCACCTAGAAAGAGTAATAATTGAGAAACAGACTATGGAATGGGCCAAGAGCTAATAGAAGACAGAGTGACCAGGGCAGACTATATTCTAAAAATTATGGGATGGTACCGCCACCTATTGGTTAATCCTAAAACCTATTATACTTAAGACATAAAATATGAAATCCTAGTGAAAAGATATATAAAATTACAGCCTATTAATGTTAATCCAACAAATGTAACTGACAGGACAATTTAGAAAACAGACCATCTTAGAAACAAAAGAATAATAGATAAAGTTGGACAGAATAAAGGGAATTTCTGGCCAACTCAGACGAGTATTACCATTGTACTTAAGATGGCAGAAAATCCTAACTCCTAGAGGTCCTATGCATCCTATCCTAAAGAGACTATGCAACGGAACACCTGCTAATAGAAAATTAGGGAACAGGGCTAACTATATTCTAAAAATTGGGAGAGAGTACCGCCACCTAGCAAATGAAGAATAATGGCCTATTGGACTTAACATTAATCACTATGACATAAAATATAAAATCCTAGTGAGAAGATATATAAAATAAAAGCATATTAATGTTAACCCAACAAATGTAACAGACAGCACTATTTGGAATACTGACCATCTTAGATACAAAGGTTGGACAGAATAAAGGGAAATTCTTGCTAACTCAGACGAGTATTACCATTGTACTTAAGACGGCAGAAAATCCTAGCACCTAGAAAGAGTAATAATTGAGAAACAGACTATGGAATGGTCCAAGAGCTAATAGAAGAAAGAGTGACCAGGGCAGACTATATTCTAAAAATTATAAGATGGTACCGCCACCAATTGGTTAATCCTAACACCTATTATACTTAATACTAAGCATTAAGACATAAAATATGAAATCCTAGTGAAAAGATATATAAAATTACAGCCTATTAATGTTAATCCAACAAATGTAACTGACAGGACTATTTAGAATACGGACCATCTTAGAAACAAAAGAATAATAGATAAAGTTGGACAGAATAAAGGAAAATTCTGGCCAACTCAGACGAGTATTACCATTGTACTTAAGACGGCAGAAAATCCTAGCACCTAGAAAGAGTAATAATTGAGAAACAGACTATGGAATGGGCCAAGAGCTAATAGAAGACAGAGTGACCAGGGCAGACTATATTCTAAAAATTATGGGATGGTACCGCCACCATTGGTTAATCCTAAAACCTATTATACTTAAGACATAAAATATGAAATCCTAGTGAAAAGATATATAAAATTACAACCTATTAATGTTAATCCAACAAATGTAACTGACAGGACTATTTAGAATACGGACCATCTTAGAAACAAAAGAATAATAGATAAAGTTGGACAGAATAAAGGAAAATTCTGGCCAACTCAGACGAGTATTACCATTGTACTTAAGACGGCAGAAAATCCTAGCACCTAGAAAGAGTAATAATTGAGAAACAGACTATGGAATGGGCCAAGAGCTAATAGAAGAAAGAGTGACCAGGGCAGACTATATTCTAAAAATTATGGGATGGTACCGCCACCTATTGGTTAATTCTAAAACCTATTATACTTAAGACATAAAATATGAAATCCTAGTGAAAAGATATATAAAATTACAACCTATTAATGTTAATCCAACAAATGTAACTGACAGGACTATTTAGAATACGGACCGTCTTAGAAACAAAAGAATAATAGATAAAGTTAGACAGAATAAAGGGAAATTCTTGCTAACTCAGACGAGTATTACCATTCCTAACAAAATCCTAGCACCTAGAAAGAGTAATAATTGAGAAACGGACTATGGAATGGGCCAAGAGCTAATAGAAGAAAGAGTGACCAGGGCAGACTATATTCTAAAAATTATGGGATGGTACCGCCACCTATTGGTTAATCCTAAAACCTATTATACTTAAGACATAAAATATGAAATCCTAGTGAAAAGATATATAAATTACAGCCTATGAATGTTAATCCAACAAATGTAACTGACAGGACTATTTGGAATACTGACCATCTTAGAAACAAAAAAATAATAGATAAAGTTGGACAGAATAAAGGGAATTTCTGGCCAACTCAGACGAGTATTACTATTGTACTTAAGACGGCAGAAAATCCTAGCACCTAGAGATCCTATGCATCCTATCCTAAAGAGACTATGCAACGGAACACCTGCTAATAGAAAATTAGGGAACAGGGCTAACTATATTCTAAAAATTGGGAGAGAGTACCGCCACCTAGCAAATGAAGAATAATGGCCTATTGGACTTAACACTAATCACTATGACATAAAATATAAAATCCTAGTGAGAAGATATATAAAATAACAGCATATTAATGTTAACCCAACAAATGTAACAGACAGCACTATTTGGAATACTGACCATCTTAGATAGAAAGGTTGGACAGAATAAAGGGAAATTCTTGCTAACTCAGACGAGTATTACCATTGTACTTAAGACGGCAGAAAATCCTAGCACCTAGAAAGAGTAATAATTGAGAAACAGACTATGGAATGGGCCAAGAGCTAATAGAAGACAGAGTGACCAGGGCAGACTATATTCTAAAAATTATGGGATGGTACCGCCACCATTGGTTAATCCTAAAACCTATTATACTTAAGACATAAAATATGAAATCCTAGTGAAAAGATATATAAAATTACAACCTATTAATGTTAATCCAACAAATGTAACTGACAGGACTATTTAGAATACGGACCATCTTAGAAACAAAAGAATAATAGATAAAGTTGGACAGAATAAAGGAAAATTCTGGCCAACTCAGACGAGTATTACCATTGTTTTTAAGACGGCAGAAAATCCTAGCACCTAGAAAGAGTAATAATTGAGAAACAGACTATGGAATGGGCCAAGAGCTAATAGAAGACAGAGTGACCAGGGCAGACTATATTCTAAAAATTATGGGATGGTACCGCCACCTATTGGTTAATCCTAAAACCTATTATACTTAAGACATAAAATATGAAATCCTAGTGAAAAGATATATAAAATTACAGCCTATTAATGTTAATCCAACAAATGTAACTGACAGGACTATTTAGAATACAGACCATCTTAGAAACAAAAGAATAATAGATAAAGCTGGACAGAATAAAGGGAATTTCTGGCCAACTCAGACGAGTATTACCATTGTACTTAAGACGGCAGAAAATCCTAACTCCTAGAGATCCTATGCATCCTATCCTAAAGAGACTATGCAACGGAACACCTGCTAATAGAAAATTAGGGAACAGGGCTAACTATATTCTAAAAATTGGGAGAGAGTACCGCCACCTAGCAAATGAAGAATAATGGCCTATTGGACTTAACACTAATCACTATGACATAAAATATAAAATCCTAGTGAGAAGATATATAAAATAACAGCATATTAATGTTAACCCAACAAATGTAACAGACAGCACTATTTGGAATACTGACCATCTTAGATACAAAGGTTGGACAGAATAAAGGGAAATTCTTGCTAACTCAGACGAGTATTAACATTGTACTTAAGACGGCAGAAAATCCTAGCACCTAGAAAGAGTAATAATTGAGAAACAAACTATGGAATGTTCCAAGAGCTAATAGAAGAAAGAGTGACCAGGGCAGACTATATTCTAAAAATTATGAGATGGTACCGCCACCTATTGGTTAATCCTAACACCTATTATACTTAATACTAAGCATTAAGACATAAAATATGAAATCCTAGTGAAAAGATATATAAAATGACAGCCTATTAATGTTAATCCAACAAATGTAACTGACAGGACTATTTGGAATACTGACCATCTTAGAAACAAAAGAATAATAGATAAAGTTGGACAGAATAAAGGAAAATTCTGGCCAACTCAGACGAGTATTACCATTGTACTTAAGACGGCAGAAAATCCTAGCACCTAGAAAGAGTAATAATTGAGAAACAGACTATGGAATGGGCCAAGAGCTAATAGAAGAAAGAGTGACCAGGGCTGACTATATTCTAAAAATTATGGGATGGTACCGCCACCTATTGGTTAATCCTAAAACCTATTATACTTAAGACATAAAATATGAAATCCTAGTGAAAAGATATATAAAATTACAGCCTATTAATGTTAATCCAACAAATGTAACTGACAGGACAATTTAGAATACAGACCATCTTAGAAACAAAAGAATAATAGATAAAGTTGGACAGAATAAAGGGAATTTCTGGCCAACTCAGACGAGTATTACCATTGTACTTAAGATGGCAGAAAATCCTAACTCCTAGAGATCCTATGCATCCTATCCTAAAGAGACTATGCAACGGAACACCTGCTAATAGAAAATTAGGGAACAGGGCTAACTATATTCTAAAAATTGGGAGAGAGTACCGCCACCTAGCAAATGAAGAATAATGGCCTATTGGACTTAACATTAATCACTATGACATAAAATATAAAATCCTAGTGAGAAGATATATAAAATAACAGCATATTAATGTTAACCCAACAAATGTAACAGACAGCACTATTTGGAATACTGACCATCTTAGATACAAAGGTTGGACAGAATAAAGGGAAATTCTTGCTAACTCAGACGAGTATTACCATTGTACTTAAGACGGCAGAAAATCCTAGCACCTAGAAAGAGTAATAATTGAGAAACAGACTATGGAATGGTCCAAGAGCTAATAGAAGAAAGAGTGACCAGGGCAGACTATATTCTAAAAATTATGGGATGGTACCGCCACCAATTGGTTAATCCTAACACCTATTATACTTAATACTAAGCATTAAGACATAAAATATGAAATCCTAGTGAAAAGATATATAAAATTACAGCCTATTAATGTTAATCCAACAAATGTAACTGACAGGACTATTTAGAATACGGACCATCTTAGAAACAAAAGAATAATAGATAAAGTTGGACAGAATAAAGGAAAATTCTGGCCAACTCAGACGAGTATTACCATTGTACTTAAGACGGCAGAAAATCCTAGCACCTAGAAAGAGTAATAATTGAGAAACAGACTATGGAATGGGCCAAGAGCTAATAGAAGACAGAGTGACCAGGGCAGACTATATTCTAAAAATTATGGGATGGTACCGCCACCATTGGTTAATCCTAAAACCTAATATACTTAAGACATAAAATATGAAATCCTAGTGAAAAGATATATAAAATTACAACCTATTAATGTTAATCCAACAAATGTAACTGACAGGACTATTTAGAATACGGACCATCTTAGAAACAAAAGAATAATAGATAAAGTTGGACAGAATAAAGGAAAATTCTGGCCAACTCAGACGAGTATTACCATTGTACTTAAGACGGCAGAAAATCCTAGCACCTAGAAAGAGTAATAATTGAGAAACAGACTATGGAATGGGCCAAGAGCTAATAGAAGAAAGAGTGACCAGGGCAGACTATATTCTAAAAATTATGGGATGGTACCGCCACCTATTGGTTAATTCTAAAACCTATTATACTTAAGACATAAAATATGAAATCCTAGTGAAAAGATATTTAAAATTACAGCCTATTAATGTTAATCCAACAAATGTAACTGACAGGACTATTAAGAATACGGACCATCTTAGAAACAAAAGAATAATAGATAAAGTTGGACAGAATAAAGGAAAATTCTGGCCAACTCAGACGAGTATTACCATTGTACTTAAGACGGCAGAAAATCCTAGCACCTAGAAAGAGTAATAATTGAGAAACAGACTATGGAATGGGCCAAGAGCTAATAGAAGACAGAGTGACCAGGGCAGACTATATTCTAAAAATTATGGGATGGTACCACCACCATTGGTTAATCCTAAAACCTATTATACTTAAGACATAAAATATGAAATCCTAGTGAAAAGATATATAAAATTACAACCTATTAATGTTAATCCAACAAATGTAACTGACAGGACTATTTAGAATACGGACCATCTTAGAAACAAAAGAATAATAGATAAAGTTGGACAGAATAAAGGAAAATTCTGGCCAACTCAGACGAGTATTACCATTGTACTTAAGACGGCAGAAAATCCTAGCACCTAGAAAGAGTAATAATTGAGAAACAGACTATGGAATGGGCCAAGAGCTAATAGAAGACAGAGTGACCAGGGCAGACTATATTCTAAAAATTATGGGATGGTACCGCCACCATTGGTTAATCCTAAAACCTATTATACTTAAGACATAAAATATGAAATCCTAGTGAAAAGATATATAAAATTACAACCTATTAATGTTAATCCAACAAATGTAACTGACAGGACTATTTAGAATACGGACCGTCTTAGAAACAAAAGAATAATAGATAAAGTTGGACAGAATAAAGGAAAATTCTGGCCAACTCAGACGAGTATTACCATTGTACTTAAGACGGCAGAAAATCCTAGCACCTAGAAAGAGTAATAATTGAGAAACAGACTATGGAATGGGGCAAGAGCTAATAGAAGACAGAGTGACTAGGGCAGACTATATTCTAAAAATTATGGGATGGTACCGCCACCATTGGTTAATCCTAAAACCTATTATACTTAAGACATAAAATATGAAATCCTAGTGAAAAGATATATAAAATTACAGCCTATAAATGTTAATCCAACAAATGTAACTGACAGGACTATTTAGAATACAGACCATCTTAGAAACAAAAGAATAATAGATAAAGCTGGACAAAATAAAGGGAATTTCTGGCCAACTCAGACGAGTATTACCATTGTACTTAAGACGGCAGAAAATCCTAACTCCTAGAGATCCTATGCATCCTATCCTAAAGAGACTATGCAACGGAACACCTGCTAATAGAAAATTAGGGAACAGGGTTAACTATATTCTAAAAATTGGGAGAGAGTACCGCCACCTAGCAAATGAAGAATAATGGCCTATTGGACTTAACACTAATCACTATGACATAAAATATAAAATCCTAGTGAGAAGATATATAAAATAACAGCATATTAATGTTAACCCAACAAATGTAACAGACAGCACTATTTGGAATACTGACCATCTTAGATACAAAGGTTGGACAGAATAAAGGGAAATTCTTGCTAACTCAGACGAGTATTAACATTGTACTTAAGACGGCAGAAAATCCTAGCACCTAGAAAGAGTAATAATTGAGAAACAGACTATGGAATGGGCCAAGAGCTAATAGAAGACAGAGTGACCAGGGCAGACTATATTCTAAAAATTATGGGATGGTACCGCCACCATTGGTTAATCCTAAAACCTATTATACTTAAGACATAAAATATGAAATCCTAGTGAAAAGATATATAAAATTACAACCTATTAATGTTAATCCAACAAATGTAACTGACAGGACTATTTAGAATACGGACCGTCTTAGAAACAAAAGAATAATAGATAAAGTTGGACAGAATAAAGGAAAATTCTGGCCAACTCAGACGAGAATTACCATTGTACTTAAGACGGCAGAAAATCCTAGCACCTAGAAAGAGTAATAATTGAGAAACAGACTATGGAATGGGCCAAGAGCTAATAGAAGAAAGAGTGACCAGGGCAGACTATATTCTAAAAATTATGGGATGGTACCGCCACCTATTGGTTAATCCTAAAACCTATTATACTTAAGACATAAAATATGAAATCCTAGTGAAAAGATATATAAAATTACAGCCTATTAATGTTAATCCAACAAATGTAACTGACAGGACTATTTAGAATACAGACCATCTTAGAAACAAAAGAATAATAGATAAAGCTGGACAGAATAAAGGGAATTTCTGGCCAACTCAGACGAGTATTACCATTGTACTTAAGACGGCAGAAAATCCTAACTCCTAGAGATCCTATGCATCCTATCCTAAAGAGACTATGCAACGGAACACCTGCTAATAGAAAATTAGGGAACAGGGCTAACTATATTCTAAAAATTGGGAGAGAGTACCGCCACCTAGCAAATGAAGAATAATGGCCTATTGGACTTAACACTAATCACTATGACATAAAATATAAAATCCTAGTGAGAAGATATATAAAATAACAGCATATTAATGTTAACCCAACAAATGTAACAGACAGCACTATTTGGAATACTGACCATCTTAGATACAAAGGTTGGACAGAATAAAGGGAAATTCTTGCTAACTCAGACGAGTATTAACATTGTACTTAAGACGGCAGAAAATCCTAGCACCTAGAAAGAGTAATAATTGAGAAACAAACTATGGAATGTTCCAAGAGCTAATAGAAGAAAGAGTGACCAGGGCAGACTATATTCTAAAAATTATGAGATGGTACCGCCACCTATTGGTTAATCCTAACACCTATTATACTTAATACTAAGCATTAAGACATAAAATATGAAATCCTAGTGAAAAGATATATAAAATGACAGCCTATTAATGTTAATCCAACAAATGTAACTGACAGGACTATTTGGAATACTGACCATCTTAGAAACAAAAGAATAATAGATAAAGTTGGACAGAATAAAGGAAAATTCTGGCCAACTCAGACGAGTATTACCATTGTACTTAAGACGGCAGAAAATCCTAGCACCTAGAAAGAGTAATAATTGAGAAACAGACTATGGAATGGGCCAAGAGCTAATAGAAGAAAGAGTGACCAGGGCTGACTATATTCTAAAAATTATGGGATGGTACCGCCACCTATTGGTTAATCCTAAAACCTATTATACTTAAGACATAAAATATGAAATCCTAGTGAAAAGATATATAAAATTACAGCCTATTAATGTTAATCCAACAAATGTAACTGACAGGACTATTTAGAATACAGACCATCTTAGAAACAAAATAATAATAGATAAAGCTGGACAGAATAAAGGGAATTTCTGGCCAACTCAGACGAGTATTACCATTGTACTTAAGACGGCAGAAAATCCTAATTCCTAGAGATCCTATGCATCCTATCCTAAAGAGACTATGCAACGGAACACCTGCTAATAGAAAATTAGGGAACAGGGCTAACTATATTCTAAAAATTGGGAGAGAGTACCGCCACCTAGCAAATGAAGAATAATGGCCTATTGGACTTAACATTAATCACTATGACATAAAATATAAAATCCTAGTGAGAAGATATATAAAATAACAGCATATTAATGTTAACCCAACAAATGTAACAGACAGCACTATTTGGAATACTGACCATCTTAGATACAAAGGTTGGACAGAATAAAGGGAAATTCTTGCTAACTCAGACGAGTATTATCATTGTACTTAAGACGGCAGAAAATCCTAGCACCTAGAAAGAGTAATAATTGAGAAACAGACTATGTAATGGTCCAAGAGCTAATAGAAGAAAGAGTGACCAGGGCAGACTATATTCTAAAAATTATGGGATGGTACCGCCACCAATTGGTTAATCCTAACACCTATTATACTTAATACTAAGCATTAAGACATAAAATATGAAATCCTAGTGAAAAGATATATAAAATTACAGCCTATTAATGTTAATTCAACAAATGTAACTGACAGGACTATTTAGAATACGGACCATCTTAGAAACAAAAGAATAATAGATAAAGTTGGACAGAATAAAGGAAAATTCTGGCCAACTCAGACGAGTATTACCATTGTACTAGACGGCAGAAAATCCTAGCACCTAGAAAGAGTAATAATTGAGAAACAGACTATGGAATGGGCCAAGAGCTAATAGAAGACAGAGTGACCAGGGCAGACTATATTCTAAAGATTATGGGATGGTACCGCCACCATTGGTTAATCCTAAAACCTATTATACTTAAGACATAAAATATGAAATCCTAGTGAAAAGATATATAAAATTACAACCTATTAATGTTAATCCAACAAATGTAACTGACAGGACTATTTAGAATACGGACCGTCTTAGAAACAAAAGAATAATAGATAAAGTTGGACAGAATAAAGGAAAATTCTGGCCAACTCAGACGAGAATTACCATTGTACTTAAGACGGCAGAAAATCCTAGCACCTAGAAAGAGTAATAATTGAGAAACAGACTATGGAATGGGCCAAGAGCTAATAGAAGAAAGAGTGACCAGGGCAGACTATATTCTAAAAATTATGGGATGGTACCGCCACCTATTGGTTAATCCTAAAACCTATTATACTTAAGACATAAAATATGAAATCCTAGTGAAAAGATATATAAAATTACAGCCTATTAATGTTAATCCAACAAATGTAACTGACAGGACTATTTAGAATACAGACCATCTTAGAAACAAAAGAATAATAGATAAAGCTGGACAGAATAAAGGGAATTTCTGGCCAACTCAGACGAGTATTACCATTGTACTTAAGACGGCAGAAAATCCTAACTCCTAGAGATCCTATGCATCCTATCCTAAAGAGACTATGCAACGGAACACCTGCTAATAGAAAATTAGGGAACAGGGCTAACTATATTCTAAAAATTGGGAGAGAGTACCGCCACCTAGCAAATGAAGAATAATGGCCTATTGGACTTAACACTAATCACTATGACATAAAATATAAAATCCTAGTGAGAAGATATATACAATAACAGCATATTAATGTTAACCCAACAAAAGTAACAGACAGCACTATTTGGAATACTGACCATCTTAGATACAAAGGTTGGACAGAATAAAGGGAAATTCTTGCTAACTCAGACGAGTATTACCATTGTACTTAAGACGGCAGAAAATCCTAGCACCTAGAAAGAGTAATAATTGAGAAACAGACTATGGAATGGGCCAAGAGCTAATAGAAGAAAGAGTGACCAGGGCAGACTATATTCTAAAAATTATGGGATGGTACCGCCACCTATTGGTTAATCCTAAAACCTATTATACTTAAGACATAAAATATGAAATCCTAGTGAAAAGATATATAAAATTACAGCCTATTAATGTTAATCCAACAAATGTAACTGACAGGACTATTTAGAATACAGACCATCTTAGAAACAAAAGAATAATAGATAAAGCTGGACAGAATAAAGGGAATTTCTGGCCAACTCAGACGAGTATTACCATTGTACTTAAGACGGCAGAAAATCCTAACTCCTAGAGATCCTATGCATCCTATCCTAAAGAGACTATGCAACGGAACACCTGCTAATAGAAAATTAGGGAACAGGGCTAACTATATTCTAAAAATTGGGAGAGAGTACCGCCACCTAGCAAATGAAGAATAATGGCCTATTGGACTTAACACTAATCACTATGACATAAAATATAAAATCCTAGTGAGAAGATATATACAATAACAGCATATTAATGTTAACCCAACAAAAGTAAATGACAGCACTATTTGGAATACTGACCATCTTAGATACAAAGGTTGGACAGAATAAAGGGAAATTCTTGCTAACTCAGACGAGTATTACCATTGTACTTAAGACGGCAGAAAATCCTAGCACCTAGAAAGAGTAATAATTGAGAAACAGACTATGGAATGGTCCAAGAGCTAATAGAAGAAAGAGTCACCAGGGCAGACTATATTCTAAAAATTATGGGATGGTACCGCCACCATTGGTTAATCCTAAAACCTATTATACTTAAGACATAAAATATGAAATCCTAGTGAGAAGATATATAAAATTACAGCCTATTAATGTTAATCCAACAAATGTAACTGACAGGACTATTTAGAATACAGACCATCTTAGAAACAAAAGAATAATAGATAAAGCTGGACAGAATAAAGGGAATTTCTGGCCAACTCAGACGAGTATTACCATTGTACTTAAGACGGCAGAAAATCCTAACTCCTAGAGATCCTATGCATCCTATCCTAAAGAGACTATGCAACGGAACACCTGCTAATAGAAAATTAGGGAACAGGGTTAACTATATTCTAAAAATTGGGAGAGAGTACCGCCACCTAGCAAATGAAGAATAATGGCCTATTGGACTTAACACTAATCACTATGACATAAAATATAAAATCCTAGTGAGAAGATATATAAAATAACAGCATATTAATGTTAACCCAACAAATGTAACAGACAGCACTATTTGGAATACTGACCATCTTAGATACAAAGGTTGGACAGAATAAAGGGAAATTCTTGCTAACTCAGACGAGTATTAACATTGTACTTAAGACGGCAGAAAATCCTAGCACCTAGAAAGAGTAATAATTGAGAAACAGACTATGGAATGGTCCAAGAGCTAAAAGAAGAAAGAGTGACCAGGGCAGACTATATTCTAAAAATTATGGGATGGTACCGCCACCTATTGGTTAATCCTAACACCTATTATACTTAATACTAAGCATTAAGACATAAAATATGAAATCCTAGTGAAAAAATATATAAAATTACAGCCTATTAATGTTAAACCAACAAATGTAACTGACAGGACTATTTAGAATACGGACCATCTTAGAAACAAAAGAATAATAGATAAAGTTGGACAGAATAAAGGAAAATTCTGGCCAACTCAGACGAGTATTACCATTGTACTTAAGACGGCAGAAAATCCTAGCACCTAGAAAGAGTAATAATTGAGAAACAGACTATGGAATGGTCCAAGAGCTAATAGAAGACAGAGTGACCAGGGCAGACTATATTCTAAAAATTATGGGATGGTACCGCCACCATTGGTTAATCCTAAAACCTATTATACTTAAGACATAAAATATGAAATCCTAGTGAAAAGATATATAAAATTACAGCCTATTAATGTTAATCCAACAAATGTAACTGACAGGACTATTTGGAATACTGACCATCTTAGAAACAAAAGAATAATAGATAAAGTTGGACAGAATAAAGGAAAATTCTGGCCAACTCAGACGAGTATTACCATTGTACTTAAGACGGCAGAAAATCCTAGCACCTAGAAAGAGTAATAATTGAGAAACAGACTATGGAATGGGCCAAGAGCTAATAGAAGAAAGAGTGACCAGGGCTGACTATATTCTAAAAATTATGGGATGGTACCGCCACCTATTGGTTAATCCTAAAACCTATTATACTTAAGACATAAAATATGAAATCCTAGTGAAAAGATATATAAAATTACAGCCTATTAATGTTAATCCAACAAATGTAACTGACAGGACTATTTAGAATACAGACCATCTTAGAAACAAAATAATAATAGATAAAGCTGGACAGAATAAAGGGAATTTCTGGCCAACTCAGACGAGTATTACCATTGTACTTAAGACGGCAGAAAATCCTAATTCCTAGAGATCCTATGCATCCTATCCTAAAGAGACTATGCAACGGAACACCTGCTAATAGAAAATTAGGGAACAGGGCTAACTATATTCTAAAAATTGGGAGAGAGTACCGCCACCTAGCAAATGAAGAATAATGGCCTATTGGACTTAACATTAATCACTATGACATAAAATATAAAATCCTAGTGAGAAGATATATAAAATAACAGCATATTAATGTTAACCCAACAAATGTAACAGACAGCACTATTTGGAATACTGACCATCTTAGATACAAAGGTTGGACAGAATAAAGGGAAATTCTTGCTAACTCAGACGAGTATTATCATTGTACTTAAGACGGCAGAAAATCCTAGCACCTAGAAAGAGTAATAATTGAGAAACAGACTATGTAATGGTCCAAGAGCTAATAGAAGAAAGAGTGACCAGGGCAGACTATATTCTAAAAATTATGGGATGGTACCGCCACCAATTGGTTAATCCTAACACCTATTATACTTAATACTAAGCATTAAGACATAAAATATGAAATCCTAGTGAAAAGATATATAAAATTACAGCCTATTAATGTTAATTCAACAAATGTAACTGACAGGACTATTTAGAATACGGACCATCTTAGAAACAAAAGAATAATAGATAAAGTTGGACAGAATAAAGGAAAATTCTGGCCAACTCAGACGAGTATTACCATTGTACTAGACGGCAGAAAATCCTAGCACCTAGAAAGAGTAATAATTGAGAAACAGACTATGGAATGGGCCAAGAGCTAATAGAAGACAGAGTGACCAGGGCAGACTATATTCTAAAGATTATGGGATGGTACCGCCACCATTGGTTAATCCTAAAACCTATTATACTTAAGACATAAAATATGAAATCCTAGTGAAAAGATATATAAAATTACAACCTATTAATGTTAATCCAACAAATGTAACTGACAGGACTATTTAGAATACGGACCGTCTTAGAAACAAAAGAATAATAGATAAAGTTGGACAGAATAAAGGAAAATTCTGGCCAACTCAGACGAGAATTACCATTGTACTTAAGACGGCAGAAAATCCTAGCACCTAGAAAGAGTAATAATTGAGAAACAGACTATGGAATGGGCCAAGAGCTAATAGAAGAAAGAGTGACCAGGGCAGACTATATTCTAAAAATTATGGGATGGTACCGCCACCTATTGGTTAATCCTAAAACCTATTATACTTAAGACATAAAATATGAAATCCTAGTGAAAAGATATATAAAATTACAGCCTATTAATGTTAATCCAACAAATGTAACTGACAGGACTATTTAGAATACAGACCATCTTAGAAACAAAAGAATAATAGATAAAGCTGGACAGAATAAAGGGAATTTCTGGCCAACTCAGACGAGTATTACCATTGTACTTAAGACGGCAGAAAATCCTAACTCCTAGAGATCCTATGCATCCTATCCTAAAGAGACTATGCAACGGAACACCTGCTAATAGAAAATTAGGGAACAGGGCTAACTATATTCTAAAAATTGGGAGAGAGTACCGCCACCTAGCAAATGAAGAATAATGGCCTATTGGACTTAACACTAATCACTATGACATAAAATATAAAATCCTAGTGAGAAGATATATACAATAACAGCATATTAATGTTAACCCAACAAAAGTAACAGACAGCACTATTTGGAATACTGACCATCTTAGATACAAAGGTTGGACAGAATAAAGGGAAATTCTTGCTAACTCAGACGAGTATTACCATTGTACTTAAGACGGCAGAAAATCCTAGCACCTAGAAAGAGTAATAATTGAGAAACAGACTATGGAATGGGCCAAGAGCTAATAGAAGAAAGAGTGACCAGGGCAGACTATATTCTAAAAATTATGGGATGGTACCGCCACCTATTGGTTAATCCTAAAACCTATTATACTTAAGACATAAAATATGAAATCCTAGTGAAAAGATATATAAAATTACAGCCTATTAATGTTAATCCAACAAATGTAACTGACAGGACTATTTAGAATACAGACCATCTTAGAAACAAAAGAATAATAGATAAAGCTGGACAGAATAAAGGGAATTTCTGGCCAACTCAGACGAGTATTACCATTGTACTTAAGACGGCAGAAAATCCTAACTCCTAGAGATCCTATGCATCCTATCCTAAAGAGACTATGCAACGGAACACCTGCTAATAGAAAATTAGGGAACAGGGCTAACTATATTCTAAAAATTGGGAGAGAGTACCGCCACCTAGCAAATGAAGAATAATGGCCTATTGGACTTAACACTAATCACTATGACATAAAATATAAAATCCTAGTGAGAAGATATATACAATAACAGCATATTAATGTTAACCCAACAAAAGTAAATGACAGCACTATTTGGAATACTGACCATCTTAGATACAAAGGTTGGACAGAATAAAGGGAAATTCTTGCTAACTCAGACGAGTATTACCATTGTACTTAAGACGGCAGAAAATCCTAGCACCTAGAAAGAGTAATAATTGAGAAACAGACTATGGAATGGTCCAAGAGCTAATAGAAGAAAGAGTCACCAGGGCAGACTATATTCTAAAAATTATGGGATGGTACCGCCACCATTGGTTAATCCTAAAACCTATTATACTTAAGACATAAAATATGAAATCCTAGTGAGAAGATATATAAAATTACAGCCTATTAATGTTAATCCAACAAATGTAACTGACAGGACTATTTAGAATACAGACCATCTTAGAAACAAAAGAATAATAGATAAAGCTGGACAGAATAAAGGGAATTTCTGGCCAACTCAGACGAGTATTACCATTGTACTTAAGACGGCAGAAAATCCTAACTCCTAGAGATCCTATGCATCCTATCCTAAAGAGACTATGCAACGGAACACCTGCTAATAGAAAATTAGGGAACAGGGTTAACTATATTCTAAAAATTGGGAGAGAGTACCGCCACCTAGCAAATGAAGAATAATGGCCTATTGGACTTAACACTAATCACTATGACATAAAATATAAAATCCTAGTGAGAAGATATATAAAATAACAGCATATTAATGTTAACCCAACAAATGTAACAGACAGCACTATTTGGAATACTGACCATCTTAGATACAAAGGTTGGACAGAATAAAGGGAAATTCTTGCTAACTCAGACGAGTATTAACATTGTACTTAAGACGGCAGAAAATCCTAGCACCTAGAAAGAGTAATAATTGAGAAACAGACTATGGAATGGTCCAAGAGCTAAAAGAAGAAAGAGTGACCAGGGCAGACTATATTCTAAAAATTATGGGATGGTACCGCCACCTATTGGTTAATCCTAACACCTATTATACTTAATACTAAGCATTAAGACATAAAATATGAAATCCTAGTGAAAAAATATATAAAATTACAGCCTATTAATGTTAAACCAACAAATGTAACTGACAGGACTATTTAGAATACGGACCATCTTAGAAACAAAAGAATAATAGATAAAGTTGGACAGAATAAAGGAAAATTCTGGCCAACTCAGACGAGTATTACCATTGTACTTAAGACGGCAGAAAATCCTAGCACCTAGAAAGAGTAATAATTGAGAAACAGACTATGGAATGGTCCAAGAGCTAATAGAAGACAGAGTGACCAGGGCAGACTATATTCTAAAAATTATGGGATGGTACCGCCACCATTGGTTAATCCTAAAACCTATTATACTTAAGACATAAAATATGAAATCCTAGTGAAAAGATATATAAAATTACAACCTATTAATGTTAATCCAACAAATGTAACTGACAGGACTATTTAGAATACGGACCATCTTAGAAACAAAAGAATAATAGATAAAGTTGGACAGAATAAAGGAAAATTCTGGCCAACTCAGACGAGTATTACCATTGTACTTAAGACGGCAGAAAATCCTAGCACCTAGAAAGAGTAATAATTGAGAAACAGACTATGGAATGGGCCAAGAGCTAATAGAAGAAAGAGTGACCAGGGCAGACTATATTCTAAAAATTATGGGATGGTACCGCCACCATTGGTTAATCCTAAAACCTATTATACTTAAGACATAAAATATGAAATCCTAGTGAAAAGATATATAAAATTACAACCTATTAATGTTAATCCAACAAATGTAACTGACAGGACTATTTAGAATACGGACCATCTTAGAAACAAAAGAATAATAGATAAAGTTGGACAGAATAAAGGAAAATTCTGGCCAACTCAGACGAGTATTACCATTGTACTTAAGACGGCAGAAAATCCTAGCACCTAGAAAGAGTAATAATTGAGAAACAGACTAAGGAATGGGCCAAGAGCTAATAGAAGACAGAGTGACCAGGGCAGACTATATTCTAAAAATTATGGGATGGTACCGCCACCATTGGTTAATCCTAAAACCTATTATACTTAAGACATAAAATATGAAATCCTAGTGAAAAGATATTTAAAATTACAGCCTATTAATGTTAATCCAACAAATGTAACTGACAGGACTATTAAGAATACGGACCATCTTAGAAACAAAAGAATAATAGATAAAGTTGGACAGAATAAAGGAAAATTCTGGCCAACTCAGACGAGTATTACCATTGTACTTAAGACGGCAGAAAATCCTAGCACCTAGAAAGAGTAATAATTGAGAAACAGACTATGGAATGGGCCAAGAGCTAATAGAAGACAGAGTGACCAGGGCAGACTATATTCTAAAAATTATGGGATGGTACCGCCACCATTGGTTAATCCTAAAACCTATTATACTTAAGACATAAAATATGAAATCCTAGTGAAAAGATATATAAAATTACAACCTATTAATGTTAATCCAACAAATGTAACTGACAGGACTATTTAGAATACGGACCGTCTTAGAAACAAAAGAATAATAGATAAAGTTGGACAGAATAAAGGAAAATTCTGGCCAACTCAGACGAGAATTACCATTGTACTTAAGACGGCAGAAAATCCTAGCACCTAGAAAGAGTAATAATTGAGAAACAGACTATGGAATGGGCCAAGAGCTAATAGAAGAAAGAGTGACCAGGGCAGACTATATTCTAAAAATTATGGGATGGTACCGCCACCTATTGGTTAATCCTAAAACCTATTATACTTAAGACATAAAATATGAAATCCTAGTGAAAAGATATATAAAATTACAGCCTATTAATGTTAATCCAACAAATGTAACTGACAGGACTATTTAGAATACAGACCATCTTAGAAACAAAAGAATAATAGATAAAGCTGGACAGAATAAAGGGAATTTCTGGCCAACTCAGACGAGTATTACCATTGTACTTAAGACGGCAGAAAATCCTAACTCCTAGAGATCCTATGCATCCTATCCTAAAGAGACTATGCAACGGAACACCTGCTAATAGAAAATTAGGGAACAGGGCTAACTATATTCTAAAAATTGGGAGAGAGTACCGCCACCTAGCAAATGAAGAATAATGGCCTATTGGACTTAACACTAATCACTATGACATAAAATATAAAATCCTAGTGAGAAGATATATACAATAACAGCATATTAATGTTAACCCAACAAAAGTAACAGACAGCACTATTTGGAATACTGACCATCTTAGATACAAAGGTTGGACAGAATAAAGGGAAATTCTTGCTAACTCAGACGAGTATTACCATTGTACTTAAGACGGCAGAAAATCCTAGCACCTAGAAAGAGTAATAATTGAGAAACAGACTATGGAATGGGCCAAGAGCTAATAGAAGAAAGAGTGACCAGGGCAGACTATATTCTAAAAATTATGGGATGGTACCGCCACCTATTGGTTAATCCTAAAACCTATTATACTTAAGACATAAAATATGAAATCCTAGTGAAAAGATATATAAAATTACAGCCTATTAATGTTAATCCAACAAATGTAACTGACAGGACTATTTAGAATACAGACCATCTTAGAAACAAAAGAATAATAGATAAAGCTGGACAGAATAAAGGGAATTTCTGGCCAACTCAGACGAGTATTACCATTGTACTTAAGACGGCAGAAAATCCTAACTCCTAGAGATCCTATGCATCCTATCCTAAAGAGACTATGCAACGGAACACCTGCTAATAGAAAATTAGGGAACAGGGCTAACTATATTCTAAAAATTGGGAGAGAGTACCGCCACCTAGCAAATGAAGAATAATGGCCTATTGGACTTAACACTAATCACTATGACATAAAATATAAAATCCTAGTGAGAAGATATATACAATAACAGCATATTAATGTTAACCCAACAAAAGTAACAGACAGCACTATTTGGAATACTGACCATCTTAGATACAAAGGTTGGACAGAATAAAGGGAAATTCTTGCTAACTCAGACGAGTATTACCATTGTACTTAAGACGGCAGAAAATCCTAGCACCTAGAAAGAGTAATAATTGAGAAACAGACTATGGAATGGTCCAAGAGCTAATAGAAGAAAGAGTCACCAGGGCAGACTATATTCTAAAAATTATGGGATGGTACCGCCACCATTGGTTAATCCTAAAACCTATTATACTTAAGACATAAAATATGAAATCCTAGTGAGAAGATATATAAAATTACAGCCTATTAATGTTAATCCAACAAATGTAACTGACAGGACTATTTAGAATACAGACCATCTTAGAAACAAAAGAATAATAGATAAAGCTGGACAGAATAAAGGGAATTTCTGGCCAACTCAGACGAGTATTACCATTGTACTTAAGACGGCAGAAAATCCTAACTCCTAGAGATCCTATGCATCCTATCCTAAAGAGACTATGCAACGGAACACCTGCTAATAGAAAATTAGGGAACAGGGCTAACTATATTCTAAAAATTGGGAGAGAGTACCGCCACCTAGCAAATGAAGAATAATGGCCTATTGGACTTAACACTAATCACTATGACATAAAATATAAAATCCTAGTGAGAAGATATATACAATAACAGCATATTAATGTTAACCCAACAAAAGTAACAGACAGCACTATTTGGAATACTGACCATCTTAGATACAAAGGTTGGACAGAATAAAGGGAAATTCTTGCTAACTCAGACGAGTATTACCATTGTACTTAAGACGGCAGAAAATCCTAGCACCTAGAAAGAGTAATAATTGAGAAACAGACTATGGAATGGTCCAAGAGCTAATAGAAGAAAGAGTCACCAGGGCAGACTATATTCTAAAAATTATGGGATGGTACCGCCACCATTGGTTAATCCTAAAACCTATTATACTTAAGACATAAAATATGAAATCCTAGTGAGAAGATATATAAAATTACAGCCTATTAATGTTAATCCAACAAATGTAACTGACAGGACTATTTAGAATACAGACCATCTTAGAAACAAAAGAATAATAGATAAAGCTGGACAGAATAAAGGGAATTTCTGGCCAACTCAGACGAGTATTACCATTGTACTTAAGACGGCAGAAAATCCTAACTCCTAGAGATCCTATGCATCCTATCCTAAAGAGACTATGCAACGGAACACCTGCTAATAGAAAATTAGGGAACAGGGCTAACTATATTCTAAAAATTGGGAGAGAGTACCGCCACCTAGCAAATGAAGAATAATGGCCTATTGGACTTAACACTAATCACTATGACATAAAATATAAAATCCTAGTGAGAAGATATATACAATAACAGCATATTAATGTTAACCCAACAAAAGTAACAGACAGCACTATTTGGAATACTGACCATCTTAGATACAAAGGTTGGACAGAATAAAGGGAAATTCTTGCTAACTCAGACGAGTATTACCATTGTACTTAAGACGGCTGAAAATCCTAGCACCTAGAAAGAGTAATAATTGAGAAACAGACTATGGAATGGTCCAAGAGCTAATAGAAGAAAGAGTCACCAGGGCAGACTATATTCTAAAAATTATGGGATGGTATCGCCACCTATTGGTTAATCCTAACACCTATTATACTTAATACTAAGCATTAAGACATAAAATATGAAATCCTAGTGAAAAGATATATAAAATTACAGCCTATAAATGTTAATCCAACAAATGTAACTGACAGGACTATTTAGAATACAGACCATCTTAGAAACAAAAGAATAATAGATAAAGCTGGACAAAATAAAGGGAATTTCTGGCCAACTCAGACGAGTATTACCATTGTACTTAAGACGGCAGAAAATCCTAACTCCTAGAGATCCTATGCATCCCATCCTAAAGAGACTATGCAACGGAACACCTGCTAATAGAAAATTAGGGAACAGGGTTAACTATATTCTAAAAATTGGGAGAGAGTACCGCCACCTAGCAAATGAAGAATAATGGCCTATTGGACTTAACACTAATCACTATGACATAAAATATAAAATCCTAGTGAGAAGATATATAAAATAACAGCATATTAATGTTAACCCAACAAATGTAACAGACAGCACTATTTGGAATACTGACCATCTTAGATACAAAGGTTGGACAGAATAAAGGGAAATTCTTGCTAACTCAGACGAGTATTAACATTGTACTTAAGACGGCAGAAAATCCTAGCACCTAGAAAGAGTAATAATTGAGAAACAGACTATGGAATGGTCCAAGAGCTAAAAGAAGAAAGAGTGACCAGGGCAGACTATATTCTAAAAATTATGGGATGGTACCGCCACCTATTGGTTAATCCTAACACCTATTATACTTAATACTAAGCATTAAGACATAAAATATGAAATCCTAGTGAAAAAATATATAAAATTACAGCCTATTAATGTTAATCCAACAAATGTAACTGACAGGACTATTAAGAATACGGACCATCTTAGAAACAAAAGAATAATAGATAAAGTTGGACAGAATAAAGGAAAATTCTGGCCAACTCAGACGAGTATTACCATTGTACTTAAGACGGCAGAAAATCCTAGCACCTAGAAAGAGTAATAATTGAGAAACAGACTATGGAATGGGCCAAGAGCTAATAGAAGACAGAGTGACCAGGGCAGACTATATTCTAAAAATTATGGGATGGTACCGCCACCATTGGTTAATCCTAAAACCTATTATACTTAAGACATAAAATATGAAATCCTAGTGAAAAGATATATAAAATTACAACCTATTAATGTTAATCCAACAAATGTAACTGACAGGACTATTTAGAATACGGACCATCTTAGAAACAAAAGAATAATAGATAAAGTTGGACAGAATAAAGGAAAATTCTGGCCAACTCAGACGAGTATTACCATTGTACTTAAGACGGCAGAAAATCCTAGCACCTAGAAAGAGTAATAATTGAGAAAAAGACTAAGGAATGGGCCAAGAGCTAATAGAAGACAGAGTGACCAGGGCAGACTATATTCTAAAAATTATGGGATGGTACCGCCACCATTGGTTAATCCTAAAACCTATTATACTTAAGACATAAAATATGAAATCCTAGTGAAAAGATATATAAAATTACAACCTATTAATGTTAATCCAACAAATGTAACTGACAGGACTATTTAGAATACGGACCGTCTTAGAAACAAAAGAATAATAGATAAAGTTGGACAGAATAAAGGAAAATTCTGGCCAACTCAGACGAGTATTACCATTGTACTTAAGACGGCAGAAAATCCTAGCACCTAGAAAGAGTAATAATTGAGAAACAGACTATGGAATGGGCCAAGAGCTAATAGAAGACAGAGTGACCAGGGCAGACTATATTCTAAAAATTATGGGATGGTACCGCCACCATTGGTTAATCCTAAAACCTATTATACTTAAGACATAAAATATGAAATCCTAGTGAAAAGATATATAAAATTACAGCCTATAAATGTTAATCCAACAAATGTAACTGACAGGACTATTTAGAATACAGACCATCTTAGAAACAAAAGAATAATAGATAAAGCTGAACAAAATAAAAGGAATTTCTGGCCAACTCAGACGAGTATTACCATTGTACTTAAGACGGCAGAAAATCCTAACTCCTAGAGATCCTATGCATCCTATCCTAAAGAGACTATGCAACGGAACACCTGCTAATAGAAAATTAGGGAACAGGGTTAACTATATTCTAAAAATTGGGAGAGAGTACCGCCACCTAGCAAATGAAGAATAATGGCCTATTGGACTTAACACTAATCACTATGACATAAAATATAAAATCCTAGTGAGAAGATATATAAAATAACAGCATATTAATGTTAACCCAACAAATGTAACAGACAGCACTATTTGGAATACTGACCATCTTAGATACAAAGGTTGGACAGAATAAAGGGAAATTCTTGCTAACTCAGACGAGTATTAACATTGTACTTAAGACGGCAGAAAATCCTAGCACCTAGAAAGAGTAATAATTGAGAAACAGACTATGGAATGTTCCAAGAGCTAATAGAAGAAAGAGTGACCAGGGCAGACTATATTCTAAAAATTATGAGATGGTACCGCCACCTATTGGTTAATCCTAACACCTATTATACTTAATACTAAGCATTAAGACATAAAATATGAAATCCTAGTGAAAAGATATATAAAATTACAACCTATTAATGTTAATCCAACAAATGTAACTGACAGGACTATTTAGAATACGGACCGTCTTAGAAACAAAAGAATAATAGATAAAGTTGGACAGAATAAAGGAAAATTCTGGCCAACTCAGACGAGAATTACCATTGTACTTAAGACGGCAGAAAATCCTAGCACCTAGAAAGAGTAATAATTGAGAAACAGACTATGGAATGGGCCAAGAGCTAATAGAAGACAGAGTGACCAGGGCAGACTATATTCTAAAAATTATGGGATGGTACCGCCACCATTGGTTAATCCTAAAACCTATTAAACTTAAGACATAAAATATGAAATCCTAGTGAAAAGATATATAAAATTACAACCTATTAATGTTAATCCAACAAATGTAACTGACAGGACTATTTAGAATACGGACCATCTTAGAAACAAAAGAATAATAGATAAAGTTGGACAGAATAAAGGAAAATTCTGGCCAACTCAGACGAGTATTACCATTGTACTTAAGACGGCAGAAAATCCTAGCACCTAGAAAGAGTAATAATTGAGAAACAGACTATGGAATGGGCCAAGAGCTAATAGAAGAAAGAGTGACCAGGGCAGACTATATTCTAAAAATTATGGGATGGTACCGCCACCTATTGGTTAATTCTAAAACCTATTATACTTAAGACATAAAATATGAAATCCTAGTGAAAAGATATTTAAAATTACAGCCTATTAATGTTAATCCAACAAATGTAACTGACAGGACTATTTAGAATACAGACCATCTTAGAAACAAAAGAATAATAGATAAAGCTGGACAGAATAAAGGGAATTTCTGGCCAACTCAGACGAGTATTACCATTGTACTTAAGACGGCAGAAAATCCTAACTCCTAGAGATCCTATGCATCCTATCCTAAAGAGACTATGCAACGGAACACCTGCTAATAGAAAATTAGGGAACAGGGCTAACTATATTCTAAAAATTGGGAGAGAGTACTGCCACCTAGCAAATGAAGAATAATGGCCTATTGGACTTAACACTAATCACTATGACATAAAATATAAAATCCTAGTGAGAAGATATATACAATAACAGCATATTAATGTTAACCCAACAAATGTAACAGACAGCACTATTTGGAATATTGACCATCTTAGATACAAAGGTTGGACAGAATAAAGGGAAATTCTTGCTAACTCAGACGAGTATTACCATTCCTAACAAAATCCTAGCACCTAGAAAGAGTAATAATTGAGAAACAGACTATGGAATGGGCCAAGAGCTAATAGAAGAAAGAGTGACCAGGGCAGACTATATTCTAAAAATTATGGGATGGTACCGCCACCTATTGGTTAATCCTAAAACCTATTATACATAAGACATAAAATATGAAATCCTAGTGAAAAGATATATAAAATGACAGGCTATTAATGTTAATCCAACAAATGTAACTGACAGGACTATTTGGAATACTGACCATCTTAGAAACAAAAGAATAATAGATAAAGTTGGACAGAATAAAGGGAAATTCTTGCTAACTCAGACGAGTATTAACATTGTACTTAAGACGGCAGAAAATCCTAGCACCTAGAAAGAGTAATAATTGAGAAACAGACTATGGAATGGTCCAAGAGCTAAAAGAAGAAAGAGTGACCAGGGCAGACTATATTCTAAAAATTATGGGATGGTACCGCCACCTATTGGTTAATCCTAACACCTATTATACTTAATACTAAGCATTAAGACATAAAATATGAAATCCTAGTGAAAAAATATATAAAATTACAGCCTATTAATGTTAATCCAACAAATGTAACTGACAGGACTATTAAGAATACGGACCATCTTAGAAACAAAAGAATAATAGATAAAGTTGGACAGAATAAAGGAAAATTCTGGCCAACTCAGACGAGTATTACCATTGTACTTAAGACGGCAGAAAATCCTAGCACCTAGAAAGAGTAATAATTGAGAAACAGACTATGGAATGGGCCAAGAGCTAATAGAAGACAGAGTGACCAGGGCAGACTATATTCTAAAAATTATGGGATGGTACCGCCACCATTGGTTAATCCTAAAACCTATTATACTTAAGACATAAAATATGAAATCCTAGTGAAAAGATATATAAAATTACAACCTATTAATGTTAATCCAACAAATGTAACTGACAGGACTATTTAGAATACGGACCGTCTTAGAAACAAAAGAATAATAGATAAAGTTGGACAGAATAAAGGAAAATTCTGGCCAACTCAGACGAGTATTACCATTGTACTTAAGACGGCAGAAAATCCTAGCACCTAGAAAGAGTAATAATTGAGAAACAGACTATGGAATGGGCCAAGAGCTAATAGAAGACAGAGTGACCAGGGCAGACTATATTCTAAAAATTATGGGATGGTACCGCCACCATTGGTTAATCCTAAAACCTATTATACTTAAGACATAAAATATGAAATCCTAGTGAAAAGATATATAAAATTACAGCCTATAAATGTTAATCCAACAAATGTAACTGACAGGACTATTTAGAATACAGACCATCTTAGAAACAAAAGAATAATAGATAAAGCTGAACAAAATAAAAGGAATTTCTGGCCAACTCAGACGAGTATTACCATTGTACTTAAGACGGCAGAAAATCCTAACTCCTAGAGATCCTATGCATCCTATCCTAAAGAGACTATGCAACGGAACACCTGCTAATAGAAAATTAGGGAACAGGGTTAACTATATTCTAAAAATTGGGAGAGAGTACCGCCACCTAGCAAATGAAGAATAATGGCCTATTGGACTTAACACTAATCACTATGACATAAAATATAAAATCCTAGTGAGAAGATATATAAAATAACAGCATATTAATGTTAACCCAACAAATGTAACAGACAGCACTATTTGGAATACTGACCATCTTAGATACAAAGGTTGGACAGAATAAAGGGAAATTCTTGCTAACTCAGACGAGTATTAACATTGTACTTAAGACGGCAGAAAATCCTAGCACCTAGAAAGAGTAATAATTGAGAAACAGACTATGGAATGTTCCAAGAGCTAATAGAAGAAAGAGTGACCAGGGCAGACTATATTCTAAAAATTATGAGATGGTACCGCCACCTATTGGTTAATCCTAACACCTATTATACTTAATACTAAGCATTAAGACATAAAATATGAAATCCTAGTGAAAAGATATATAAAATTACAACCTATTAATGTTAATCCAACAAATGTAACTGACAGGACTATTTAGAATACGGACCGTCTTAGAAACAAAAGAATAATAGATAAAGTTGGACAGAATAAAGGAAAATTCTGGCCAACTCAGACGAGAATTACCATTGTACTTAAGACGGCAGAAAATCCTAGCACCTAGAAAGAGTAATAATTGTGAAACAGACTAAGGAATGGGCCAAGAGCTAATAGAAGACAGAGTGACCAGGGCAGACTATATTCTAAAAATTATGGGATGGTACCGCCACCATTGGTTAATCCTAAAACCTATTATACTTAAGACATAAAATATGAAATCCTAGTGAAAAGATATATAAAATTACAACCTATTAATGTTAATCCAACAAATGTAACTGACAGGACTATTTAGAATACGGACCATCTTAGAAACAAAAGAATAATAGATAAAGTTGGACAGAATAAAGGAAAATTCTGGCCAACTCAGACGAGTATTACCATTGTACTTAAGACGGCAGAAAATCCTAGCACCTAGAAAGAGTAATAATTGAGAAACAGACTAAGGAATGGGCCAAGAGCTAATAGAAGACAGAGTGACCAGGGCAGACTATATTCTAAAAATTATGGGATGGTACCGCCACCATTGGTTAATCCTAAAACCTATTATACTTAAGACATAAAATATGAAATCCTAGTGAAAAGATATATAAAATTACAACCTATTAATGTTAATCCAACAAATGTAACTGACAGGACTATTTAGAATACGGACCGTCTTAGAAACAAAAGAATAATAGATAAAGTTGGACAGAATAAAGGAAAATTCTGGCCAACTCAGACGAGTATTACCATTGTACTTAAGACGGCAGAAAATCCTAGCACCTAGAAAGAGTAATAATTGAGAAACAGACTATGGAATGGGCCAAGAGCTAATAGAAGACAGAGTGACCAGGGCAGACTATATTCTAAAAATTATGGGATGGTACCGCCACCATTGGTTAATCCTAAAACCTATTATACTTAAGACATAAAATATGAAATCCTAGTGAAAAGATATATAAAATTACAGCCTATAAATGTTAATCCAACAAATGTAACTGACAGGACTATTTAGAATACAGACCATCTTAGAAACAAAAGAATAATAGATAAAGCTGAACAAAATAAAAGGAATTTCTGGCCAACTCAGACGAGTATTACCATTGTACTTAAGACGGCAGAAAATCCTAACTCCTAGAGATCCTATGCATCCTATCCTAAAGAGACTATGCAACGGAACACCTGCTAATAGAAAATTAGGGAACAGGGTTAACTATATTCTAAAAATTGGGAGAGAGTACCGCCACCTAGCAAATGAAGAATAATGGCCTATTGGACTTAACACTAATCACTATGACATAAAATATAAAATCCTAGTGAGAAGATATATACAATAACAGCATATTAATGTTAACCCAACAAAAGTAACAGACAGCACTATTTGGAATACTGACCATCTTAGATACAAAGGTTGGACAGAATAAAGGGAAATTCTTGCTAACTCAGACGAGTATTACCATTGTACTTAAGACGGCTGAAAATCCTAGCACCTAGAAAGAGTAATAATTGAGAAACAGACTATGGAATGGTCCAAGAGCTAATAGAAGAAAGAGTCACCAGGGCAGACTATATTCTAAAAATTATGGGATGGTATCGCCACCTATTGGTTAATCCTAACACCTATTATACTTAATACTAAGCATTAAGACATAAAATATGAAATCCTAGTGAAAAGATATATAAAATTACAGCCTATAAATGTTAATCCAACAAATGTAACTGACAGGACTATTTAGAATACAGACCATCTTAGAAACAAAAGAATAATAGATAAAGCTGGACAAAATAAAGGGAATTTCTGGCCAACTCAGACGAGTATTACCATTGTACTTAAGACGGCAGAAAATCCTAACTCCTAGAGATCCTATGCATCCCATCCTAAAGAGACTATGCAACGGAACACCTGCTAATAGAAAATTAGGGAACAGGGTTAACTATATTCTAAAAATTGGGAGAGAGTACCGCCACCTAGCAAATGAAGAATAATGGCCTATTGGACTTAACACTAATCACTATGACATAAAATATAAAATCCTAGTGAGAAGATATATAAAATAACAGCATATTAATGTTAACCCAACAAATGTAACAGACAGCACTATTTGGAATACTGACCATCTTAGATACAAAGGTTGGACAGAATAAAGGGAAATTCTTGCTAACTCAGACGAGTATTAACATTGTACTTAAGACGGCAGAAAATCCTAGCACCTAGAAAGAGTAATAATTGAGAAACAGACTATGGAATGGTCCAAGAGCTAAAAGAAGAAAGAGTGACCAGGGCAGACTATATTCTAAAAATTATGGGATGGTACCGCCACCTATTGGTTAATCCTAACACCTATTATACTTAATACTAAGCATTAAGACATAAAATATGAAATCCTAGTGAAAAAATATATAAAATTACAGCCTATTAATGTTAATCCAACAAATGTAACTGACAGGACTATTAAGAATACGGACCATCTTAGAAACAAAAGAATAATAGATAAAGTTGGACAGAATAAAGGAAAATTCTGGCCAACTCAGACGAGTATTACCATTGTACTTAAGACGGCAGAAAATCCTAGCACCTAGAAAGAGTAATAATTGAGAAACAGACTATGGAATGGGCCAAGAGCTAATAGAAGACAGAGTGACCAGGGCAGACTATATTCTAAAAATTATGGGATGGTACCGCCACCATTGGTTAATCCTAAAACCTATTATACTTAAGACATAAAATATGAAATCCTAGTGAAAAGATATATAAAATTACAACCTATTAATGTTAATCCAACAAATGTAACTGACAGGACTATTTAGAATACGGACCATCTTAGAAACAAAAGAATAATAGATAAAGTTGGACAGAATAAAGGAAAATTCTGGCCAACTCAGACGAGTATTACCATTGTACTTAAGACGGCAGAAAATCCTAGCACCTAGAAAGAGTAATAATTGAGAAAAAGACTAAGGAATGGGCCAAGAGCTAATAGAAGACAGAGTGACCAGGGCAGACTATATTCTAAAAATTATGGGATGGTACCGCCACCATTGGTTAATCCTAAAACCTATTATACTTAAGACATAAAATATGAAATCCTAGTGAAAAGATATATAAAATTACAACCTATTAATGTTAATCCAACAAATGTAACTGACAGGACTATTTAGAATACGGACCGTCTTAGAAACAAAAGAATAATAGATAAAGTTGGACAGAATAAAGGAAAATTCTGGCCAACTCAGACGAGTATTACCATTGTACTTAAGACGGCAGAAAATCCTAGCACCTAGAAAGAGTAATAATTGAGAAACAGACTATGGAATGGGCCAAGAGCTAATAGAAGACAGAGTGACCAGGGCAGACTATATTCTAAAAATTATGGGATGGTACCGCCACCATTGGTTAATCCTAAAACCTATTATACTTAAGACATAAAATATGAAATCCTAGTGAAAAGATATATAAAATTACAGCCTATAAATGTTAATCCAACAAATGTAACTGACAGGACTATTTAGAATACAGACCATCTTAGAAACAAAAGAATAATAGATAAAGCTGAACAAAATAAAAGGAATTTCTGGCCAACTCAGACGAGTATTACCATTGTACTTAAGACGGCAGAAAATCCTAACTCCTAGAGATCCTATGCATCCTATCCTAAAGAGACTATGCAACGGAACACCTGCTAATAGAAAATTAGGGAACAGGGTTAACTATATTCTAAAAATTGGGAGAGAGTACCGCCACCTAGCAAATGAAGAATAATGGCCTATTGGACTTAACACTAATCACTATGACATAAAATATAAAATCCTAGTGAGAAGATATATAAAATAACAGCATATTAATGTTAACCCAACAAATGTAACAGACAGCACTATTTGGAATACTGACCATCTTAGATACAAAGGTTGGACAGAATAAAGGGAAATTCTTGCTAACTCAGACGAGTATTAACATTGTACTTAAGACGGCAGAAAATCCTAGCACCTAGAAAGAGTAATAATTGAGAAACAGACTATGGAATGTTCCAAGAGCTAATAGAAGAAAGAGTGACCAGGGCAGACTATATTCTAAAAATTATGAGATGGTACCGCCACCTATTGGTTAATCCTAACACCTATTATACTTAATACTAAGCATTAAGACATAAAATATGAAATCCTAGTGAAAAGATATATAAAATTACAACCTATTAATGTTAATCCAACAAATGTAACTGACAGGACTATTTAGAATACGGACCGTCTTAGAAACAAAAGAATAATAGATAAAGTTGGACAGAATAAAGGAAAATTCTGGCCAACTCAGACGAGAATTACCATTGTACTTAAGACGGCAGAAAATCCTAGCACCTAGAAAGAGTAATAATTGAGAAACAGACTATGGAATGGGCCAAGAGCTAATAGAAGACAGAGTGACCAGGGCAGACTATATTCTAAAAATTATGGGATGGTACCGCCACCATTGGTTAATCCTAAAACCTATTAAACTTAAGACATAAAATATGAAATCCTAGTGAAAAGATATATAAAATTACAACCTATTAATGTTAATCCAACAAATGTAACTGACAGGACTATTTAGAATACGGACCATCTTAGAAACAAAAGAATAATAGATAAAGTTGGACAGAATAAAGGAAAATTCTGGCCAACTCAGACGAGTATTACCATTGTACTTAAGACGGCAGAAAATCCTAGCACCTAGAAAGAGTAATAATTGAGAAACAGACTATGGAATGGGCCAAGAGCTAATAGAAGAAAGAGTGACCAGGGCAGACTATATTCTAAAAATTATGGGATGGTACCGCCACCTATTGGTTAATTCTAAAACCTATTATACTTAAGACATAAAATATGAAATCCTAGTGAAAAGATATTTAAAATTACAGCCTATTAATGTTAATCCAACAAATGTAACTGACAGGACTATTTAGAATACAGACCATCTTAGAAACAAAAGAATAATAGATAAAGCTGGACAGAATAAAGGGAATTTCTGGCCAACTCAGACGAGTATTACCATTGTACTTAAGACGGCAGAAAATCCTAACTCCTAGAGATCCTATGCATCCTATCCTAAAGAGACTATGCAACGGAACACCTGCTAATAGAAAATTAGGGAACAGGGCTAACTATATTCTAAAAATTGGGAGAGAGTACTGCCACCTAGCAAATGAAGAATAATGGCCTATTGGACTTAACACTAATCACTATGACATAAAATATAAAATCCTAGTGAGAAGATATATACAATAACAGCATATTAATGTTAACCCAACAAATGTAACAGACAGCACTATTTGGAATATTGACCATCTTAGATACAAAGGTTGGACAGAATAAAGGGAAATTCTTGCTAACTCAGACGAGTATTACCATTCCTAACAAAATCCTAGCACCTAGAAAGAGTAATAATTGAGAAACAGACTATGGAATGGGCCAAGAGCTAATAGAAGAAAGAGTGACCAGGGCAGACTATATTCTAAAAATTATGGGATGGTACCGCCACCTATTGGTTAATCCTAAAACCTATTATACATAAGACATAAAATATGAAATCCTAGTGAAAAGATATATAAAATGACAGGCTATTAATGTTAATCCAACAAATGTAACTGACAGGACTATTAAGAATACGGACCATCTTAGAAACAAAAGAATAATAGATAAAGTTGGACAGAATAAAGGGAAATTCTTGCTAACTCAGACGAGTATTAACATTGTACTTAAGACGGCAGAAAATCCTAGCACATAGAAAGAGTAATAATTGAGAAACAGACTATGGAATGGGCCAAGAGCTAATAGAAGACAGAGTGACCAGGGCAGACTATATTCTAAAAATTATGGGATGGTACCGCCACCATTGGTTAATCCTAAAACCTATTATACTTAAGACATAAAATATGAAATCCTAGTGAAAAGATATATAAAATTACAACCTATTAATGTTAATCCAACAAATGTAACTGACAGGACTATTTAGAATACGGACCGTCTTAGAAACAAAAGAATAATAGATAAAGTTGGACAGAATAAAGGAAAATTCTGGCCAACTCAGACGAGTATTACCATTGTACTTAAGACGGCAGAAAATCCTAGCACCTAGAAAGAGTAATAATTGAGAAACAGACTATGGAATGGGCCAAGAGCTAATAGAAGACAGAGTGACCAGGGCAGACTATATTCTAAAAATTATGGGATGGTACCGCCACCATTGGTTAATCCTAAAACCTATTATACTTAAGACATAAAATATGAAATCCTAGTGAAAAGATATATAAAATTACAGCCTATAAATGTTAATCCAACAAATGTAACTGACAGGACTATTTAGAATACAGACCATCTTAGAAACAAAAGAATAATAGATAAAGCTGAACAAAATAAAAGGAATTTCTGGCCAACTCAGACGAGTATTACCATTGTACTTAAGACGGCAGAAAATCCTAACTCCTAGAGATCCTATGCATCCTATCCTAAAGAGACTATGCAACGGAACACCTGCTAATAGAAAATTAGGGAACAGGGTTAACTATATTCTAAAAATTGGGAGAGAGTACCGCCACCTAGCAAATGAAGAATAATGGCCTATTGGACTTAACACTAATCACTATGACATAAAATATAAAATCCTAGTGAGAAGATATATAAAATAACAGCATATTAATGTTAACCCAACAAATGTAACAGACAGCACTATTTGGAATACTGACCATCTTAGATACAAAGGTTGGACAGAATAAAGGGAAATTCTTGCTAACTCAGACGAGTATTAACATTGTACTTAAGACGGCAGAAAATCCTAGCACCTAGAAAGAGTAATAATTGAGAAACAGACTATGGAATGTTCCAAGAGCTAATAGAAGAAAGAGTGACCAGGGCAGACTATATTCTAAAAATTATGAGATGGTACCGCCACCTATTGGTTAATCCTAACACCTATTATACTTAATACTAAGCATTAAGACATAAAATATGAAATCCTAGTGAAAAGATATATAAAATTACAACCTATTAATGTTAATCCAACAAATGTAACTGACAGGACTATTTAGAATACGGACCGTCTTAGAAACAAAAGAATAATAGATAAAGTTGGACAGAATAAAGGAAAATTCTGGCCAACTCAGACGAGAATTACCATTGTACTTAAGACGGCAGAAAATCCTAGCACCTAGAAAGAGTAATAATTGTGAAACAGACTAAGGAATGGGCCAAGAGCTAATAGAAGACAGAGTGACCAGGGCAGACTATATTCTAAAAATTATGGGATGGTACCGCCACCATTGGTTAATCCTAAAACCTATTATACTTAAGACATAAAATATGAAATCCTAGTGAAAAGATATATAAAATTACAACCTATTAATGTTAATCCAACAAATGTAACTGACAGGACTATTTAGAATACGGACCATCTTAGAAACAAAAGAATAATAGATAAAGTTGGACAGAATAAAGGAAAATTCTGGCCAACTCAGACGAGTATTACCATTGTACTTAAGACGGCAGAAAATCCTAGCACCTAGAAAGAGTAATAATTGAGAAACAGACTAAGGAATGGGCCAAGAGCTAATAGAAGACAGAGTGACCAGGGCAGACTATATTCTAAAAATTATGGGATGGTACCGCCACCATTGGTTAATCCTAAAACCTATTATACTTAAGACATAAAATATGAAATCCTAGTGAAAAGATATATAAAATTACAACCTATTAATGTTAATCCAACAAATGTAACTGACAGGACTATTTAGAATACGGACCGTCTTAGAAACAAAAGAATAATAGATAAAGTTGGACAGAATAAAGGAAAATTCTGGCCAACTCAGACGAGTATTACCATTGTACTTAAGACGGCAGAAAATCCTAGCACCTAGAAAGAGTAATAATTGAGAAACAGACTATGGAATGGGCCAAGAGCTAATAGAAGACAGAGTGACCAGGGCAGACTATATTCTAAAAATTATGGGATGGTACCGCCACCATTGGTTAATCCTAAAACCTATTATACTTAAGACATAAAATATGAAATCCTAGTGAAAAGATATATAAAATTACAGCCTATAAATGTTAATCCAACAAATGTAACTGACAGGACTATTTAGAATACAGACCATCTTAGAAACAAAAGAATAATAGATAAAGCTGAACAAAATAAAAGGAATTTCTGGCCAACTCAGACGAGTATTACCATTGTACTTAAGACGGCAGAAAATCCTAACTCCTAGAGATCCTATGCATCCTATCCTAAAGAGACTATGCAACGGAACACCTGCTAATAGAAAATTAGGGAACAGGGTTAACTATATTCTAAAAATTGGGAGAGAGTACCGCCACCTAGCAAATGAAGAATAATGGCCTATTGGACTTAACACTAATCACTATGACATAAAATATAAAATCCTAGTGAGAAGATATATAAAATAACAGCATATTAATGTTAACCCAACAAATGTAACAGACAGCACTATTTGGAATACTGACCATCTTAGATACAAAGGTTGGACAGAATAAAGGGAAATTCTTGCTAACTCAGACGAGTATTAACATTGTACTTAAGACGGCAGAAAATCCTAGCACCTAGAAAGAGTAATAATTGAGAAACAGACTATGGAATGTTCCAAGAGCTAATAGAAGAAAGAGTGACCAGGGCAGACTATATTCTAAAAATTATGAGATGGTACCGCCACCTATTGGTTAATCCTAACACCTATTATACTTAATACTAAGCATTAAGACATAAAATATGAAATCCTAGTGAAAAGATATATAAAATTACAACCTATTAATGTTAATCCAACAAATGTAACTGACAGGACTATTTAGAATACGGACCGTCTTAGAAACAAAAGAATAATAGATAAAGTTGGACAGAATAAAGGAAAATTCTGGCCAACTCAGACGAGAATTACCATTGTACTTAAGACGGCAGAAAATCCTAGCACCTAGAAAGAGTAATAATTGAGAAACAGACTATGGAATGGGCCAAGAGCTAATAGAAGACAGAGTGACCAGGGCAGACTATATTCTAAAAATTATGGGATGGTACCGCCACCATTGGTTAATCCTAACACCTATTAAACTTAAGACATAAAATATGAAATCCTAGTGAAAAGATATATAAAATTACAACCTATTAATGTTAATCCAACAAATGTAACTGACAGGACTATTTAGAATACGGACCATCTTAGAAACAAAAGAATAATAGATAAAGTTGGACAGAATAAAGGAAAATTCTGGCCAACTCAGACGAGTATTACCATTGTACTTAAGACGGCAGAAAATCCTAGCACCTAGAAAGAGTAATAATTGAGAAACAGACTATGGAATGGGCCAAGAGCTAATAGAAGAAAGAGTGACCAGGGCAGACTATATTCTAAAAATTATGGGATGGTACCGCCACCTATTGGTTAATTCTAAAACCTATTATACTTAAGACATAAAATATGAAATCCTAGTGAAAAGATATTTAAAATTACAGCCTATTAATGTTAATCCAACAAATGTAACTGACAGGACTATTTAGAATACAGACCATCTTAGAAACAAAAGAATAATAGATAAAGCTGGACAGAATAAAGGGAATTTCTGGCCAACTCAGACGAGTATTACCATTGTACTTAAGACGGCAGAAAATCCTAACTCCTAGAGATCCTATGCATCCTATCCTAAAGAGACTATGCAACGGAACACCTGCTAATAGAAAATTAGGGAACAGGGCTAACTATATTCTAAAAATTGGGAGAGAGTACTGCCACCTAGCAAATGAAGAATAATGGCCTATTGGACTTAACACTAATCACTATGACATAAAATATAAAATCCTAGTGAGAAGATATATACAATAACAGCATATTAATGTTAACCCAACGAATGTAACAGACAGCA
This sequence comes from Arma custos, assembly GCA_037127475.1. NCBI lineage: Eukaryota > Metazoa > Arthropoda > Insecta > Hemiptera > Pentatomidae > Arma > Arma custos. The sequence continues at coordinate 219,899,150 of CM073759.1, forward strand.
CTATTTGGAATATTGACCATCTTAGATACAAAGGTTGGACAGAATAAAGGGAAATTCTTGCTAACTCAGACGAGTATTACCATTCCTAACAAAATCCTAGCACCTAGAAAGAGTAATAATTGAGAAACAGACTATGGAATGGGCCAAGAGCTAATAGAAGAAAGAGTGACCAGGGCAGACTATATTCTAAAAATTATGGGATGGTACCGCCACCTATTGGTTAATCCTAAAACCTATTATACATAAGACATAAAATATGAAATCCTAGTGAAAAGATATATAAAATGACAGGCTATTAATGTTAATCCAACAAATGTAACTGACAGGACTATTTGGAATACTGACCATCTTAGAAACAAAAGAATAATAGATAAAGTTGGACAGAATAAAGGGAAATTCTTGCTAACTCAGACGAGTATTACTATTGTACTTAAGACGGCAGAAAATCCTAGCACCTAGAAAGAGTAATAATTGAGAAACAGACTATGGAATGGGCCAAGAGCTAATAGAAGAAAGAGTGACCAGGGCAGACTATATTCTAAAAATTATGGGATGGTACCGCCACCTATTGGTTAATCCTAACACCTATTATACTTAATACTAAGCATTAAGACATAAAATATGAAATCCTAGTGAAAAGATATATAAAATTACAACCTATTAATGTTAATCCAACAAATGTAACTGACAGGACTATTTAGAATACGGACCGTCTTAGAAACAAAAGAATAATAGATAAAGTTAGACAGAATAAAGGAAAATTCTGGCCAACTCAGACGAGTATTACCATTGTACTTAAGACGGCAGAAAATCCTAGCACCTAGAAAGAGTAATAATTGAGAAACAGACTATGGAATGGGCCAAGAGGTAATAGAAGAAAGAGTGACCAGGGCTGACTATATTCTAAAAATTATGGGATGGTACCGCCACCTATTGGTTAATCCTAAAACCTATTATACTTAAGACATAAAATATGAAATCCTAGTGAAAAGATATATAAATTACAGCCTATGAATGTTAATCCAACAAATGTAACTGACAGGACTATTTGGAATACTGACCATCTTAGAAACAAAAGAATAATAGATAAAGCTGGACAGAATAAAGGGAATTTCTGGCCAACTCAGACGAGTATTACCATTGTACTTAAGACGGCAGAAAATCCTAACTCCTAGAGATCCTATGCATCCTATCCTAAAGAGACTATGCAACGGAACACCTGCTAATAGAAAATTAGGGAACAGGGCTAACTATATTCTAAAAATTGGGAGTGAGTACCGCCACCTAGCAAATGAAGAATAATGGCCTATTGGACTTAACACTAATCACTATGACATAAAATATAAAATCCTAGTGAGAAGATATATACAATAACAGCATATTAATGTTAACCCAACAAATGTAACAGACAGCACTATTTGGAATACTGACCATCTTAGATACAAAGGTTGGACAGAATAAAGGGAAATTCTTGCTAACTCAGACGAGTATTACCATTCCTAACAAAATCCTAGCACCTAGAAAGAGTAATAATTGAGAAACAGACTATGGAATGGGCCAAGAGCTAATAGAAGAAAGAGTGACCAGGGCAGACTATATTCTAAAAATTATGGGATGGTACCGCCACCTATTGGTTAATCCTAAAACCTATTATACATAAGACATAAAATATGAAATCCTAGTGAAAAGATATATAAAATGACAGGCTATTAATGTTAATCCAACAAATGTAACTGACAGGACTATTTGGAATACTGACCATCTTAGAAACAAAAGAATAATAGATAAAGTTGGACAGAATAAAGGGAAATTCTTGCTAACTCAGACGAGTATTACTATTGTACTTAAGACGGCAGAAAATCCTAGCACCTAGAAAGAGTAATAATTGAGAAACAGACTATGGAATGGGCCAAGAGCTAATAGAAGAAAGAGTGACCAGGGCAGACTATATTCTAAAAATTATGGGATGGTACCGCCACCTATTGGTTAATCCTAAAACCTATTATACTTAAGACATAAAATATGAAATCCTAGTGAAAAGATATATAAAATTACAGCCTATTAATGTTAATCCAACCAATGTAACTGACAGGACTATTTAGAATACAGACCATCTTAGAAACAAAAGAATAATAGATAAAGTTGGACAGAATAAAGGGAATTTCTGGCCAACTCAGACGAGTATTACCATTGTACTTAAGACGGCAGAAAATCCTAACTCCTAGAGATCCTATGCATCCTATCCTAAAGAGACTATGCAACGGAACACCTGCTAATAGAAAATTAGGGAACAGGGCTAACTATATTCTAAAAATTGGGAGAGAGTACCGCCACCTAGCAAATGAAGAATAATGGCCTATTGGACTTAACACTAATCACTATGACATAAAATATAAAATCCTAGTGAGAAGATATATAAAATAACAGCATATTAATGTTAACCCAACAAATGTAACAGACAGCACTATTTGGAATACTGACCATCTTAGATACAAAGGTTGGACAGAATAAAGGGAAATTCTTGCTAACTCAGACGAGTATTACCATTGTACTTAAGACGGCAGAAAATCCTAGCACCTAGAAAGAGTAATAATTGAGAAACAGACTATGGAATGGTCCAAGAGCTGAAAGAAGAAAGAGTGACCAGGGCAGACTATATTCTAAAAATTATGGGATGGTACCGCCACCTATTGGTTAATCCTAACACCTATTATACTTAATACTAAGCATTAAGACATAAAATATGAAATCCTAGTGAAAAAATATATAAAATTACAGCCTATTAATGTTAATCCAACAAATGTAACTGACAGGACTATTTAGAATACGGACCATCTTAGAAACAAAAGAATAATAGATAAAGCTGGACAGAATAAAGGGAATTTCTGGCCAACTCAGACGAGTATTACCATTGTACTTAAGACGGCAGAAAATCCTAACTCCTAGAGATCCTATGCATCCTATCCTAAAGAGACTATGCAACGGAACACCTGCTAATAGAAAATTAGGGAACAGGGCTAACTATATTCTAAAAATTGGGAGAGAGTACCGCCACCTAGCAAATGAAGAATAATGGCCTATTGGACTTAACACTAATCACTATGACATAAAATATAAAATCCTAGTGAGAAGATATATACAATAACAGCATATTAATGTTAACCCAACAAAAGTAACAGACAGCACTATTTGGAATACTGACCATCTTAGATACAAAGGTTGGACAGAATAAAGGGAAATTCTTTCTAACTCAGACGAGTATTACCATTGTACTTAAGACGGCAGAAAATCCTAGCACCTAGAAAGAGTAATAATTGAGAAACAGACTATGGAATGGTCCAAGAGCTAATAGAAGAAAGAGTCACCAGGGCAGACTATATTCTAAAAATTATGGGATGGTACCGCCACCATTGGTTAATCCTAAAACCTATTATACTTAAGACATAAAATATGAAATCCTAGTGAGAAGATATATAAAATTACAGCCTATTAATGTTAATCCAACAAATGTAACTGACAGGACTATTTAGAATACAGACCATCTTAGAAACAAAAGAATAATAGATAAAGCTGGACAGAATAAAGGGAATTTCTGGCCAACTCAGACGAGTATTACCATTGTACTTAAGACGGCAGAAAATCCTAACTCCTAGAGATCCTATGCATCCTATCCTAAAGAGACTATGCAACGGAACACCTGCTAATAGAAAATTAGGGAACAGGGCTAACTATATTCTAAAAATTGGGAGAGAGTACCGCCACCTAGCAAATGAAGAATAATGGCCTATTGGACTTAACACTAATCACTATGACATAAAATATAAAATCCTAGTGAGAAGATATATACAATAACAGCATATTAATGTTAACCCAACAAAAGTAACAGACAGCACTATTTGGAATACTGACCATCTTAGATACAAAGGTTGGACAGAATAAAGGGAAATTCTTGCTAACTCAGACGAGTATTACCATTGTACTTAAGACGGCTGAAAATCCTAGCACCTAGAAAGAGTAATAATTGAGAAACAGACTATGGAATGGTCCAAGAGCTAATAGAAGAAAGAGTCACCAGGGCAGACTATATTCTAAAAATTATGGGATGGTATCGCCACCTATTGGTTAATCCTAACACCTATTATACTTAATACTAAGCATTAAGACATAAAATATGAAATCCTAGTGAAAAGATATATAAAATTACAGCCTATAAATGTTAATCCAACAAATGTAACTGACAGGACTATTTAGAATACAGACCATCTTAGAAACAAAAGAATAATAGATAAAGCTGGACAAAATAAAGGGAATTTCTGGCCAACTCAGACGAGTATTACCATTGTACTTAAGACGGCAGAAAATCCTAACTCCTAGAGATCCTATGCATCCCATCCTAAAGAGACTATGCAACGGAACACCTGCTAATAGAAAATTAGGGAACAGGGTTAACTATATTCTAAAAATTGGGAGAGAGTACCGCCACCTAGCAAATGAAGAATAATGGCCTATTGGACTTAACACTAATCACTATGACATAAAATATAAAATCCTAGTGAGAAGATATATAAAATAACAGCATATTAATGTTAACCCAACAAATGTAACAGACAGCACTATTTGGAATACTGACCATCTTAGATACAAAGGTTGGACAGAATAAAGGGAAATTCTTGCTAACTCAGACGAGTATTAACATTGTACTTAAGACGGCAGAAAATCCTAGCACCTAGAAAGAGTAATAATTGAGAAACAGACTATGGAATGGTCCAAGAGCTAAAAGAAGAAAGAGTGACCAGGGCAGACTATATTCTAAAAATTATGGGATGGTACCGCCACCTATTGGTTAATCCTAACACCTATTATACTTAATACTAAGCATTAAGACATAAAATATGAAATCCTAGTGAAAAAATATATAAAATTACAGCCTATTAATGTTAATCCAACAAATGTAACTGACAGGACTATTAAGAATACGGACCATCTTAGAAACAAAAGAATAATAGATAAAGTTGGACAGAATAAAGGAAAATTCTGGCCAACTCAGACGAGTATTACCATTGTACTTAAGACGGCAGAAAATCCTAGCACCTAGAAAGAGTAATAATTGAGAAACAGACTATGGAATGGGCCAAGAGCTAATAGAAGACAGAGTGACCAGGGCAGACTATATTCTAAAAATTATGGGATGGTACCGCCACCATTGGTTAATCCTAAAACCTATTATACTTAAGACATAAAATATGAAATCCTAGTGAAAAGATATATAAAATTACAACCTATTAATGTTAATCCAACAAATGTAACTGACAGGACTATTTAGAATACGGACCATCTTAGAAACAAAAGAATAATAGATAAAGTTGGACAGAATAAAGGAAAATTCTGGCCAACTCAGACGAGTATTACCATTGTACTTAAGACGGCAGAAAATCCTAGCACCTAGAAAGAGTAATAATTGAGAAAAAGACTAAGGAATGGGCCAAGAGCTAATAGAAGACAGAGTGACCAGGGCAGACTATATTCTAAAAATTATGGGATGGTACCGCCACCATTGGTTAATCCTAAAACCTATTATACTTAAGACATAAAATATGAAATCCTAGTGAAAAGATATATAAAATTACAACCTATTAATGTTAATCCAACAAATGTAACTGACAGGACTATTTAGAATACGGACCGTCTTAGAAACAAAAGAATAATAGATAAAGTTGGACAGAATAAAGGAAAATTCTGGCCAACTCAGACGAGTATTACCATTGTACTTAAGACGGCAGAAAATCCTAGCACCTAGAAAGAGTAATAATTGAGAAACAGACTATGGAATGGGCCAAGAGCTAATAGAAGACAGAGTGACCAGGGCAGACTATATTCTAAAAATTATGGGATGGTACCGCCACCATTGGTTAATCCTAAAACCTATTATACTTAAGACATAAAATATGAAATCCTAGTGAAAAGATATATAAAATTACAGCCTATAAATGTTAATCCAACAAATGTAACTGACAGGACTATTTAGAATACAGACCATCTTAGAAACAAAAGAATAATAGATAAAGCTGAACAAAATAAAAGGAATTTCTGGCCAACTCAGACGAGTATTACCATTGTACTTAAGACGGCAGAAAATCCTAACTCCTAGAGATCCTATGCATCCTATCCTAAAGAGACTATGCAACGGAACACCTGCTAATAGAAAATTAGGGAACAGGGTTAACTATATTCTAAAAATTGGGAGAGAGTACCGCCACCTAGCAAATGAAGAATAATGGCCTATTGGACTTAACACTAATCACTATGACATAAAATATAAAATCCTAGTGAGAAGATATATAAAATAACAGCATATTAATGTTAACCCAACAAATGTAACAGACAGCACTATTTGGAATACTGACCATCTTAGATACAAAGGTTGGACAGAATAAAGGGAAATTCTTGCTAACTCAGACGAGTATTAACATTGTACTTAAGACGGCAGAAAATCCTAGCACCTAGAAAGAGTAATAATTGAGAAACAGACTATGGAATGTTCCAAGAGCTAATAGAAGAAAGAGTGACCAGGGCAGACTATATTCTAAAAATTATGAGATGGTACCGCCACCTATTGGTTAATCCTAACACCTATTATACTTAATACTAAGCATTAAGACATAAAATATGAAATCCTAGTGAAAAGATATATAAAATTACAACCTATTAATGTTAATCCAACAAATGTAACTGACAGGACTATTTAGAATACGGACCGTCTTAGAAACAAAAGAATAATAGATAAAGTTGGACAGAATAAAGGAAAATTCTGGCCAACTCAGACGAGAATTACCATTGTACTTAAGACGGCAGAAAATCCTAGCACCTAGAAAGAGTAATAATTGTGAAACAGACTAAGGAATGGGCCAAGAGCTAATAGAAGACAGAGTGACCAGGGCAGACTATATTCTAAAAATTATGGGATGGTACCGCCACCATTGGTTAATCCTAAAACCTATTATACTTAAGACATAAAATATGAAATCCTAGTGAAAAGATATATAAAATTACAACCTATTAATGTTAATCCAACAAATGTAACTGACAGGACTATTTAGAATACGGACCATCTTAGAAACAAAAGAATAATAGATAAAGTTGGACAGAATAAAGGAAAATTCTGGCCAACTCAGACGAGTATTACCATTGTACTTAAGACGGCAGAAAATCCTAGCACCTAGAAAGAGTAATAATTGAGAAACAGACTAAGGAATGGGCCAAGAGCTAATAGAGGACAGAGTGACCAGGGCAGACTATATTCTAAAAATTATGGGATGGTACCGCCACCATTGGTTAATCCTAAAACCTATTATACTTAAGACATAAAATATGAAATCCTAGTGAAAAGATATATAAAATTACAACCTATTAATGTTAATCCAACAAATGTAACTGACAGGACTATTTAGAATACGGACCGTCTTAGAAACAAAAGAATAATAGATAAAGTTGGACAGAATAAAGGAAAATTCTGGCCAACTCAGACGAGTATTACCATTGTACTTAAGACGGCAGAAAATCCTAGCACCTAGAAAGAGTAATAATTGAGAAACAGACTATGGAATGGGCCAAGAGCTAATAGAAGACAGAGTGACCAGGGCAGACTATATTCTAAAAATTATGGGATGGTACCGCCACCATTGGTTAATCCTAAAACCTATTATACTTAAGACATAAAATATGAAATCCTAGTGAAAAGATATATAAAATTACAGCCTATAAATGTTAATCCAACAAATGTAACTGACAGGACTATTTAGAATACAGACCATCTTAGAAACAAAAGAATAATAGATAAAGCTGAACAAAATAAAAGGAATTTCTGGCCAACTCAGACGAGTATTACCATTGTACTTAAGACGGCAGAAAATCCTAACTCCTAGAGATCCTATGCATCCTATCCTAAAGAGACTATGCAACGGAACACCTGCTAATAGAAAATTAGGGAACAGGGTTAACTATATTCTAAAAATTGGGAGAGAGTACCGCCACCTAGCAAATGAAGAATAATGGCCTATTGGACTTAACACTAATCACTATGACATAAAATATAAAATCCTAGTGAGAAGATATATAAAATAACAGCATATTAATGTTAACCCAACAAATGTAACAGACAGCACTATTTGGAATACTGACCATCTTAGATACAAAGGTTGGACAGAATAAAGGGAAATTCTTGCTAACTCAGACGAGTATTAACATTGTACTTAAGACGGCAGAAAATCCTAGCACCTAGAAAGAGTAATAATTGAGAAACAGACTATGGAATGTTCCAAGAGCTAATAGAAGAAAGAGTGACCAGGGCAGACTATATTCTAAAAATTATGAGATGGTACCGCCACCTATTGGTTAATCCTAACACCTATTATACTTAATACTAAGCATTAAGACATAAAATATGAAATCCTAGTGAAAAGATATATAAAATTACAACCTATTAATGTTAATCCAACAAATGTAACTGACAGGACTATTTAGAATACGGACCGTCTTAGAAACAAAAGAATAATAGATAAAGTTGGACAGAATAAAGGAAAATTCTGGCCAACTCAGACGAGAATTACCATTGTACTTAAGACGGCAGAAAATCCTAGCACCTAGAAAGAGTAATAATTGAGAAACAGACTATGGAATGGGCCAAGAGCTAATAGAAGACAGAGTGACCAGGGCAGACTATATTCTAAAAATTATGGGATGGTACCGCCACCATTGGTTAATCCTAAAACCTATTAAACTTAAGACATAAAATATGAAATCCTAGTGAAAAGATATATAAAATTACAACCTATTAATGTTAATCCAACAAATGTAACTGACAGGACTATTTAGAATACGGACCATCTTAGAAACAAAAGAATAATAGATAAAGTTGGACAGAATAAAGGAAAATTCTGGCCAACTCAGACGAGTATTACCATTGTACTTAAGACGGCAGAAAATCCTAGCACCTAGAAAGAGTAATAATTGAGAAACAGACTATGGAATGGGCCAAGAGCTAATAGAAGAAAGAGTGACCAGGGCAGACTATATTCTAAAAATTATGGGATGGTACCGCCACCTATTGGTTAATTCTAAAACCTATTATACTTAAGACATAAAATATGAAATCCTAGTGAAAAGATATTTAAAATTACAGCCTATTAATGTTAATCCAACAAATGTAACTGACAGGACTATTTAGAATACAGACCATCTTAGAAACAAAAGAATAATAGATAAAGCTGGACAGAATAAAGGGAATTTCTGGCCAACTCAGACGAGTATTACCATTGTACTTAAGACGGCAGAAAATCCTAACTCCTAGAGATCCTATGCATCCTATCCTAAAGAGACTATGCAACGGAACACCTGCTAATAGAAAATTAGGGAACAGGGCTAACTATATTCTAAAAATTGGGAGAGAGTACTGCCACCTAGCAAATGAAGAATAATGGCCTATTGGACTTAACACTAATCACTATGACATAAAATATAAAATCCTAGTGAGAAGATATATACAATAACAGCATATTAATGTTAACCCAACAAATGTAACAGACAGCACTATTTGGAATACTGACCATCTTAGATACAAAGGTTGGACAGAATAAAGGGAAATTCTTGCTAACTCAGACGAGTATTACCATTCCTAACAAAATCCTAGCACCTAGAAAGAGTAATAATTGAGAAACAGACTATGGAATGGGCCAAGAGCTAATAGAAGAAAGAGTGACCAGGGCAGACTATATTCTAAAAATTATGGGATGGTACCGCCACCTATTGGTTAATCCTAAAACCTATTATACATAAGACATAAAATATGAAATCCTAGTGAAAAGATATATAAAATGACAGGCTATTAATGTTAATCCAACAAATGTAACTGACAGGACTATTTGGAATACTGACCATCTTAGAAACAAAAGAATAATAGATAAAGTTGGACAGAATAAAGGGAAATTCTTGCTAACTCAGACGAGTATTACTATTGTACTTAAGACGGCAGAAAATCCTAGCACCTAGAAAGAGTAATAATTGAGAAACAGACTATGGAATGGGCCAAGAGCTAATAGAAGAAAGAGTGACCAGGGCAGACTATATTCTAAAAATTATGGGATGGTACCGCCACCTATTGGTTAATCCTAACACCTATTATACTTAATACTAAGCATTAAGACATAAAATATGAAATCCTAGTGAAAAGATATATAAAATTACAACCTATTAATGTTAATCCAACAAATGTAACTGACAGGACTATTTAGAATACGGACCGTCTTAGAAACAAAAGAATAATAGATAAAGTTAGACAGAATAAAGGAAAATTCTGGCCAACTCAGACGAGTATTACCATTGTACTTAAGACGGCAGAAAATCCTAGCACCTAGAAAGAGTAATAATTGAGAAACAGACTATGGAATGGGCCAAGAGCTATTAGAAGAAAGAGTGACCAGGGCTGACTATATTCTAAAAATTATGGGATGGTACCGCCACCTATTGGTTAATCCTAAAACCTATTATACTTAAGACATAAAATATGAAATCCTAGTGAAAAGATATATAAATTACAGCCTATGAATGTTAATCCAACAAATGTAACTGACAGGACTATTTGGAATACTGACCATCTTAGAAACAAAAAAATAATAGATAAAGTTGGACAGAATAAAGGGAATTTCTGGCCAACTCAGACGAGTATTACTATTGTACTTAAGACGGCAGAAAATCCTAGCACCTAGAGATCCTATGCATCCTATCCTAAAGAGACTATGCAACGGAACACCTGCTAATAGAAAATTAGGGAACAGGGCTAACTATATTCTAAAAATTGGGAGAGAGTACCGCCACCTAGCAAATGAAGAATTATGGCCTATTGGACTTAACACTAATCACTATGACATAAAATATAAAATCCTAGTGAGAAGATATATAAAATAACAGCATATTAATGTTAACCCAACAAATGTAACAGACAGCACTATTTGGAATACTGACCATCTTAGATACAAAGGTTGGACAGAATAAAGGGAAATTCTTGCTAACTCAGACGAGTATTACCATTGTACTTAAGACGGCAGAAAATCCTAGCACCTAGAAAGAGTAATAATTGAGAAACAGACTATGGAATGGTCCAAGAGCTAAAAGAAGAAAGAGTGACCAGGGCAGACTATATTCTAAAAATTATGGGATGGTACCGCCACCTATTGGTTAATCCTAACACCTATTATACTTAATACTAAGCATTAAGACATAAAATATGAAATCCTAGTGAAAAAATATATAAAATTACAGCCTATTAATGTTAATCCAACAAATGTAACTGACAGGACTATTTAGAATACGGACCATCTTAGAAACAAAAGAATAATAGATAAAGTTGGACAGAATAAAGGAAAATTCTGGCCAACTCAGACGAGTATTACCATTGTACTTAAGACGGCAGAAAATCCTAGCACCTAGAAAGAGTAATAATTATGAAACAGACTATGGAATGGGCCAAGAGCTAATAGAAGACAGAGTGACCAGGGCAGACTATATTCTAAAAATTATGGGATGGTACCGCCACCATTGGTTAATCCTAAAAACTATTATACTTAAGACATAAAATATGAAATCCTAGTGAAAAGATATATAAAATTACAACCTATTAATGTTAATCCAACAAATGTAACTGACAGGACTATTTAGAATACGGACCATCTTAGAAACAAAAGAATAATAGATAAAGTTGGACAGAATAAAGGAAAATTCTGGCCAACTCAGACGAGTATTACCATTGTACTTAAGACGGCAGAAAATCCTAGCACCTAGAAAGAGTAATAATTGAGAAACAGACTATGGAATGGGCCAAGAGCTAATAGAAGACAGAGTGACCAGGGCAGACTATATTCTAAAAATTATGGGATGGTACCGCCACCATTGGTTAATCCTAAAACCTATTATACTTAAGACATAAAATATGAAATCTAGTGAAAAGATATATAAAATTACAGCCTATTAATGTTAATCCAACAAATGTAACTGACAGGACTATTAAGAATACGGACCATCTTAGAAACAAAAGAATAATAGATAAAGTTGGACAGAATAAAGGAAAATTCTGGCCAACTCAGACGAGTATTACCATTGTACTTAAGACGGCAGAAAATCCTAGCACCTAGAAAGAGTAATAATTGAGAAACAGACTATGGAATGGGCCAAGAGCTAATAGAAGACAGAGTGACCAGGGCAGACTATATTCTAAAAATTATGGGATGGTACCGCCACCATTGGTTAATCCTAAAACCTATTATGCTTAAGACATAAAATATGAAATCTAGTGAAAAGATATATAAAATTACAACCTATTAATGTTAATCCAACAAATGTAACTGACAGGACTATTTAGAATACGGACCATCTTAGAAACAAAAGAATAATAGATAAAGTTGGACAGAATAAAGGAAAATTCTGGCCAACTCAGACGAGTATTACCATTGTACTTAAGACGGCAGAAAATCCTAGCACCTAGAAAGAGTAATAATTGAGAAACAGACTATGGAATGGGCCAAGAGCTAATAGAAGAAAGAGTGACCAGGGCAGACTATATTCTAAAAATTATGGGATGGTACCGCCACCTATTGGTTAATCCTAAAACCTATTATACTTAAGACATAAAATATGAAATCCTAGTGAAAAGATATATAAAATTACAGCCTATTAATGTTAATCCAACCAATGTAACTGACAGGACTATTTAGAATACAGACCATCTTAGAAACAAAAGAATAATAGATAAAGTTGGACAGAATAAAGGGAATTTCTGGCCAACTCAGACGAGTATTACCATTGTACTTAAGACGGCAGAAAATCCTAACTCCTAGAGATCCTATGCATCCTATCCTAAAGAGACTATGCAACGGAACACCTGCTAATAGAAAATTAGGGAACAGGGCTAACTATATTCTAAAAATTGGGAGAGAGTACCGCCACCTAGCAAATGAAGAATAATGGCCTATTGGACTTAACACTAATCACTATGACATAAAATATAAAATCCTAGTGAGAAGATATATAAAATAACAGCATATTAATGTTAACCCAACAAATGTAACAGACAGCACTATTTGGAATACTGACCATCTTAGATACAAAGGTTGGACAGAATAAAGGGAAATTCTTGCTAACTCAGACGAGTATTACCATTGTACTTAAGACGGCAGAAAATCCTAGCACCTAGAAAGAGTAATAATTGAGAAACAGACTATGGAATGGTCCAAGAGCTGAAAGAAGAAAGAGTGACCAGGGCAGACTATATTCTAAAAATTATGGGATGGTACCGCCACCTATTGGTTAATCCTAACACCTATTATACTTAATACTAAGCATTAAGACATAAAATATGAAATCCTAGTGAAAAAATATATAAAATTACAGCCTATTAATGTTAATCCAACAAATGTAACTGACAGGACTATTTAGAATACGGACCATCTTAGAAACAAAAGAATAATAGATAAAGTTGGACAGAATAAAGGAAAATTCTGGCCAACTCAGACGAGTATTACCATTGTACTTAAGACGGCAGAAAATTCTAGCACCTAGAAAGAGTAATAATTATGAAACAGACTATGGAATGGGCCAAGAGCTAATAGAAGACAGAGTGACCAGGGCAGACTATATTCTAAAAATTATGGGATGGTACCGCCACCATTGGTTAATCCTAAAACCTATTATACTTAAGACATAAAATATGAAATCCTAGTGAAAAGATATATAAAATTACAACCTATTAATGTTAATCCAACAAATGTAACTGACAGGACTATTTAGAATACGGACCATCTTAGAAACAAAAGAATAATAGATAAAGTTGGACAGAATAAAGGAAAATTCTGGCCAACTCAGACGAGTATTACCATTGTACTTAAGACGGCAGAAAATCCTAGCACCTAGAAAGAGTAATAATTGAGAAACAGACTATGGAATGGGCCAAGAGCTAATAGAAGACAGAGTGACCAGGGCAGACTATATTCTAAAAATTATGGGATGGTACCGCCACCATTGGTTAATCCTAAAACCTATTATACTTAAGACATAAAATATGAAATCTAGTGAAAAGATATATAAAATTACAGCCTATTAATGTTAATCCAACAAATGTAACTGACAGGACTATTTAGAATACGGACCATCTTAGAAACAAAAGAATAATAGATAAAGTTGGACAGAATAAAGGAAAATTCTGGCCAACTCAGACGAGTATTACCATTGTACTTAAGACGGCAGAAAATCCTAGCACCTAGAAAGAGTAATAATTGAGAAACAGACTATGGAATGGGCCAAGAGCTAATAGAAGACAGAGTGACCAGGGCAGACTATATTCTAAAAATTATGGGATGGTACCGCCACCATTGGTTAATCCTAAAACCTATTATACTTAAGACATAAAATATGAAATCTAGTGAAAAGATATATAAAATTACAGCCTATTAATGTTAATCCAACAAATGTAACTGACAGGACTATTAAGAATACGGACCATCTTAGAAACAAAAGAATAATAGATAAAGTTGGACAGAATAAAGGAAAATTCTGGCCAACTCAGACGAGTATTACCATTGTACTTAAGACGGCAGAAAATCCTAGCACCTAGAAAGAGTAATAATTGAGAAACAGACTATGGAATGGGCCAAGAGCTAATAGAAGACAGAGTGACCAGGGCAGACTATATTCTAAAAATTATGGGATGGTACCGCCACCATTGGTTAATCCTAAAACCTATTATACTTAAGACATAAAATATGAAATCTAGTGAAAAGATATATAAAATTACAACCTATTAATGTTAATCCAACAAATGTAACTGACAGGACTATTTAGAATACGGACCATCTTAGAAACAAAAGAATAATAGATAAAGTTGGACAGAATAAAGGAAAATTCTGGCCAACTCAGACGAGTATTACCATTGTACTTAAGACGGCAGAAAATCCTAGCACCTAGAAAGAGTAATAATTGAGAAACAGACTATGGAATGGGCCAAGAGCTAATAGAAGAAAGAGTGACCAGGGCAGACTATATTCTAAAAATTATGGGATGGTACCGCCACCTATTGGTTAATCCTAAAACCTATTATACTTAAGACATAAAATATGAAATCCTAGTGAAAAGATATATAAAATTACAGCCTATTAATGTTAATCCAACCAATGTAACTGACAGGACTATTTAGAATACAGACCATCTTAGAAACAAAAGAATAATAGATAAAGTTGGACAGAATAAAGGGAATTTCTGGCCAACTCAGACGAGTATTACCATTGTACTTAAGACGGCAGAAAATCCTAACTCCTAGAGATCCTATGCATCCTATCCTAAAGAGACTATGCAACGGAACACCTGCTAATAGAAAATTAGGGAACAGGGCTAACTATATTCTAAAAATTGGGAGAGAGTACCGCCACCTAGCAAATGAAGAATAATGGCCTATTGGACTTAACACTAATCACTATGACATAAAATATAAAATCCTAGTGAGAAGATATATAAAATAACAGCCTATTAATGTTAATCCAACAAATGTAACTGACAGGACTATTTAGAATACGGACCATCTTAGAAACAAAAGAATAATAGATAAAGTTGGACAGAATAAAGGAAAATTCTGGCCAACTCAGACGAGTATTACCATTGTACTTAAGACGGCAGAAAATCCTAGCACCTAGAAAGAGTAATAATTGAGAAACAGACTATGGAATGGGCCAAGAGCTAATAGAAGACAGAGTGACCAGGGCAAACTATATTCTAAAAATTATGGGATGGTACCGCCACCATTGGTTAATCCTAAAACCTATTATACTTAAGACATAAAATATGAAATCCTAGTGAAAAGATATATAAAATTACAACCTATTAATGTTAATCCAACAAATGTAACTGACAGGACTATTTAGAATACGGACCATCTTAGAAACAAAAGAATAATAGATAAAGTTGGACAGAATAAAGGAAAATTCTGGCCAACTCAGACGAGTATTACCATTGTACTTAAGACGGCAGAAAATCCTAGCACCTAGAAAGAGTAATAATTGAGAAACAGACTATGGAATGGGCCAAGAGCTAATAGAAGAAAGAGTGACCAGGGCAGACTATATTCTAAAAATTATGGGATGGTACCGCCACCTATTGGTTAATTCTAAAACCTATTATACTTAAGACATAAAATATGAAATCCTAGTGAAAAGATATTTAAAATTACAGCCTATTAATGTTAATCCAACAAATGTAACTGACAGGACTATTTAGAATACGGACCGTCTTAGAAACAAAAGAATAATAGATAAAGTTAGACAGAATAAAGGAAAATTCTGGCCAACTCAGACGAGTATTACCATTGTACTTAAGACGGCAGAAAATCCTAGCACCTAGAAAGAGTAATAATTGAGAAACAGACTATGGAATGGGCCAAGAGCTAATAGAAGAAAGAGTGACCAGGGCTGACTATATTCTAAAAATTATGGGATGGTACCGCCACCTATTGGTTAATCCTAAAACCTATTATACTTAAGACATAAAATATGAAATCCTAGTGAAAAGATATATAAATTACAGCCTATGAATGTTAATCCAACAAATGTAACTGACAGGACTATTTGGAATACTGACCATCTTAGAAACAAAAAAATAATAGATAAAGTTGGACAGAATATAGGGAATTTCTGGCCAACTCAGACGAGTATTACTATTGTACTTAAGACGGCAGAAAATCCTAGCACCTAGAGATCCTATGCATCCTATCCTAAAGAGACTATGCAACGGAACACCTGCTAATAGAAAATTAGGGAACAGGGCTAACTATATTCTAAAAATTGGGAGAGAGTACCGCCACCTAGCAAATGAAGAATAATGGCCTATTGGACTTAACACTAATCACTATGACATAAAATATAAAATCCTAGTGAGAAGATATATAAAATAACAGCATATTAATGTTAACCCAACAAATGTAACAGACAGCACTATTTGGAATACTGACCATCTTAGATACAAAGGTTGGACAGAATAAAGGGAAATTCTTGCTAACTCAGACGAGTATTACCATTGTACTTAAGACGGCAGAAAATCCTAGCACCTAGAAAGAGTAATAATTGAGAAACAGACTATGGAATGGTCCAAGAGCTAAAAGAAGAAAGAGTGACCAGGGCAGACTATATTCTAAAAATTATGGGATGGTACCGCCACCTATTGGTTAATCCTAACACCTATTATACTTAATACTAAGCATTAAGACATAAAATATGAAATCCTAGTGAAAAAATATATAAAATTACAGCCTATTAATGTTAATCCAACAAATGTAACTGACAGGACTATTTAGAATACGGACCATCTTAGAAACAAAAGAATAATAGATAAAGTTGGACAGAATAAAGGAAAATTCTGGCCAACTCAGACGAGTATTACCATTGTACTTAAGACGGCAGAAAATCCTAGCACCTAGAAAGAGTAATAATTGAGAAACAGACTATGGAATGGGCCAAGAGCTAATAGAAGACAGAGTGACCAGGGCAGACTATATTCTAAAAATTATGGGATGGTACCGCCACCATTGGTTAATCCTAAAACCTATTATACTTAAGACATAAAATATGAAATCCTAGTGAAAAGATATATAAAATTACAACCTATTAATGTTAATCCAACAAATGTAACTGACAGGACTATTTAGAATACGGACCTTCTTAGAAACAAAAGAATAATAGATAAAGTTGGACAGAATAAAGGAAAATTCTGGCCAACTCAGACGAGTATTACCATTGTACTTAAGACGGCAGAAAATCCTAGCACCTAGAAAGAGTAATAATTGAGAAACAGACTATGGAATGGGCCAAGAGCTAATAGAAGAAAGAGTGACCAGGTCAGACTATATTCTAAAAATTATGGGATGGTACCGCCACCTATTGGTTAATTCTAAAACCTATTATACTTAAGACATAAAATATGAAATCCTAGTGAAAAGATATTTAAAATTACAGCCTATTAATGTTAATCCAACAAATGTAACTGACAGGACTATTAAGAATACGGACCATCTTAGAAACAAAAGAATAATAGATAAAGTTGGACAGAATAAAGGAAAATTCTGGCCAACTCAGACGAGTATTACCATTGTACTTAAGACGGCAGAAAATCCTAGCACCTAGAAAGAGTAATAATTGAGAAACAGACTATGGAATGGGCCAAGAGCTAATAGAAGACAGAGTGACCAGGGCAGACTATATTCTAAAAATTATGGGATGGTACCGCCACCATTGGTTAATCCTAAAACCTATTATACTTAAGACATAAAATATGAAATCCTAGTGAAAAGATATATAAAATTACAACCTATTAATGTTAATCCAACAAATGTAACTGACAGGACTATTTAGAATACGGACCATCTTAGAAACAAAAGAATAATAGATAAAGTTGGACAGAATAAAGGAAAATTCTGGCCAACTCAGACGAGTATTACCATTGTACTTAAGACGGCAGAAAATCCTAGCACCTAGAAAGAGTAATAATTGAGAAACAGACTATGGAATGGGCCAAGAGCTAATAGAAGACAGAGTGACCAGGGCAGACTATATTCTAAAAATTATGGGATGGTACCGCCACCCTTGGTTAATCCTAAAACCTATTATACTTAAGACATAAAATATGAAATCCTAGTGAAAAGATATATAAAATTACAACCTATTAATGTTAATCCAACAAATGTAACTGACTGGACTATTTAGAATACGGACCATCTTAGAAACAAAAGAATAATAGATAAAGTTGGACAGAATAAAGGAAAATTCTGGCCAACTCAGACGAGTATTACCATTGTACTTAAGACGGCAGAAAATCCTAGCACCTAGAAAGAGTAATAATTGAGAAACAGACTATGGAATGGGCCAAGAGCTATTAGAAGAAAGAGTGACCAGGGCAGACTATATTCTAAAAATTATGGGATGGTACCGCCACCTATTGGTTAATTCTAAAACCTATTATACTTAAGACATAAAATATGAAATCCTAGTGAAAAGATATTTAAAATTACAGCCTATTAATGTTAATCCAACAAATGTAACTGACAGGACTATATAGAATACAGACCATCTTAGAAACAAAAGAATAATAGATAAAGCTGGACAGAATAAAGGGAATTTCTGGCCAACTCAGACGAGTATTACCATTGTACTTAAGACGGCAGAAAATCCTAACTCCTAGAGATCCTATGCATCCTATCCTAAAGAGACTATGCAACGGAACACCTGCTAATAGAAAATTAGGGAACAGGGCTAACTATATTCTAAAAATTGGGAGAGAGTACCGCCACCTAGCAAATGAAGAATAATGGCCTATTGGACTTAACAATAATCACTATGACATAAAATATAAAATCCTAGTGAGAAGATATATACAATAACAGCATATTAATGGTAACCCAACAAATGTAACAGACAGCACTATTTGGAATACTGACCATCTTAGATACAAAGGTTGGACAGAATAAAGGGAAATTCTTGCTAACTCAGACGAGTATTACCATTCCTAACAAAATCCTAGCACCTAGAAAGAGTAATAATTGAGAAACAGACTATGGAATGGGCCAAGAGCTAATAGAAGAAAGAGTGACCAGGGCAGACTATATTCTAAAAATTATGGGATGGTACCGCCACCTATTGGTTAATCCTAAAACCTATTATACTTAAGACATAATATATGAAATCCTAGTGAAAAGATACTTAAAATTACAGCCTATTAATGTTAATCCAACAAATGTAACTGACAGGACTATTTGGAATACTGACCATCTTAGAAACAAAAGAATAATAGATAAAGTTGGACAGAATAAAGGGAAATTCTTGCTAACTCAGACGAATATTACTATTGTACTTAAGACGGCAGAAAATCCTAGCACCTAGAAAGAGTAATAATTGAGAAACAGACTATGGAATGGGCCAAGAGCTAATAGAAGAAAGAGTGACCAGGGCAGACTATATTCTAAAAATTATGGGATGGTACCGCCACCTATTGGTTAATCCTAACACCTATTATTCTTAATACTAAGCATTAAGACATAAAATAGGAAATCCTAGTGAAAATATATATAAAATTACAGCCTATTAATGTTAACCCAACAAATGTACCTGACAGGACTATTTGGAATTCTGACCATCTTAGAAACAAAAGAATAATAGATAAAGTTGGACAGAATAAAGGGAAATTCTTGCTAACTCAGACGAGTATTACGATTGTACTTAAGACGGCAGAAAATCCTAGCACCTAGAAAGAGTAATAATTGAGAAACAGACTATGGAATGGGCCAAGAGCTAATAGAAGAAAGAGTGACCAGGGCAGACTATATTCTAAAAATTATGGGATGGTACCGCCACCTATTGGTTAATCCTAAAGCCTTTTATACTTAAGACATAAAATATGAAATCCTAGTGAAAAGATATTTAATATTACAGCCTATTAATGTTAATCCAACAAATGTAACTGACAGGACTATTTAGAATACAGACCATCTTAGAAAAAAAAGAATAATAGATAAAGCTGGACAGAATAAAGGGAATTTCTGGCCAACTCAGACGAGTATTACCATTGTACTTAAGACGGCAGAAAATCCTAACTCCTAGAGATCCTATGCATCCTATCCTAAAGAGACTATGCAACGGAACACCTGCTAATAGAAAATTAGGGAACAGGGCTAACTATATTCTAAAAATTGGGAGAGAGTACCGCCACCTAGCAAATGAAGAATAATGGCCTATTGGACTTAACACTAATCACTATGACATAAAATATAAAATCCTAGTGAGAAGATATATACAATAACAGCATATTAATGTTAACCCAACAAATGTAACAGACAGCACTATTTGGAATACTGACCATCTTAGATACAAAGGTTGGACAGAATAAAGGGAAATTCTTGCTAACTCAGACGAGTATTACCATTCCTAACAAAATCCTAGCACCTAGAAAGAGTAATAATTGAGAAACAGACTATGGAATGGGCCAAGAGCTAATAGAAGAGAGAGTGACCAGGGCAGACTATATTCTATAAATTATGGGATGGTACCGCCACCTATTGGTTAATCCTAAAACCTATTATACTTAAGACATAAAATATGAAATCCTAGTAAAAAGATATTTAAAATTACAGCCTATTAATGTTAATCCAACAAATGTAACTGACAGGACTATTTGGAATACTGACCATCTTAGAAACAAAAGAATAATAGATAAAGTTGGACAGAATAAAGGGAAATTCTTGCTAACTCAGACGAATATTACTATTGTACTTAAGACGGCAGAAAATCCTAGCACCTAGAAAGAGTAATAATTGAGAAACAGACTATGGAATGGGCCAAGAGCTAATAGAAGAAAGAGTGACCAGGGCAGACTACATTCTAAAAATTATGGGATGGTACCGCCATCTATTGGTTAATCCTAACACCTATTATACTTAATACTAAGCATTAAGACATAAAATATGAAATCCTAGTGAAAAGATATATAAAATTACAGCCTATTAATGTTAATCCAACAAATGTAACTGACAGGACTATTTGGAATACAGACTATCTTAGATACAAAGGTTGGACAGAATAAAGGGAAATTCTTGCTAACTCAGACGAGTATTAAGATTGTACTTAAGACGGCTGAAAATCCAAGCACCTAGAAAGAGTAATAATTGAGAAAAAGACTATGGAATAGGCCAAGAGCTAATAGAAGAAAGAGTGACCAGGGCAGACTATATTCTAAAAATTATGGGATGGTACCGCCACCTATTGGTTAATCCTAAAACCTATTATACTCAAGACATAAAATATGAAATCCTAGTGAAAAGATATATAAAATTACAGCCTATTAATGTTTATCCAACAAATTTAACTCACAGGACTATTTGGAATACTGACCATCTTAGATACAAAGGTTGGACAGAATAAAGGGAAATTCTTGCTAACTCAGACGAGTATTACCATTGTACTTAAGACGGCAGAAAATCCTAGCACCTAGAAAGAGTAATAATTGAGAAACAGACTATGGAATGGTCCAAGAGCTAAAAGAAGAAAGAGTGACCAGGGCAGACTATATTCTAAAAATTATGGGATGGTACCGCCACCTATTGGTTAATCCTAACACCTATTATACTTAATACTAAGCATTAAGACATAAAATATGAAATCCTAGTGAAAAAATATATAAAATTACAGCCTATTAATGTTAATCCAACAAATGTAACTGACAGGACTATTTAGAATACGGACCATCTTAGAAACAAAAGAATAATAGATAAAGTTGGACAGAATAAAGGAAAATTCTGGCCAACTCAGACGAGTATTACCATTGTACTTAAGACGGCAGAAAATCCTAGCACCTAGAAAGAGTAATAATTGAGAAACAGACTATGGAATGGGCCAAGAGCTAATAGAAGACAGAGTGACCAGGGCAGACTATATTCTAAAAATTATGGGATGGTACCGCCACCATTGGTTAATCCTAAAACCTATTATACTTAAGACATAAAATATGAAATCCTAGTGAAAAGATATATAAAATTACAACCTATTAATGTTAATCCAACAAATGTAACTGACAGGACTATTTAGAATACGGACCATCTTAGAAACAAAAGAATAATAGATAAAGTTGGACAGAATAAAGGAAAATTCTGGCCAACTCAGACGAGTATTACCATTGTACTTAAGACGGCAGAAAATCCTAGCACCTAGAAAGAGTAATAATTGAGAAACAGACTATGGAATGGGCCAAGAGCTAATAGAAGAAAGAGTGACCAGGGCAGACTATATTCTAAAAATTATGGGATGGTACCGCCACCTATTGGTTAATTCTAAAACCTATTATACTTAAGACATAAAATATGAAATCCTAGTGAAAAGATATTTAAAATTACAGCCTATTAATGTTAATCCAACAAATGTAACTGACAGGACTATTTAGAATACGGACCGTCTTAGAAACAAAAGAATAATAGATAAAGTTAGACAGAATAAAGGAAAATTCTGGCCAACTCAGACGAGTATTACCATTGTACTTAAGACGGCAGAAAATCCTAGCACCTAGAAAGAGTAATAATTGAGAAACAGACTATGGAATGGGCCAAGAGCTAATAGAAGAAAGAGTGACCAGGGCTGACTATATTCTAAAAATTATGGGATGGTACCGCCACCTATTGGTTAATCCTAAAACCTATTATACTTAAGACATAAAATATGAAATCCTAGTGAAAAGATATATAAATTACAGCCTATGAATGTTAATCCAACAAATGTAACTGACAGGACTATTTGGAATACTGACCATCTTAGAAACAAAAAAATAATAGATAAAGTTGGACAGAATATAGGGAATTTCTGGCCAACTCAGACGAGTATTACTATTGTACTTAAGACGGCAGAAAATCCTAGCACCTAGAGATCCTATGCATCCTATCCTAAAGAGACTATGCAACGGAACACCTGCTAATAGAAAATTAGGGAACAGGGCTAACTATATTCTAAAAATTGGGAGAGAGTACCGCCACCTAGCAAATGAAGAATAATGGCCTATTGGACTTAACACTAATCACTATGACATAAAATATAAAATCCTAGTGAGAAGATATATAAAATAACAGCATATTAATGTTAACCCAACAAATGTAACAGACAGCACTATTTGGAATACTGACCATCTTAGATACAAAGGTTGGACAGAATAAAGGGAAATTCTTGCTAACTCAGACGAGTATTACCATTGTACTTAAGACGGCAGAAAATCCTAGCACCTAGAAAGAGTAATAATTGAGAAACAGACTATGGAATGGTCCAAGAGCTAAAAGAAGAAAGAGTGACCAGGGCAGACTATATTCTAAAAATTATGGGATGGTACCGCCACCTATTGGTTAATCCTAACACCTATTATACTTAATACTAAGCATTAAGACATAAAATATGAAATCCTAGTGAAAAAATATATAAAATTACAGCCTATTAATGTTAATCCAACAAATGTAACTGACAGGACTATTTAGAATACGGACCATCTTAGAAACAAAAGAATAATAGATAAAGTTGGACAGAATAAAGGAAAATTCTGGCCAACTCAGACGAGTATTACCATTGTACTTAAGACGGCAGAAAATCCTAGCACCTAGAAAGAGTAATAATTGAGAAACAGACTATGGAATGGGCCAAGAGCTAATAGAAGACAGAGTGACCAGGGCAGACTATATTCTAAAAATTATGGGATGGTACCGCCACCATTGGTTAATCCTAAAACCTATTATACTTAAGACATAAAATATGAAATCCTAGTGAAAAGATATATAAAATTACAACCTATTAATGTTAATCCAACAAATGTAACTGACAGGACTATTTAGAATACGGACCATCTTAGAAACAAAAGAATAATAGATAAAGTTGGACAGAATAAAGGAAAATTCTGGCCAACTCAGACGAGTATTACCATTGTACTTAAGACGGCAGAAAATCCTAGCACCTAGAAAGAGTAATAATTGAGAAACAGACTATGGAATGGGCCAAGAGCTAATAGAAGAAAGAGTGACCAGGTCAGACTATATTCTAAAAATTATGGGATGGTACCGCCACCTATTGGTTAATTCTAAAACCTATTATACTTAAGACATAAAATATGAAATCCTAGTGAAAAGATATTTAAAATTACAGCCTATTAATGTTAATCCAACAAATGTAACTGACAGGACTATTAAGAATACGGACCATCTTAGAAACAAAAGAATAATAGATAAAGTTGGACAGAATAAAGGAAAATTCTGGCCAACTCAGACGAGTATTACCATTGTACTTAAGACGGCAGAAAATCCTAGCACCTAGAAAGAGTAATAATTGAGAAACAGACTATGGAATGGGCCAAGAGCTAATAGAAGACAGAGTGACCAGGGCAGACTATATTCTAAAAATTATGGGATGGTACCGCCACCATTGGTTAATCCTAAAACCTATTATACTTAAGATATAAAATATGAAATCCTAGTGAAAAGATATATAAAATTACAACCTATTAATGTTAATCCAACAAATGTAACTGACAGGACTATTTAGAATACGGACCATCTTAGAAACAAAAGAATAATAGATAAAGTTGGACAGAATAAAGGAAAATTCTGGCCAACTCAGACGAGTATTACCATTGTACTTAAGACGGCAGAAAATCCTAGCACCTAGAAAGAGTAATAATTGAGAAACAGACTATGGAATGGGCCAAGAGCTAATAGAAGACAGAGTGACCAGGGCAGACTATATTCTAAAAATTATGGGATGGTACCGCCACCCTTGGTTAATCCTAAAACCTATTATACTTAAGACATAAAATATGAAATCCTAGTGAAAAGATATATAAAATTACAACCTATTAATGTTAATCCAACAAATGTAACTGACTGGACTATTTAGAATACGGACCATCTTAGAAACAAAAGAATAATAGATAAAGTTGGACAGAATAAAGGAAAATTCTGGCCAACTCAGACGAGTATTACCATTGTACTTAAGACGGCAGAAAATCCTAGCACCTAGAAAGAGTAATAATTGAGAAACAGACTATGGAATGGGCCAAGAGCTATTAGAAGAAAGAGTGACCAGGGCAGACTATATTCTAAAAATTATGGGATGGTACCGCCACCTATTGGTTAATTCTAAAACCTATTATACTTAAGACATAAAATATGAAATCCTAGTGAAAAGATATTTAAAATTACAGCCTATTAATGTTAATCCAACAAATGTAACTGACAGGACTATATAGAATACAGACCATCTTAGAAACAAAAGAATAATAGATAAAGCTGGACAGAATAAAGGGAATTTCTGGCCAACTCAGACGAGTATTACCATTGTACTTAAGACGGCAGAAAATCCTAACTCCTAGAGATCCTATGCATCCTATCCTAAAGAGACTATGCAACGGAACACCTGCTAATAGAAAATTAGGGAACAGGGCTAACTATATTCTAAAAATTGGGAGAGAGTACCGCCACCTAGCAAATGAAGAATAATGGCCTATTGGACTTAACACTAATCACTATGACATAAAATATAAAATCCTAGTGAGAAGATATATACAATAACAGCATATTAATGTTAACCCAACAAATGTAACAGACAGCACTATTTGGAATACTGACCATCTTAGATACAAAGGTTGGACAGAATAAAGGGAAATTCTTGCTAACTCAGACGAGTATTACCATTCCTAACAAAATCCTAGCACCTAGAAAGAGTAATAATTGAGAAACAGACTATGGAATGGGCCAAGAGCTAATAGAAGAAAGAGTGACCAGGGCAGACTATATTCTAAAAATTATGGGATGGTACCGCCACCTATTGGTTAATCCTAAAACCTATTATACTTAAGACATAATATATGAAATCCTAGTGAAAAGATACTTAAAATTACAGCCTATTAATGTTAATCCAACAAATGTAACTGACAGGACTATTTGGAATACTGACCATCTTAGAAACAAAAGAATAATAGATAAAGTTGGACAGAATAAAGGGAAATTCTTGCTAACTCAGACGAATATTACTATTGTACTTAAGACGGCAGAAAATCCTAGCACCTAGAAAGAGTAATAATTGAGAAACAGACTATGGAATGGGCCAAGAGCTAATAGAAGAAAGAGTGACCAGGGCAGACTATATTCTAAAAATTATGGGATGGTACCGCCACCTATTGGTTAATCCTAACACCTATTATTCTTAATACTAAGCATTAAGACATAAAATAGGAAATCCTAGTGAAAATATATATAAAATTACAGCCTATTAATGTTAACCCAACAAATGTACCTGACAGGACTATTTGGAATTCTGACCATCTTAGAAACAAAAGAATAATAGATAAAGTTGGACAGAATAAAGGGAAATTCTTGCTAACTCAGACGAGTATTACGATTGTACTTAAGACGGCAGAAAATCCTAGCACCTAGAAAGAGTAATAATTGAGAAACAGACTATGGAATGGGCCAAGAGCTAATAGAAGAAAGAGTGACCAGGGCAGACTATATTCTAAAAATTATGGGATGGTACCGCCACCATTGGTTAATCCTAAAACCTATTATACTTAAGACATAAAATATGAAATCCTAGTGAAAAGATATATAAAATTACAGCCTATAAATGTTAATCCAACAAATGTAACTGACAGGACTATTTAGAATACAGACCATCTTAGAAACAAAAGAATAATAGATAAAGCTGGACAAAATAAAGGGAATTTCTGGCCAACTCAGACGAGTATTACCATTGTACTTAAGACGGCAGAAAATCCTAACTCCTAGAGATCCTATGCATCCTATCCTAAAGAGACTATGCAACGGAACACCTGCTAATAGAAAATTAGGGAACAGGGTTAACTATATTCTAAAAACTGGGAGAGAGTACCGCCACCTAGCAAATGAAGAATAATGGCCTATTGGACTTAACACTAATCACTATGACATAAAATATAAAATCCTAGTGAGAAGATATATAAAATAACAGCATATTAATGTTAACCCAACAAATGTAACAGACAGCACTATTTGGAATACTGACCATCTTAGATACAAAGGTTGGACAGAATAAAGGGAAATTCTTGCTAACTCAGACGAGTATTAACATTGTACTTAAGACGGCAGAAAATCCTAGCACCTAGAAAGAGTAATAATTGAGAAACAGACTATGGAATGGGCCAAGAGCTAATAGAAGACAGAGTGACCAGGGCAGACTATATTCTAAAAATTATGGGATGGTACCGCCACCATTGGTTAATCCTAAAACCTATTATACTTAAGACATAAAATATGAAATCCTAGTGAAAAGATATATAAAATTACAACCTATTAATGTTAATCCAACAAATGTAACTGACAGGACTATTTAGAATACGGACCGTCTTAGAAACAAAAGAATAATAGATAAAGTTGGACAGAATAAAGGAAAATTCTGGCCAACTCAGACGAGAATTACCATTGTACTTAAGACGGCAGAAAATCCTAGCACCTAGAAAGAGTAATAATTGAGAAACAGACTATGGAATGGGCCAAGAGCTAATAGAAGAAAGAGTGACCAGGGCAGACTATATTCTAAAAATTATGGGATGGTACCGCCACCTATTGGTTAATCCTAAAACCTATTATACTTAAGACATAAAATATGAAATCCTAGTGAAAAGATATATAAAATTACAGCCTATTAATGTTAATCCAACAAATGTAACTGACAGGACTATTTAGAATACAGACCATCTTAGAAACAAAAGAATAATAGATAAAGCTGGACAGAATAAAGGGAATTTCTGGCCAACTCAGACGAGTATTACCATTGTACTTAAGACGGCAGAAAATCCTAACTCCTAGAGATCCTAAGCATCCTATCCTAAAGAGACTATGCAACGGAACACCTGCTAATAGAAAATTAGGGAACAGGGCTAACTATATTCTAAAAATTGGGAGAGAGTACCGCCACCTAGCAAATGAAGAATAATGGCCTATTGGACTTAACACTAATCACTATGACATAAAATATAAAATCCTAGTGAGAAGATATATAAAATAACAGCATATTAATGTTAACCCAACAAATGTAACAGACAGCACTATTTGGAATACTGACCATCTTAGATACAAAGGTTGGACAGAATAAAGGGAAATTCTTGCTAACTCAGACGAGTATTAACATTGTACTTAAGACGGCAGAAAATCCTAGCACCTAGAAAGAGTAATAATTGAGAAACAAACTATGGAATGTTCCAAGAGCTAATAGAAGAAAGAGTGACCAGGGCAGACTATATTCTAAAAATTATGAGATGGTACCGCCACCTATTGGTTAATCCTAACACCTATTATACTTAATACTAAGCATTAAGACATAAAATATGAAATCCTAGTGAAAAGATATATAAAATGACAGCCTATTAATGTTAATCCAACAAATGTAACTGACAGGACTATTTGGAATACTGACCATCTTAGAAACAAAAGAATAATAGATAAAGTTGGACAGAATAAAGGAAAATTCTGGCCAACTCAGACGAGTATTACCATTGTACTTAAGACGGCAGAAAATCCTAGCACCTAGAAAGAGTAATAATTGAGAAACAGACTATGGAATGGGCCAAGAGCTAATAGAAGAAAGAGTGACCAGGGCTGACTATATTCTAAAAATTATGGGATGGTACCGCCACCTATTGGTTAATCCTAAAACCTATTATACTTAAGACATAAAATATGAAATCCTAGTGAAAAGATATATAAAATTACAGCCTATTAATGTTAATCCAACAAATGTAACTGACAGGACTATTTAGAATACAGACCATCTTAGAAACAAAATAATAATAGATAAAGCTGGACAGAATAAAGGGAATTTCTGGCCAACTCAGACGAGTATTACCATTGTACTTAAGACGGCAGAAAATCCTAATTCCTAGAGATCCTATGCATCCTATCCTAAAGAGACTATGCAACGGAACACCTGCTAATAGAAAATTAGGGAACAGGGCTAACTATATTCTAAAAATTGGGAGAGAGTACCGCCACCTAGCAAATGAAGAATAATGGCCTATTGGACTTAACATTAATCACTATGACATAAAATATAAAATCCTAGTGAGAAGATATATAAAATAACAGCATATTAATGTTAACCCAACAAATGTAACAGACAGCACTATTTGGAATACTGACCATCTTAGATACAAAGGTTGGACAGAATAAAGGGAAATTCTTGCTAACTCAGACGAGTATTATCATTGTACTTAAGACGGCAGAAAATCCTAGCACCTAGAAAGAGTAATAATTGAGAAACAGACTATGTAATGGTCCAAGAGCTAATAGAAGAAAGAGTGACCAGGGCAGACTATATTCTAAAAATTATGGGATGGTACCGCCACCAATTGGTTAATCCTAACACCTATTATACTTAATACTAAGCATTAAGACATAAAATATGAAATCCTAGTGAAAAGATATATAAAATTACAGCCTATTAATCTTAATTCAACAAATGTAACTGACAGGACTATTTAGAATACGGACCATCTTAGAAACAAAAGAATAATAGATAAAGTTGGACAGAATAAAGGAAAATTCTGGCCAACTCAGACGAGTATTACCATTGTACTAGACGGCAGAAAATCCTAGCACCTAGAAAGAGTAATAATTGAGAAACAGACTATGGAATGGGCCAAGAGCTAATAGAAGACAGAGTGACCAGGGCAGACTATATTCTAAAGATTATGGGATGGTACCGCCACCATTGGTTAATCCTAAAACCTATTATACTTAAGACATAAAATATGAAATCCTAGTGAAAAGATATATAAAATTACAACCTATTAATGTTAATCCAACAAATGTAACTGACAGGACTATTTAGAATACGGACCGTCTTAGAAACAAAAGAATAATAGATAAAGTTGGACAGAATAAAGGAAAATTCTGGCCAACTCAGACGAGAATTACCATTGTACTTAAGACGGCAGAAAATCCTAGCACCTAGAAAGAGTAATAATTGAGAAACAGACTATGGAATGGGCCAAGAGCTAATAGAAGAAAGAGTGACCAGGGCAGACTATATTCTAAAAATTATGGGATGGTACCGCCACCTATTGGTTAATCCTAAAACCTATTATACTTAAGACATAAAATATGAAATCCTAGTGAAAAGATATATAAAATTACAGCCTATTAATGTTAATCCAACAAATGTAACTGACAGGACTATTTAGAATACAGACCATCTTAGAAACAAAAGAATAATAGATAAAGCTGGACAGAATAAAGGGAATTTCTGGCCAACTCAGACGAGTATTACCATTGTACTTAAGACGGCAGAAAATCCTAACTCCTAGAGATCCTATGCATCCTATCCTAAAGAGACTATGCAACGGAACACCTGCTAATAGAAAATTAGGGAACAGGGCTAACTATATTCTAAAAATTGGGAGAGAGTACCGCCACCTAGCAAATGAAGAATAATGGCCTATTGGACTTAACACTAATCACTATGACATAAAATATAAAATCCTAGTGAGAAGATATATACAATAACAGCATATTAATGTTAACCCAACAAAAGTAACAGACAGCACTATTTGGAATACTGACCATCTTAGATACAAAGGTTGGACAGAATAAAGGGAAATTCTTGCTAACTCAGACGAGTATTACCATTGTACTTAAGACGGCAGAAAATCCTAGCACCTAGAAAGAGTAATAATTGAGAAACAGACTATGGAATGGGCCAAGAGCTAATAGAAGAAAGAGTGACCAGGGCAGACTATATTCTAAAAATTATGGGATGGTACCGCCACCTATTGGTTAATCCTAAAACCTATTATACTTAAGACATAAAATATGAAATCCTAGTGAAAAGATATATAAAATTACAGCCTATTAATGTTAATCCAACAAATGTAACTGACAGGACTATTTAGAATACAGACCATCTTAGAAACAAAAGAATAATAGATAAAGCTGGACAGAATAAAGGGAATTTCTGGCCAACTCAGACGAGTATTACCATTGTACTTAAGACGGCAGAAAATCCTAACTCCTAGAGATCCTATGCATCCTATCCTAAAGAGACTATGCAACGGAACACCTGCTAATAGAAAATTAGGGAACAGGGCTAACTATATTCTAAAAATTGGGAGAGAGTACCGCCACCTAGCAAATGAAGAATAATGGCCTATTGGACTTAACACTAATCACTATGACATAAAATATAAAATCCTAGTGAGAAGATATATACAATAACAGCATATTAATGTTAACCCAACAAAAGTAAATGACAGCACTATTTGGAATACTGACCATCTTAGATACAAAGGTTGGACAGAATAAAGGGAAATTCTTGCTAACTCAGACGAGTATTACCATTGTACTTAAGACGGCAGAAAATCCTAGCACCTAGAAAGAGTAATAATTGAGAAACAGACTATGGAATGGTCCAAGAGCTAATAGAAGAAAGAGTCACCAGGGCAGACTATATTCTAAAAATTATGGGATGGTACCGCCACCATTGGTTAATCCTAAAACCTATTATACTTAAGACATAAAATATGAAATCCTAGTGAGAAGATATATAAAATTACAGCCTATTAATGTTAATCCAACAAATGTAACTGACAGGACTATTTAGAATACAGACCATCTTAGAAACAAAAGAATAATAGATAAAGCTGGACAGAATAAAGGGAATTTCTGGCCAACTCAGACGAGTATTACCATTGTACTTAAGACGGCAGAAAATCCTAACTCCTAGAGATCCTATGCATCCTATCCTAAAGAGACTATGCAACGGAACACCTGCTAATAGAAAATTAGGGAACAGGGTTAACTATATTCTAAAAATTGGGAGAGAGTACCGCCACCTAGCAAATGAAGAATAATGGCCTATTGGACTTAACACTAATCACTATGACATAAAATATAAAATCCTAGTGAGAAGATATATAAAATAACAGCATATTAATGTTAACCCAACAAATGTAACAGACAGCACTATTTGGAATACTGACCATCTTAGATACAAAGGTTGGACAGAATAAAGGGAAATTCTTGCTAACTCAGACGAGTATTAACATTGTACTTAAGACGGCAGAAAATCCTAGCACCTAGAAAGAGTAATAATTGAGAAACAGACTATGGAATGGTCCAAGAGCTAAAAGAAGAAAGAGTGACCAGGGCAGACTATATTCTAAAAATTATGGGATGGTACCGCCACCTATTGGTTAATCCTAACACCTATTATACTTAATACTAAGCATTAAGACATAAAATATGAAATCCTAGTGAAAAAATATATAAAATTACAGCCTATTAATGTTAAACCAACAAATGTAACTGACAGGACTATTTAGAATACGGACCATCTTAGAAACAAAAGAATAATAGATAAAGTTGGACAGAATAAAGGAAAATTCTGGCCAACTCAGACGAGTATTACCATTGTACTTAAGACGGCAGAAAATCCTAGCACCTAGAAAGAGTAATAATTGAGAAACAGACTATGGAATGGTCCAAGAGCTAATAGAAGACAGAGTGACCAGGGCAGACTATATTCTAAAAATTATGGGATGGTACCGCCACCATTGGTTAATCCTAAAACCTATTATACTTAAGACATAAAATATGAAATCCTAGTGAAAAGATATATAAAATTACAACCTATTAATGTTAATCCAACAAATGTAACTGACAGGACTATTTAGAATACGGACCATCTTAGAAACAAAAGAATAATAGATAAAGTTGGACAGAATAAAGGAAAATTCTGGCCAACTCAGACGAGTATTACCATTGTACTTAAGACGGCAGAAAATCCTAGCACCTAGAAAGAGTAATAATTGAGAAACAGACTATGGAATGGGCCAAGAGCTAATAGAAGAAAGAGTGACCAGGGCAGACTATATTCTAAAAATAATGGGATGGTACCGCCACCTATTGGTTAATTCTAAAACCTATTATACTTAAGACATAAAATATGAAATCCTAGTGAAAAGATATTTAAAATTACAGCCTATTAATGTTAATCCAACAAATGTAACTGACAGGACTATTAAGAATACGGACCATCTTAGAAACAAAAGAATAATAGATAAAGTTGGACAGAATAAAGGAAAATTCTGGCCAACTCAGACGAGTATTACCATTGTACTTAAGACGGCAGAAAATCCTAGCACCTAGAAAGAGTAATAATTGAGAAACAGACTATGGAATGGGCCAAGAGCTAATAGAAGACAGAGTGACCAGGGCAGACTATATTCTAAAAATTATGGGATGGTACCGCCACCATTGGTTAATCCTAAAACCTATTATACTTAAGACATAAAATATGAAATCCTAGTGAAAAGATATATAAAATTACAACCTATTAATGTTAATCCAACAAATGTAATTGACAGGACTATTTAGAATACGGACCGTCTTAGAAACAAAAGAATAATAGATAAAGTTGGACAGAATAAAGGAAAATTCTGGCCAACTCAGACGAGAATTACCATTGTACTTAAGACGGCAGAAAATCCTAGCACCTAGAAAGAGTAATAATTGAGAAACAGACTATGGAATGGGCCAAGAGCTAATAGAAGAAAGAGTGACCAGGGCAGACTATATTCTAAAAATTATGGGATGGTACCGCCACCTATTGGTTAATCCTAAAACCTATTATACTTAAGACATAAAATATGAAATCCTAGTGAAAAGATATATAAAATTACAGCCTATTAATGTTAATCCAACAAATGTAACTGACAGGACTATTTAGAATACAGACCATCTTAGAAACAAAAGAATAATAGATAAAGCTGGACAGAATAAAGGGAATTTCTGGCCAACTCAGACGAGTATTACCATTGTACTTAAGACGGCAGAAAATCCTAACTCCTAGAGATCCTATGCATCCTATCCTAAAGAGACTATGCAACGGAACACCTGCTAATAGAAAATTAGGGAACAGGGCTAACTATATTCTAAAAATTGGGAGAGAGTACCGCCACCTAGCAAATGAAGAATAATGGCCTATTGGACTTAACACTAATCACTATGACATAAAATATAAAATCCTAGTGAGAAGATATATACAATAACAGCATATTAATGTTAACCCAACAAAAGTAACAGACAGCACTATTTGGAATACTGACCATCTTAGATACAAAGGTTGGACAGAATAAAGGGAAATTCTTGCTAACTCAGACGAGTATTACCATTGTACTTAAGACGGCAGAAAATCCTAGCACCTAGAAAGAGTAATAATTGAGAAACAGACTATGGAATGGGCCAAGAGCTAATAGAAGAAAGAGTGACCAGGGCAGACTATATTCTAAAAATTATGGGATGGTACCGCCACCTATTGGTTAATCCTAAAACCTATTATACTTAAGACATAAAATATGAAATCCTAGTGAAAAGATATATAAAATTACAGCCTATTAATGTTAATCCAACAAATGTAACTGACAGGACTATTTAGAATACAGACCATCTTAGAAACAAAAGAATAATAGATAAAGCTGGACAGAATAAAGGGAATTTCTGGCCAACTCAGACGAGTATTACCATTGTACTTAAGACGGCAGAAAATCCTAACTCCTAGAGATCCTATGCATCCTATCCTAAAGAGACTATGCAACGGAACACCTGCTAATAGAAAATTAGGGAACAGGGCTAACTATATTCTAAAAATTGGGAGAGAGTACCGCCACCTAGCAAATGAAGAATAATGGCCTATTGGACTTAACACTAATCACTATGACATAAAATATAAAATCCTAGTGAGAAGATATATACAATAACAGCATATTAATGTTAACCCAACAAAAGTAACAGACAGCACTATTTGGAATACTGACCATCTTAGATACAAAGGTTGGACAGAATAAAGGGAAATTCTTGCTAACTCAGACGAGTATTACCATTGTACTTAAGACGGCAGAAAATCCTAGCACCTAGAAAGAGTAATAATTGAGAAACAGACTATGGAATGGTCCAAGAGCTAATAGAAGAAAGAGTCACCAGGGCAGACTATATTCTAAAAATTATGGGATGGTACCGCCACCATTGGTTAATCCTAAAACCTATTATACTTAAGACATAAAATATGAAATCCTAGTGAGAAGATATATAAAATTACAGCCTATTAATGTTAATCCAACAAATGTAACTGACAGGACTATTTAGAATACAGACCATCTTAGAAACAAAAGAATAATAGATAAAGCTGGACAGAATAAAGGGAATTTCTGGCCAACTCAGACGAGTATTACCATTGTACTTAAGACGGCAGAAAATCCTAACTCCTAGAGATCCTATGCATCCTATCCTAAAGAGACTATGCAACGGAACACCTGCTAATAGAAAATTAGGGAACAGGGCTAACTATATTCTAAAAATTGGGAGAGAGTACCGCCACCTAGCAAATGAAGAATAATGGCCTATTGGACTTAACACTAATCACTATGACATAAAATATAAAATCCTAGTGAGAAGATATATACAATAACAGCATATTAATGTTAACCCAACAAAAGTAACAGACAGCACTATTTGGAATACTGACCATCTTAGATACAAAGGTTGGACAGAATAAAGGGAAATTCTTGCTAACTCAGACGAGTATTACCATTGTACTTAAGACGGCAGAAAATCCTAGCACCTACAAAGAGTAATAATTGAGAAACAGACTATGGAATGGTCCAAGAGCTAATAGAAGAAAGAGTCACCAGGGCAGACTATATTCTAAAAATTATGGGATGGTACCGCCACCATTGGTTAATCCTAAAACCTATTATACTTAAGACATAAAATATGAAATCCTAGTGAGAAGATATATAAAATTACAGCCTATTAATGTTAATCCAACAAATGTAACTGACAGGACTATTTAGAATACAGACCATCTTAGAAACAAAAGAATAATAGATAAAGCTGGACAGAATAAAGGGAATTTCTGGCCAACTCAGACGAGTATTACCATTGTACTTAAGACGGCAGAAAATCCTAACTCCTAGAGATCCTATGCATCCTATCCTAAAGAGACTATGCAACGGAACACCTGCTAATAGAAAATTAGGGAACAGGGCTAACTATATTCTAAAAATTGGGAGAGAGTACCGCCACCTAGCAAATGAAGAATAATGGCCTATTGGACTTAACACTAATCACTATGACATAAAATATAAAATCCTAGTGAGAAGATATATACAATAACAGCATATTAATGTTAACCCAACAAAAGTAACAGACAGCACTATTTGGAATACTGACCATCTTAGATACAAAGGTTGGACAGAATAAAGGGAAATTCTTGCTAACTCAGACGAGTATTACCATTGTACTTAAGACGGCTGAAAATCCTAGCACCTAGAAAGAGTAATAATTGAGAAACAGACTATGGAATGGTCCAAGAGCTAATAGAAGAAAGAGTCACCAGGGCAGACTATATTCTAAAAATTATGGGATGGTATCGCCACCTATTGGTTAATCCTAACACCTATTATACTTAATACTAAGCATTAAGACATAAAATATGAAATCCTAGTGAAAAGATATATAAAATTACAGCCTATAAATGTTAATCCAACAAATGTAACTGACAGGACTATTTAGAATACAGACCATCTTAGAAACAAAAGAATAATAGATAAAGCTGGACAAAATAAAGGGAATTTCTGGCCAACTCAGACGAGTATTACCATTGTACTTAAGACGGCAGAAAATCCTAACTCCTAGAGATCCTATGCATCCCATCCTAAAGAGACTATGCAACGGAACACCTGCTAATAGAAAATTAGGGAACAGGGTTAACTATATTCTAAAAATTGGGAGAGAGTACCGCCACCTAGCAAATGAAGAATAATGGCCTATTGGACTTAACACTAATCACTATGACATAAAATATAAAATCCTAGTGAGAAGATATATAAAATAACAGCATATTAATGTTAACCCAACAAATGTAACAGACAGCACTATTTGGAATACTGACCATCTTAGATACAAAGGTTGGACAGAATAAAGGGAAATTCTTGCTAACTCAGACGAGTATTAACATTGTACTTAAGACGGCAGAAAATCCTAGCACCTAGAAAGAGTAATAATTGAGAAACAGACTATGGAATGGTCCAAGAGCTAAAAGAAGAAAGAGTGACCAGGGCAGACTATATTCTAAAAATTATGGGATGGTACCGCCACCTATTGGTTAATCCTAACACCTATTATACTTAATACTAAGCATTAAGACATAAAATATGAAATCCTAGTGAAAAAATATATAAAATTACAGCCTATTAATGTTAATCCAACAAATGTAACTGACAGGACTATTAAGAATACGGACCATCTTAGAAACAAAAGAATAATAGATAAAGTTGGACAGAATAAAGGAAAATTCTGGCCAACTCAGACGAGTATTACCATTGTACTTAAGACGGCAGAAAATCCTAGCACCTAGAAAGAGTAATAATTGAGAAACAGACTATGGAATGGGCCAAGAGCTAATAGAAGACAGAGTGACCAGGGCAGACTATATTCTAAAAATTATGGGATGGTACCGCCACCATTGGTTAATCCTAAAACCTATTATACTTAAGACATAAAATATGAAATCCTAGTGAAAAGATATATAAAATTACAACCTATTAATGTTAATCCAACAAATGTAACTGACAGGACTATTTAGAATACGGACCATCTTAGAAACAAAAGAATAATAGATAAAGTTGGACAGAATAAAGGAAAATTCTGGCCAACTCAGACGAGTATTACCATTGTACTTAAGACGGCAGAAAATCCTAGCACCTAGAAAGAGTAATAATTGAGAAAAAGACTAAGGAATGGGCCAAGAGCTAATAGAAGACAGAGTGACCAGGGCAGACTATATTCTAAAAATTATGGGATGGTACCGCCACCATTGGTTAATCCTAAAACCTATTATACTTAAGACATAAAATATGAAATCCTAGTGAAAAGATATATAAAATTACAACCTATTAATGTTAATCCAACAAATGTAACTGACAGGACTATTTAGAATACGGACCGTCTTAGAAACAAAAGAATAATAGAATAGAATAGAATAGAATAGAAAAGTAACTTTATTCTGGGACAAAGTCCCTTTAGAATAACAGATATGAACAGGAATAGAAACATAATATTTATCTGGCCAGAAGGCTAAATGTTACAAATCATAAAGCGTGAAAACATGACAGAAAACAATTTAAAAAGAAATATATAAACACAAATAATAGTAAGTAAATAAATAGTACAGATCTTGACAGGATATTAAGCAATTACAGAGAATAGATAAATCCAAAGCTTTTGAAATTGAATGCATGAGCTAGCATTCAATAATTTGTTTACATGATGTACAGCTTTTCAAAGAGCAGAATTAAAAGAACTAGATAACACAGTTTGTTATTATATACATTGTATTCTAAGCAAATGACTAACCTACCCAGAGACTATCCTTCTGGGAAGCTAATAGATGTTGAAACAGCCAGGATTTGAATAATGATAGAGAGGGAGTATGACGGATATTAGGAGGGATTGAGTTCCACATTGTGGTGGAGCGGGCGAGAAAGGAACGTTCGAATGCTTTAGTTCTGTGTGAACGTATATAGAGATCAGAAAGGCGGGATCTTGTTTTATGGTGTTGCACTGATGATTTGAATTGGAGGAGACTGTAGATATATGAAGGGTGTTGAGAGTGAATGGATTGGTATAAGAATGAACAGAGGAAATATTGTCTTCGGAAGGGAGGGAAGAGCCACTTTAACCCATCATAGAGGTGGGAGACGCGCGATCGCTTCGGAGTACCAAGCACAAATCTTAGAGAGCAATTCATTATTCTCTTTAATCTGTCTTCAAGCATTTTAGAGAGGCCTCCATATACCACGCTACAATAGTCAAAGTGGGGGAAGATGAGAGAAGAAACGAGAAGCTTACGGGAAGATTGTGTAAGGAGATGACGAGAACGATGGAACAACTTCAGGGAACTAATTGTCCGTCGGGATATTTGGGCGATGTGGGATTTCCAGGAAAGGTTTTGTTCGATGGTGATGCCTAGGTTTTTCACCGAGGAGGTAAACGTGATAGGATTATCGTTTAGGAGTAATGTTGGGAGGGTGTGGATGGATGTAAGGAGGGAATTGGAACCTAAAACAATGGCCTGAGTTTTCAATGCGTTCAATTCCAGTTTGTTCAGCTTTGCCCAGGCACAGATCCTATCCAGGTCTTCCTGAATACTAGCGAACGCAAAAAATAGCTCGGAAGGGGGAAAGGACAGATATATTTGGAAATCGTCAGCATATAGATGATGGGAACAGTGGTGAACAGATTTAGGGAGATCATTGATATAGCAGTTGAAAAGAAGAGGAGAGATACTTGAGCCCTGTGCCACGCCTGAGGAAAGAGTGAGGAAAGAGGAAAGGGGATGATTAGGTATAGAAACTGCTTGAGATCTATCAGAGAGGAAGGATTGGAACCATCGGATGGAACTGTTAGAAAAGGACATTGATTTGAGTTTGCTAAAAAGGATAGAATGGTCCAAGGAATCAAAAGCTTTAGTAAAATCAAGAAGGATAAGCACAGTTAGTTTTTTGTCGTCCATAGCGGTATGTATGTCATTGGTGATTTTGGTAAGTGCCGATTGTGTGGAGAAACCGGGACGGAAACCAGATTGA
Organism: Arma custos; assembly: GCA_037127475.1. Taxonomy (NCBI): domain Eukaryota; kingdom Metazoa; phylum Arthropoda; class Insecta; order Hemiptera; family Pentatomidae; genus Arma; species Arma custos. Next base: position 219,939,413 of record CM073759.1, read on the forward strand.
AGTGGGTCAAGGAGGTTGGACTGTTCGAGGAAATTTGACATTTGTGACTGGACTATTCTTTCTAGAGGCTTGGAAAGGTTTGAGAGGATTGAGATTGGGCGGTAGTCTTTGAGTGAGACAGGGTTAGAGGATTTATTAATAGGATGGACTATGGCTTTTTTCCAGGAGGCTGGGAATACTCCGTTTTGCAGTGAAAAATTGTATATAAAGAGTAGGACAGGTATAATATCGATAAGGCAGGATTTTAGCAGTTTGACAGGAATCCCATCGAAGCCTGTGGAGATGGAGTGGGATTTCAGAACAGAGGAAATAATGTCATTGGGTGAAATGTCAGCGAAGTAAAAGTTGTCAGGGTTGAAAGATGGTGGTAGGGAAAATACGGGAGAGGATGATTTAGAAGTATTAACTGAGGTGGACAAAAAATATGAGTTTATTTCATTGGGAGAGGCTGGAAAGGGCCTAGAACAAGATGAATTAAGAAGAGAAAGCTTTCGAAGGAGATGCCATTTGGATTTAGAATCGGGAGCAGATGAAAGGGCTTCGTGGAAGTATTTGGTTTTTGCCTGCCTGATTGCCGACTGTGTCAGATTGCGGAGGGCCCTAAACGCTTGATAGTCGTCAGTTAACCTTGTCCGTCTAAAGCGTCTTCGGGCCGCATCACGCTTCCTTTGAAGATCTTTAATTTTTTGACACAACCAGGGAGCAGGCTGGTGACGGAAGGTTGAGGTTTTCAGTGGGGCATGGGTGTCAAGGATATATTTGAGATTGGAAGTAAGTATGTCAACCATCGAATCAATAGAGGCACAAGAATAAATCTCTCTCCAATCCAAGGCTTCAAGAGAGGGTGAGATGTTCTCTGGGGTGAGAGCATCCATAATAATATAATCCACAATAATAGATAAAGTTGGACAGAATAAAGGAAAATTCTGGCCAACTCAGACGAGTATTACCATTGTACTTAAGACGGCAGAAAATCCTAGCACCTAGAAAGAGTAATAATTGAGAAACAGACTATGGAATGGGCCAAGAGCTAATAGAAGACAGAGTGACCAGGGCAGACTATATTCTAAAAATTATGGGATGGTACCGCCACCATTGGTTAATCCTAAAACCTATTATACTTAAGACATAAAATATGAAATCCTAGTGAAAAGATATATAAAATTACAGCCTATAAATGTTAATCCAACAAATGTAACTGACAGGACTATTTAGAATACAGACCATCTTAGAAACAAAAGAATAATAGATAAAGCTGAACAAAATAAAAGGAATTTCTGGCCAACTCAGACGAGTATTACCATTGTACTTAAGACGGCAGAAAATCCTAACTCCTAGAGATCCTATGCATCCTATCCTAAAGAGACTATGCAACGGAACACCTGCTAATAGAAAATTAGGGAACAGGGTTAACTATATTCTAAAAATTGGGAGAGAGTACCGCCACCTAGCAAATGAAGAATAATGGCCTATTGGACTTAACACTAATCACTATGACATAAAATATAAAATCCTAGTGAGAAGATATATAAAATAACAGCATATTAATGTTAACCCAACAAATGTAACAGACAGCACTATTTGGAATACTGACCATCTTAGATACAAAGGTTGGACAGAATAAAGGGAAATTCTTGCTAACTCAGACGAGTATTACGATTGTACTTAAGACGGCAGAAAATCCTAGCACCTAGAAAGAGTAATAATTGAGAAACAGACTATGGAATGGGCCAAGAGCTAATAGAAGAAAGAGTGACCAGGGCAGACTATATTCTAAAAATTATGGGATGGTACCGCCACCTATTGGTTAATCCTAAAGCCTTTTATACTTAAGACATAAAATATGAAATCCTAGTGAAAAGATATTTAATATTACAGCCTATTAATGTTAATCCAACAAATGTAACTGACAGGACTATTTAGAATACAGACCATCTTAGAAAAAAAAGAATAATAGATAAAGCTGGACAGAATAAAGGGAATTTCTGGCCAACTCAGACGAGTATTACCATTGTACTTAAGACGGCAGAAAATCCTAACTCCTAGAGATCCTATGCATCCTATCCTAAAGAGACTATGCAACGGAACACCTGCTAATAGAAAATTAGGGAACAGGGCTAACTATATTCTAAAAATTGGGAGAGAGTACCGCCACCTAGCAAATGAAGAATAATGGCCTATTGGACTTAACACTAATCACTATGACATAAAATATAAAATCCTAGTGAGAAGATATATAAAATAACAGCATATTAATGTTAACCCAACAAATGTAACAGACAGCACTATTTGGAATACTGACCATCTTAGATACAAAGGTTGGACAGAATAAAGGGAAATTCTTGCTAACTCAGACGAGTATTAACATTGTACTTAAGACGGCAGAAAATCCTAGCACCTAGAAAGAGTAATAATTGAGAAACAGACTATGGAATGTTCCAAGAGCTAATAGAAGAAAGAGTGACCAGGGCAGACTATATTCTAAAAATTATGAGATGGTACCGCCACCTATTGGTTAATCCTAACACCTATTATACTTAATACTAAGCATTAAGACATAAAATATGAAATCCTAGTGAAAAGATATATAAAATTACAACCTATTAATGTTAATCCAACAAATGTAACTGACAGGACTATTTAGAATACGGACCGTCTTAGAAACAAAAGAATAATAGATAAAGTTGGACAGAATAAAGGAAAATTCTGGCCAACTCAGACGAGAATTACCATTGTACTTAAGACGGCAGAAAATCCTAGCACCTAGAAAGAGTAATAATTGTGAAACAGACTAAGGAATGGGCCAAGAGCTAATAGAAGACAGAGTGACCAGGGCAGACTATATTCTAAAAATTATGGGATGGTACCGCCACCATTGGTTAATCCTAAAACCTATTATACTTAAGACATAAAATATGAAATCCTAGTGAAAAGATATATAAAATTACAACCTATTAATGTTAATCCAACAAATGTAACTGACAGGACTATTTGGAATACTGACCATCTTAGAAACAAAAGAATAATAGATAAAGCTGGACAGAATAAAGGGAATTTCTGGCCAACTCAGACGAGTATTACCATTGTACTTAAGACGGCAGAAAATCCTAACTCCTAGAGATCCTATGCATCCTATCCTAAAGAGACTATGCAACGGAACACCTGCTAATAGAAAATTAGGGAACAGGGCTAACTATATTCTAAAAATTGGGAGTGAGTACCGCCACCTAGCAAATGAAGAATAATGGCCTATTGGACTTAACACTAATCACTATGACATAAAATATAAAATCCTAGTGAGAAGATATATACAATAACAGCATATTAATGTTAACCCAACAAATGTAACAGACAGCACTATTTGGAATACTGACCATCTTAGATACAAAGGTTGGACAGAATAAAGGGAAATTCTTGCTAACTCAGACGAGTCTTACCATTCCTAACAAAATCCTAGCACCTAGAAAGAGTAATAATTGAGAAACAGACTATGGAATGGGCCAAGAGCTAATAGAAGAAAGAGTGACCAGGGCAGACTATATTCTAAAAATTATGGGATGGTACCGCCACCTATTGGTTAATCCTAAAACCTATTATACATAAGACATAAAATATGAAATCCTAGTGAAAAGATATATAAAATGACAGGCTATTAATGTTAATCCAACAAATGTAACTGACAGGACTATTTGGAATACTGACCATCTTAGAAACAAAAGAATAATAGATAAAGTTGGACAGAATAAAGGGAAATTCTTGCTAACTCAGACGAGTATTACTATTGTACTTAAGACGGCAGAAAATCCTAGCACCTAGAAAGAGTAATAATTGAGAAACAGACTATGGAATGGGCCAAGAGCTAATAGAAGAAAGAGTGACCAGGGCAGACTATATTCTAAAAATTATGGGATGGTACCGCCACCTATTGGTTAATCCTAACACCTATTATACTTAATACTAAGCATTAAGACATAAAATATGAAATCCTAGTGAAAAGATATATAAAATTACAACCTATTAATGTTAATCCAACAAATGTAACTGACAGGACTATTTAGAATACGGACCGTCTTAGAAACAAAAGAATAATAGATAAAGTTAGACAGAATAAAGGAAAATTCTGGCCAACTCAGACGAGTATTACCATTGTACTTAAGACGGCAGAAAATCCTAGCACCTAGAAAGAGTAATAATTGAGAAACAGACTATGGAATGGGCCAAGAGCTAATAGAAGAAAGAGTGACCAGGGCTGACTATATTCTAAAAATTATGGGATGGTACCGCCACCTATTGGTTAATCCTAAAACCTATTATACTTAAGACATAAAATATGAAATCCTAGTGAAAAGATATATAAATTACAGCCTATGAATGTTAATCCAACAAATGTAACTGACAGGACTATTTGGAATACTGACCATCTTAGAAACAAAAAAATAATAGATAAAGTTGGACAGAATAAAGGGAATTTCTGGCCAACTCAGACGAGTATTACTATTGTACTTAAGACGGCAGAAAATCCTAGCACCTAGAGATCCTATGCATCCTATCCTAAAGAGACTATGCAACGGAACACCTGCTAATAGAAAATTAGGGAACAGGGCTAACTATATTCTAAAAATTGGGAGAGAGTACCGCCACCTAGCAAATGAAGAATAATGGCCTATTGGACTTAACACTAATCACTATGACATAAAATATAAAATCCTAGTGAGAAGATATATAAAATAACAGCATATTAATGTTAACCCAACAAATGTAACAGACAGCACTATTTGGAATACTGACCATCTTAGATACAAAGGTTGGACAGAATAAAGGGAAATTCTTGCTAACTCAGACGAGTATTACCATTGTACTTAAGACGGCAGAAAATCCTAGCACCTAGAAAGAGTAATAATTGAGAAACAGACTATGGAATGGTCCAAGAGCTAAAAGAAGAAAGAGTGACCAGGGCAGACTATATTCTAAAAATTATGGGATGGTACCGCCACCTATTGGTTAATCCTAACACCTATTATACTTAATACTAAGCATTAAGACATAAAATATGAAATCCTAGTGAAAAAATATATAAAATTACAGCCTATTAATGTTAATCCAACAAATGTAACTGACAGGACTATTTAGAATACGGACCATCTTAGAAACAAAAGAATAATAGATAAAGTTGGACAGAATAAAGGAAAATTCTGGCCAACTCAGACGAGTATTACCATTGTACTTAAGACGGCAGAAAATCCTAGCACCTAGAAAGAGTAATAATTATGAAACAGACTATGGAATGGGCCAAGAGCTAATAGAAGACAGAGTGACCAGGGCAGACTATATTCTAAAAATTATGGGATGGTACCGCCACCATTGGTTAATCCTAAAAACTATTATACTTAAGACATAAAATATGAAATCCTAGTGAAAAGATATATAAAATTACAACCTATTAATGTTAATCCAACAAATGTAACTGACAGGACTATTTAGAATACGGACCATCTTAGAAACAAAAGAATAATAGATAAAGTTGGACAGAATAAAGGAAAATTCTGGCCAACTCAGACGAGTATTACCATTGTACTTAAGACGGCAGAAAATCCTAGCACCTAGAAAGAGTAATAATTGAGAAACAGACTATGGAATGGGCCAAGAGCTAATAGAAGACAGAGTGACCAGGGCAGACTATATTCTAAAAATTATGGGATGGTACCGCCACCATTGGTTAATCCTAAAACCTATTATACTTAAGACATAAAATATGAAATCTAGTGAAAAGATATATAAAATTACAGCCTATTAATGTTAATCCAACAAATGTAACTGACAGGACTATTAAGAATACGGACCATCTTAGAAACAAAAGAATAATAGATAAAGTTGGACAGAATAAAGGAAAATTCTGGCCAACTCAGACGAGTATTACCATTGTACTTAAGACGGCAGAAAATCCTAGCACCTAGAAAGAGTAATAATTGAGAAACAGACTATGGAATGGGCCAAGAGCTAATAGAAGACAGAGTGACCAGGGCAGACTATATTCTAAAAATTATGGGATGGTACCGCCACCATTGGTTAATCCTAAAACCTATTATGCTTAAGACATAAAATATGAAATCTAGTGAAAAGATATATAAAATTACAACCTATTAATGTTAATCCAACAAATGTAACTGACAGGACTATTTAGAATACGGACCATCTTAGAAACAAAAGAATAATAGATAAAGTTGGACAGAATAAAGGAAAATTCTGGCCAACTCAGACGAGTATTACCATTGTACTTAAGACGGCAGAAAATCCTAGCACCTAGAAAGAGTAATAATTGAGAAACAGACTATGGAATGGGCCAAGAGCTAATAGAAGAAAGAGTGACCAGGGCAGACTATATTCTAAAAATTATGGGATGGTACCGCCACCTATTGGTTAATCCTAAAACCTATTATACTTAAGACATAAAATATGAAATCCTAGTGAAAAGATATATAAAATTACAGCCTATTAATGTTAATCCAACCAATGTAACTGACAGGACTATTTAGAATACAGACCATCTTAGAAACAAAAGAATAATAGATAAAGTTGGACAGAATAAAGGGAATTTCTGGCCAACTCAGACGAGTATTACCATTGTACTTAAGACGGCAGAAAATCCTAACTCCTAGAGATCCTATGCATCCTATCCTAAAGAGACTATGCAACGGAACACCTGCTAATAGAAAATTAGGGAACAGGGCTAACTATATTCTAAAAATTGGGAGAGAGTACCGCCACCTAGCAAATGAAGAATAATGGCCTATTGGACTTAACACTAATCACTATGACATAAAATATAAAATCCTAGTGAGAAGATATATAAAATAACAGCATATTAATGTTAACCCAACAAATGTAACAGACAGCACTATTTGGAATACTGACCATCTTAGATACAAAGGTTGGACAGAATAAAGGGAAATTCTTGCTAACTCAGACGAGTATTACCATTGTACTTAAGACGGCAGAAAATCCTAGCACCTAGAAAGAGTAATAATTGAGAAACAGACTATGGAATGGTCCAAGAGCTGAAAGAAGAAAGAGTGACCAGGGCAGACTATATTCTAAAAATTATGGGATGGTACCGCCACCTATTGGTTAATCCTAACACCTATTATACTTAATACTAAGCATTAAGACATAAAATATGAAATCCTAGTGAAAAAATATATAAAATTACAGCCTATTAATGTTAATCCAACAAATGTAACTGACAGGACTATTTAGAATACGGACCATCTTAGAAACAAAAGAATAATAGATAAAGTTGGACAGAATAAAGGAAAATTCTGGCCAACTCAGACGAGTATTACCATTGTACTTAAGACGGCAGAAAATTCTAGCACCTAGAAAGAGTAATAATTATGAAACAGACTATGGAATGGGCCAAGAGCTAATAGAAGACAGAGTGACCAGGGCAGACTATATTCTAAAAATTATGGGATGGTACCGCCACCATTGGTTAATCCTAAAACCTATTATACTTAAGACATAAAATATGAAATCCTAGTGAAAAGATATATAAAATTACAACCTATTAATGTTAATCCAACAAATGTAACTGACAGGACTATTTAGAATACGGACCATCTTAGAAACAAAAGAATAATAGATAAAGTTGGACAGAATAAAGGAAAATTCTGGCCAACTCAGACGAGTATTACCATTGTACTTAAGACGGCAGAAAATCCTAGCACCTAGAAAGAGTAATAATTGAGAAACAGACTATGGAATGGGCCAAGAGCTAATAGAAGACAGAGTGACCAGGGCAGACTATATTCTAAAAATTATGGGATGGTACCGCCACCATTGGTTAATCCTAAAACCTATTATACTTAAGACATAAAATATGAAATCTAGTGAAAAGATATATAAAATTACAGCCTATTAATGTTAATCCAACAAATGTAACTGACAGGACTATTTAGAATACGGACCATCTTAGAAACAAAAGAATAATAGATAAAGTTGGACAGAATAAAGGAAAATTCTGGCCAACTCAGACGAGTATTACCATTGTACTTAAGACGGCAGAAAATCCTAGCACCTAGAAAGAGTAATAATTGAGAAACAGACTATGGAATGGGCCAAGAGCTAATAGAAGACAGAGTGACCAGGGCAGACTATATTCTAAAAATTATGGGATGGTACCGCCACCATTGGTTAATCCTAAAACCTATTATACTTAAGACATAAAATATGAAATCTAGTGAAAAGATATATAAAATTACAGCCTATTAATGTTAATCCAACAAATGTAACTGACAGGACTATTAAGAATACGGACCATCTTAGAAACAAAAGAATAATAGATAAAGTTGGACAGAATAAAGGAAAATTCTGGCCAACTCAGACGAGTATTACCATTGTACTTAAGACGGCAGAAAATCCTAGCACCTAGAAAGAGTAATAATTGAGAAACAGACTATGGAATGGGCCAAGAGCTAATAGAAGACAGAGTGACCAGGGCAGACTATATTCTAAAAATTATGGGATGGTACCGCCACCATTGGTTAATCCTAAAACCTATTATACTTAAGACATAAAATATGAAATCTAGTGAAAAGATATATAAAATTACAACCTATTAATGTTAATCCAACAAATGTAACTGACAGGACTATTTAGAATACGGACCATCTTAGAAACAAAAGAATAATAGATAAAGTTGGACAGAATAAAGGAAAATTCTGGCCAACTCAGACGAGTATTACCATTGTACTTAAGACGGCAGAAAATCCTAGCACCTAGAAAGAGTAATAATTGAGAAACAGACTATGGAATGGGCCAAGAGCTAATAGAAGAAAGAGTGACCAGGGCAGACTATATTCTAAAAATTATGGGATGGTACCGCCACCTATTGGTTAATCCTAAAACCTATTATACTTAAGACATAAAATATGAAATCCTAGTGAAAAGATATATAAAATTACAGCCTATTAATGTTAATCCAACCAATGTAACTGACAGGACTATTTAGAATACAGACCATCTTAGAAACAAAAGAATAATAGATAAAGTTGGACAGAATAAAGGGAATTTCTGGCCAACTCAGACGAGTATTACCATTGTACTTAAGACGGCAGAAAATCCTAACTCCTAGAGATCCTATGCATCCTATCCTAAAGAGACTATGCAACGGAACACCTGCTAATAGAAAATTAGGGAACAGGGCTAACTATATTCTAAAAATTGGGAGAGAGTACCGCCACCTAGCAAATGAAGAATAATGGCCTATTGGACTTAACATTAATCACTATGACATAAAATATAAAATCCTAGTGAGAAGATATATAAAATAACAGCATATTAATGTTAACCCAACAAATGTAACAGACAGCACTATTTGGAATACTGACCATCTTAGATACAAAGGTTGGACAGAATAAAGGGAAATTCTTGCTAACTCAGACGAGTATTACCATTGTACTTAAGACGGCAGAAAATCCTAGCACCTAGAAAGAGTAATAATTGAGAAACAGACTATGGAATGGGCCAAGAGCTAATAGAAGAAAGAGTGACCAGGGCAGACTATATTCTAAAAATTATGGGATGGTACCGCCACCTATTGGTTAATCGTAACACCTATTATACTTAACACTAAGCATTAAGACATAAAATATGAAATCCTAGTGAAAAGATATATAAAATTACAGCCTATTAATGCTAATCCAACAAATGTAACTGACAGGACTATTTAGAATACGGACCATCTTAGAAACAAAAGAATAATAGATAAAGTAGGACAGAATAAAGGAAAATTCTGGCCAACTCAGACGAGTATTACCATTGTACTTAAGACGGCAGAAAATCCTAGCACCTAGAAAGAGTAATAATTGAGAAACAGACTATGGAATGGGCCAAGAGCTAATAGAAGACAGAGTGACCAGGGCAGACTATATTCTAAAAATTATGGGATGGTACCGCCACCATTGGTTAATCCTAAAACCTATTATACTTAAGACATAAAATATGAAATCCTAGTGAAAAGATATATAAAATTACAACCTATTAATGTTAATCCAACAAATGTAACTGACAGGACTATTTAGAATACGGACCATCTTAGAAACAAAAGAATAATAGATAAAGTTGGACAGAATAAAGGAAAATTCTGGCCAACTCAGACGAGTATTACCATTGTACTTAAGACGGCAGAAAATCCTAGCACCTAGAAAGAGTAATAATTGAGAAACAGACTATGGAATGGGCCAAGAGCTAATAGAAGAAAGAGTGACCAGGGCAGACTATATTCTAAAAATTATGGGATGGTACCGCCACCTATTGGTTAATTCTAAAACCTATTATACTTAAGACATAAAATATGAAATCCTAGTGAAAAGATATTTAAAATTACAGCCTATTAATGTTAATCCAACAAATGTAACTGACAGGACTATTTAGAATACGGACCATCTTAGAAACAAAAGAATAATACATAAAGCTGGACAGAATAAAGGGAATTTCTGGCCAACTCAGACGAGTATTACCATTGTACTTAAGACGGCAGAAAATCCTAACTCCTAGAGATCCTATGCATCCTATCCTAAAGAGACTATGCAACGGAACACCTGCTAATAGAAAATTAGGGAACAGGGCTAACTATATTCTAAAAATTGGGAGAGAGTACCGCCACCTAGCAAATGAAGAATAATGGCCTATTGGACTTAACACTAATCACTATGACATAAAATATAAAATCCTAGTGAGAAGATATATACAATAACAGCATATTAATGTTAACCCAACAAATGTAACAGACAGCACTATTTGGAATACTGACCATCTTAGATACAAAGGTTGGACAGAATAAAGGGAAATTCTTGCTAACTCAGACGAGTATTGCCATTCCTAACAAAATCCTAGCACCTAGAAAGAGTAATAATTGAGAAACAGACTATGGAATGGGCCAAGAGCTAATAGAAGAAAGAGTGACCAGGGCAGACTATATTCTAAAAATTATGGGATGGTACCGCCACCTATTGGTTAATCCTAAAACCTATTATACTTAAGACATAAAATATGAAATCCTAGTGAAAAGATATATAAAATGACAGGCTATTAATGTTAATCCAACAAATGTAACTGACAGGACTATTTGGAATACTGACCATCTTAGAAACAAAAGAATAATAGATAAAGTTGGACAGAATAAAGGGAAATTCTTGCTAACTCAGACGAGTATTACTATTGTACTTAAGACGGCAGAAAATCCTAGCACCTAGAAAGAGTAATAATTGAGAAACAGACTATGGAATGGGCCAAGAGCTAATAGAAGAAAGAGTGACCAGGGCAGACTATATTCTAAAAATTATGGGATGGTACCGCCACCTATTGGTTAATCCTAACACCTATTATACTTAATACTAAGCATTAAGACATAAATTATGAAATCCTAGTGAAAAGATATATAAAATTACAACCTATTAATGTTAATCCAACAAATGTAACTGACAGGACTATTTAGAATACGGACCGTCTTAGAAACAAAAGAATAATAGATAAAGTTAGACAGAATAAAGGAAAATTCTGGCCAACTCAGACGAGTATTACCATTGTACTTAAGACGGCAGAAAATCCTAGCACCTAGAAAGAGTAATAATTGAGAAACAGACTATGGAATGGGCCAAGAGCTAATAGAAGAAAGAGTGACCAGGGCTGACTATATTCTAAAAATTATGGGATGGTACCGCCACCTATTGGTTAATCCTAAAACCTATTATACTTAAGACATAAAATATGAAATCCTAGTGAAAAGATATATAAATTACAGCCTATGAATGTTAATCCAACAAATGTAACTGACAGGACTATTTGGAATACTGACCATCTTAGAAACAAAAAAATAATAGATAAAGTTGGACAGAATATAGGGAATTTCTGGCCAACTCAGACGAGTATTACTATTGTACTTAAGACGGCAGAAAATCCTAGCACCTAGAGATCCTATGCATCCTATCCTAAAGAGACTATGCAACGGAACACCTGCTAATAGAAAATTAGGGAACAGGGCTAACTATATTCTAAAAATTGGGAGAGAGTACCGCCACCTAGCAAATGAAGAATAATGGCCTATTGGACTTAACACTAATCACTATGACATAAAATATAAAATCCTAGTGAGAAGATATATAAAATAACAGCATATTAATGTTAACCCAACAAATGTAACAGACAGCACTATTTGGAATACTGACCATCTTAGATACAAAGGTTGGACAGAATAAAGGGAAATTCTTGCTAACTCAGACGAGTATTACCATTGTACTTAAGACGGCAGAAAATCCTAGCACCTAGAAAGAGTAATAATTGAGAAACAGACTATGGAATGGTCCAAGAGCTAAAAGAAGAAAGAGTGACCAGGGCAGACTATATTCTAAAAATTATGGGATGGTACCGCCACCTATTGGTTAATCCTAACACCTATTATACTTAATACTAAGCATTAAGACATAAAATATGAAATCCTAGTGAAAAAATATATAAAATTACAGCCTATTAATGTTAATCCAACAAATGTAACTGACAGGACTATTTAGAATACGGACCATCTTAGAAACAAAAGAATAATAGATAAAGTTGGACAGAATAAAGGAAAATTCTGGCCAACTCAGACGAGTATTACCATTGTACTTAAGACGGCAGAAAATCCTAGCACCTAGAAAGAGTAATAATTGAGAAACAGACTATGGAATGGGCCAAGAGCTAATAGAAGACAGAGTGACCAGGGCAGACTATATTCTAAAAATTATGGGATGGTACCGCCACCATTGGTTAATCCTAAAACCTATTATACTTAAGACATAAAATATGAAATCCTAGTGAAAAGATATATAAAATTACAACCTATTAATGTTAATCCAACAAATGTAACTGACAGGACTATTTAGAATACGGACCATCTTAGAAACAAAAGAATAATAGATAAAGTTGGACAGAATAAAGGAAAATTCTGGCCAACTCAGACGAGTATTACCATTGTACTTAAGACGGCAGAAAATCCTAGCACCTAGAAAGAGTAATAATTGAGAAACAGACTATGGAATGGGCCAAGAGCTAATAGAAGAAAGAGTGACCAGGGCAGACTATATTCTAAAAATTATGGGATGGTACCGCCACCTATTGGTTAATTCTAAAACCTATTATACTTAAGACATAAAATATGAAATCCTAGTGAAAAGATATTTAAAATTACAGCCTATTAATGTTAATCCAACAAATGTAACTGACAGGACTATTTAGAATACGGACCGTCTTAGAAACAAAAGAATAATAGATAAAGTTAGACAGAATAAAGGAAAATTCTGGCCAACTCAGACGAGTATTACCATTGTACTTAAGACGGCAGAAAATCCTAGCACCTAGAAAGAGTAATAATTGAGAAACAGACTATGGAATGGGCCAAGAGCTAATAGAAGAAAGAGTGACCAGGGCTGACTATATTCTAAAAATTATGGGATGGTACCGCCACCTATTGGTTAATCCTAAAACCTATTATACTTAAGACATAAAATATGAAATCCTAGTGAAAAGATATATAAATTACAGCCTATGAATGTTAATCCAACAAATGTAACTGACAGGACTATTTGGAATACTGACCATCTTAGAAACAAAAAAATAATAGATAAAGTTGGACAGAATATAGGGAATTTCTGGCCAACTCAGACGAGTATTACTATTGTACTTAAGACGGCAGAAAATCCTAGCACCTAGAGATCCTATGCATCCTATCCTAAAGAGACTATGCAACGGAACACCTGCTAATAGAAAATTAGGGAACAGGGCTAACTATATTCTAAAAATTGGGAGAGAGTACCGCCACCTAGCAAATGAAGAATAATGGCCTATTGGACTTAACACTAATCACTATGACATAAAATATAAAATCCTAGTGAGAAGATATATAAAATAACAGCATATTAATGTTAACCCAACAAATGTAACAGACAGCACTATTTGGAATACTGACCATCTTAGATACAAAGGTTGGACAGAATAAAGGGAAATTCTTGCTAACTCAGACGAGTATTACCATTGTACTTAAGACGGCAGAAAATCCTAGCACCTAGAAAGAGTAATAATTGAGAAACAGACTATGGAATGGTCCAAGAGCTAAAAGAAGAAAGAGTGACCAGGGCAGACTATATTCTAAAAATTATGGGATGGTACCGCCACCTATTGGTTAATCCTAACACCTATTATACTTAATACTAAGCATTAAGACATAAAATATGAAATCCTAGTGAAAAAATATATAAAATTACAGCCTATTAATGTTAATCCAACAAATGTAACTGACAGGACTATTTAGAATACGGACCATCTTAGAAACAAAAGAATAATAGATAAAGTTGGACAGAATAAAGGAAAATTCTGGCCAACTCAGACGAGTATTACCATTGTACTTAAGACGGCAGAAAATCCTAGCACCTAGAAAGAGTAATAATTGAGAAACAGACTATGGAATGGGCCAAGAGCTAATAGAAGACAGAGTGACCAGGGCAGACTATATTCTAAAAATTATGGGATGGTACCGCCACCATTGGTTAATCCTAAAACCTATTATACTTAAGACATAAAATATGAAATCCTAGTGAAAAGATATATAAAATTACAACCTATTAATGTTAATCCAACAAATGTAACTGACAGGACTATTTAGAATACGGACCATCTTAGAAACAAAAGAATAATAGATAAAGTTGGACAGAATAAAGGAAAATTCTGGCCAACTCAGACGAGTATTACCATTGTACTTAAGACGGCAGAAAATCCTAGCACCTAGAAAGAGTAATAATTGAGAAACAGACTATGGAATGGGCCAAGAGCTAATAGAAGAAAGAGTGACCAGGTCAGACTATATTCTAAAAATTATGGGATGGTACCGCCACCTATTGGTTAATTCTAAAACCTATTATACTTAAGACATAAAATATGAAATCCTAGTGAAAAGATATTTAAAATTACAGCCTATTAATGTTAATCCAACAAATGTAACTGACAGGACTATTAAGAATACGGACCATCTTAGAAACAAAAGAATAATAGATAAAGTTGGACAGAATAAAGGAAAATTCTGGCCAACTCAGACGAGTATTACCATTGTACTTAAGACGGCAGAAAATCCTAGCACCTAGAAAGAGTAATAATTGAGAAACAGACTATGGAATGGGCCAAGAGCTAATAGAAGACAGAGTGACCAGGGCAGACTATATTCTAAAAATTATGGGATGGTACCGCCACCATTGGTTAATCCTAAAACCTATTATACTTAAGACATAAAATATGAAATCCTAGTGAAAAGATATATAAAATTACAACCTATTAATGTTAATCCAACAAATGTAACTGACAGGACTATTTAGAATACGGACCATCTTAGAAACAAAAGAATAATAGATAAAGTTGGACAGAATAAAGGAAAATTCTGGCCAACTCAGACGAGTATTACCATTGTACTTAAGACGGCAGAAAATCCTAGCACCTAGAAAGAGTAATAATTGAGAAACAGACTATGGAATGGGCCAAGAGCTAATAGAAGACAGAGTGACCAGGGCAGACTATATTCTAAAAATTATGGGATGGTACCGCCACCCTTGGTTAATCCTAAAACCTATTATACTTAAGACATAAAATATGAAATCCTAGTGAAAAGATATATAAAATTACAACCTATTAATGTTAATCCAACAAATGTAACTGACTGGACTATTTAGAATACGGACCATCTTAGAAACAAAAGAATAATAGATAAAGTTGGACAGAATAAAGGAAAATTCTGGCCAACTCAGACGAGTATTACCATTGTACTTAAGACGGCAGAAAATCCTAGCACCTAGAAAGAGTAATAATTGAGAAACAGACTATGGAATGGGCCAAGAGCTATTAGAAGAAAGAGTGACCAGGGCAGACTATATTCTAAAAATTATGGGATGGTACCGCCACCTATTGGTTAATTCTAAAACCTATTATACTTAAGACATAAAATATGAAATCCTAGTGAAAAGATATTTAAAATTACAGCCTATTAATGTTAATCCAACAAATGTAACTGACAGGACTATATAGAATACAGACCATCTTAGAAACAAAAGAATAATAGATAAAGCTGGACAGAATAAAGGGAATTTCTGGCCAACTCAGACGAGTATTACCATTGTACTTAAGACGGCAGAAAATCCTAACTCCTAGAGATCATATGCATCCTATCCTAAAGAGACTATGCAACGGAACACCTGCTAATAGAAAATTAGGGAACAGGGCTAACTATATTCTAAAAATTGGGAGAGAGTACCGCCACCTAGCAAATGAAGAATAATGGCCTATTGGACTTAACACTAATCACTATGACATAAAATATAAAATCCTAGTGAGAAGATATATACAATAACAGCATATTAATGTTAACCCAACAAATGTAACAGACAGCACTATTTGGAATACTGACCATCTTAGATACAAAGGTTGGACAGAATAAAGGGAAATTCTTGCTAACTCAGACGAGTATTACCATTCCTAACAAAATCCTAGCACCTAGAAAGAGTAATAATTGAGAAACAGACTATGGAATGGGCCAAGAGCTAATAGAAGAAAGAGTGACCAGGGCAGACTATATTCTAAAAATTATGGGATGGTACCGCCACCTATTGGTTAATCCTAAAACCTATTATACTTAAGACATAATATATGAAATCCTAGTGAAAAGATACTTAAAATTACAGCCTATTAATGTTAATCCAACAAATGTAACTGACAGGACTATTTGGAATACTGACCATCTTAGAAACAAAAGAATAATAGATAAAGTTGGACAGAATAAAGGGAAATTCTTGCTAACTCAGACGAATATTACTATTGTACTTAAGACGGCAGAAAATCCTAGCACCTAGAAAGAGTAATAATTGAGAAACAGACTATGGAATGGGCCAAGAGCTAATAGAAGAAAGAGTGACCAGGGCAGACTATATTCTAAAAATTATGGGATGGTACCGCCACCTATTGGTTAATCCTAACACCTATTATTCTTAATACTAAGCATTAAGACATAAAATAGGAAATCCTAGTGAAAATATATATAAAATTACAGCCTATTAATGTTAACCCAACAAATGTACCTGACAGGACTATTTGGAATTCTGACCATCTTAGAAACAAAAGAATAATAGATAAAGTTGGACAGAATAAAGGGAAATTCTTGCTAACTCAGACGAGTATTACGATTGTACTTAAGACGGCAGAAAATCCTAGCACCTAGAAAGAGTAATAATTGAGAAACAGACTATGGAATGGGCCAAGAGCTAATAGAAGAAAGAGTGACCAGGGCAGACTATATTCTAAAAATTATGGGATGGTACCGCCACCTATTGGTTAATCCTAAAGCCTTTTATACTTAAGACATAAAATATGAAATCCTAGTGAAAAGATATTTAATATTACAGCCTATTAATGTTAATCCAACAAATGTAACTGACAGGACTATTTAGAATACAGACCATCTTAGAAAAAAAAGAATAATAGATAAAGCTGGACAGAATAAAGGGAATTTCTGGCCAACTCAGACGAGTATTACCATTGTACTTAAGACGGCAGAAAATCCTAACTCCTAGAGATCCTATGCATCCTATCCTAAAGAGACTATGCAACGGAACACCTGCTAATAGAAAATTAGGGAACAGGGCTAACTATATTCTAAAAATTGGGAGAGAGTACCGCCACCTAGCAAATGAAGAATAATGGCCTATTGGACTTAACACTAATCACTATGACATAAAATATAAAATCCTAGTGAGAAGATATATACAATAACAGCATATTAATGTTAACCCAACAAATGTAACAGACAGCACTATTTGGAATACTGACCATCTTAGATACAAAGGTTGGACAGAATAAAGGGAAATTCTTGCTAACTCAGACGAGTATTACCATTCCTAACAAAATCCTAGCACCTAGAAAGAGTAATAATTGAGAAACAGACTATGGAATGGGCCAAGAGCTAATAGAAGAGAGAGTGACCAGGGCAGACTATATTCTATAAATTATGGGATGGTACCGCCACCTATTGGTTAATCCTAAAACCTATTATACTTAAGACATAAAATATGAAATCCTAGTAAAAAGATATTTAAAATTACAGCCTATTAATGTTAATCCAACAAATGTAACTGACAGGACTATTTGGAATACTGACCATCTTAGAAACAAAAGAATAATAGATAAAGTTGGACAGAATAAAGGGAAATTCTTGCTAACTCAGACGAATATTACTATTGTACTTAAGACGGCAGAAAATCCTAGCACCTAGAAAGAGTAATAATTGAGAAACAGACTATGGAATGGGCCAAGAGCTAATAGAAGAAAGAGTGACCAGGGCAGACTACATTCTAAAAATTATGGGATGGTACCGCAATCTATTGGTTAATCCTAACACCTATTATACTTAATACTAAGCATTAAGACATAAAATATGAAATCCTAGTGAAAAGATATATAAAATTACAGCCTATTAATGTTAATCCAACAAATGTAACTGACAGGACTATTTGGAATACAGACTATCTTAGATACAAAGGTTGGACAGAATAAAGGGAAATTCTTGCTAACTCAGACGAGTATTAAGATTGTACTTAAGACGGCTGAAAATCCAAGCACCTAGAAAGAGTAATAATTGAGAAAAAGACTATGGAATAGGCCAAGAGCTAATAGAAGAAAGAGTGACCAGGGCAGACTATATTCTAAAAATTATGGGATGGTACCGCCACCTATTGGTTAATCCTAAAACCTATTATACTCAAGACATAAAATATGAAATCCTAGTGAAAAGATATATAAAATTACAGCCTATTAATGTTTATCCAACAAATTTAACTCACAGGACTATTTGGAATACTGACCATCTTAGATACAAAGGTTGGACAGAATAAAGGGAAATTCTTGCTAACTCAGACGAGTATTACCATTGTACTTAAGACGGCAGAAAATCCTAGCACCTAGAAAGAGTAATAATTGAGAAACAGACTATGGAATGGTCCAAGAGCTAAAAGAAGAAAGAGTGACCAGGGCAGACTATATTCTAAAAATTATGGGATGGTACCGCCACCTATTGGTTAATCCTAACACCTATTATACTTAATACTAAGCATTAAGACATAAAATATGAAATCCTAGTGAAAAAATATATAAAATTACAGCCTATTAATGTTAATCCAACAAATGTAACTGACAGGACTATTTAGAATACGGACCATCTTAGAAACAAAAGAATAATAGATAAAGTTGGACAGAATAAAGGAAAATTCTGGCCAACTCAGACGAGTATTACCATTGTACTTAAGACGGCAGAAAATCCTAGCACCTAGAAAGAGTAATAATTGAGAAACAGACTATGGAATGGGCCAAGAGCTAATAGAAGACAGAGTGACCAGGGCAGACTATATTCTAAAAATTATGGGATGGTACCGCCACCATTGGTTAATCCTAAAACCTATTATACTTAAGACATAAAATATGAAATCCTAGTGAAAAGATATATAAAATTACAACCTATTAATGTTAATCCAACAAATGTAACTGACAGGACTATTTAGAATACGGACCATCTTAGAAACAAAAGAATAATAGATAAAGTTGGACAGAATAAAGGAAAATTCTGGCCAACTCAGACGAGTATTACCATTGTACTTAAGACGGCAGAAAATCCTAGCACCTAGAAAGAGTAATAATTGAGAAACAGACTATGGAATGGGCCAAGAGCTAATAGAAGAAAGAGTGACCAGGGCAGACTATATTCTAAAAATTATGGGATGGTACCGCCACCTATTGGTTAATTCTAAAACCTATTATACTTAAGACATAAAATATGAAATCCTAGTGAAAAGATATTTAAAATTACAGCCTATTAATGTTAATCCAACAAATGTAACTGACAGGACTATTTAGAATACGGACCGTCTTAGAAACAAAAGAATAATAGATAAAGTTAGACAGAATAAAGGAAAATTCTGGCCAACTCAGACGAGTATTACCATTGTACTTAAGACGGCAGAAAATCCTAGCACCTAGAAAGAGTAATAATTGAGAAACAGACTATGGAATGGGCCAAGAGCTAATAGAAGAAAGAGTGACCAGGGCTGACTATATTCTAAAAATTATGGGATGGTACCGCCACCTATTGGTTAATCCTAAAACCTATTATACTTAAGACATAAAATATGAAATCCTAGTGAAAAGATATATAAATTACAGCCTATGAATGTTAATCCAACAAATGTAACTGACAGGACTATTTGGAATACTGACCATCTTAGAAACAAAAAAATAATAGATAAAGTTGGACAGAATATAGGGAATTTCTGGCCAACTCAGACGAGTATTACTATTGTACTTAAGACGGCAGAAAATCCTAGCACCTAGAGATCCTATGCATCCTATCCTAAAGAGACTATGCAACGGAACACCTGCTAATAGAAAATTAGGGAACAGGGCTAACTATATTCTAAAAATTGGGAGAGAGTACCGCCACCTAGCAAATGAAGAATAATGGCCTATTGGACTTAACACTAATCACTATGACATAAAATATAAAATCCTAGTGAGAAGATATATAAAATAACAGCATATTAATGTTAACCCAACAAATGTAACAGACAGCACTATTTGGAATACTGAGCATCTTAGATACAAAGGTTGGACAGAATAAAGGGAAATTCTTGCTAACTCAGACGAGTATTACCATTGTACTTAAGACGGCAGAAAATCCTAGCACCTAGAAAGAGTAATAATTGAGAAACAGACTATGGAATGGTCCAAGAGCTAAAAGAAGAAAGAGTGACCAGGGCAGACTATATTCTAAAAATTATGGGATGGTACCGCCACCTATTGGTTAATCCTAACACCTATTATACTTAATACTAAGCATTAAGACATAAAATATGAAATCCTAGTGAAAAAATATATAAAATTACAGCCTATTAATGTTAATCCAACAAATGTAACTGACAGGACTATTTAGAATACGGACCATCTTAGAAACAAAAGAATAATAGATAAAGTTGGACAGAATAAAGGAAAATTCTGGCCAACTCAGACGAGTATTACCATTGTACTTAAGACGGCAGAAAATCCTAGCACCTAGAAAGAGTAATAATTGAGAAACAGACTATGGAATGGGCCAAGAGCTAATAGAAGACAGAGTGACCAGGGCAGACTATATTCTAAAAATTATGGGATGGTACCGCCACCATTGGTTAATCCTAAAACCTATTATACTTAAGACATAAAATATGAAATCCTAGTGAAAAGATATATAAAATTACAACCTATTAATGTTAATCCAACAAATGTAACTGACAGGACTATTTAGAATACGGACCATCTTAGAAACAAAAGAATAATAGATAAAGTTGGACAGAATAAAGGAAAATTCTGGCCAACTCAGACGAGTATTACCATTGTACTTAAGACGGCAGAAAATCCTAGCACCTAGAAAGAGTAATAATTGAGAAACAGACTATGGAATGGGCCAAGAGCTAATAGAAGAAAGAGTGACCAGGTCAGACTATATTCTAAAAATTATGGGATGGTACCGCCACCTATTGGTTAATTCTAAAACCTATTATACTTAAGACATAAAATATGAAATCCTAGTGAAAAGATATTTAAAATTACAGCCTATTAATGTTAATCCAACAAATGTAACTGACAGGACTATTAAGAATACGGACCATCTTAGAAACAAAAGAATAATAGATAAAGTTGGACAGAATAAAGGAAAATTCTGGCCAACTCAGACGAGTATTACCATTGTACTTAAGACGGCAGAAAATCCTAGCACCTAGAAAGAGTAATAATTGAGAAACAGACTATGGAATGGGCCAAGAGCTAATAGAAGACAGAGTGACCAGGGCAGACTATATTCTAAAAATTATGGGATGGTACCGCCACCATTGGTTAATCCTAAAACCTATTATACTTAAGACATAAAATATGAAATCCTAGTGAAAAGATATATAAAATTACAACCTATTAATGTTAATCCAACAAATGTAACTGACAGGACTATTTAGAATACGGACCATCTTAGAAACAAAAGAATAATAGATAAAGTTGGACAGAATAAAGGAAAATTCTGGCCAACTCAGACGAGTATTACCATTGTACTTAAGACGGCAGAAAATCCTAGCACCTAGAAAGAGTAATAATTGAGAAACAGACTATGGAATGGGCCAAGAGCTAATAGAAGACAGAGTGACCAGGGCAGACTATATTCTAAAAATTATGGGATGGTACCGCCACCCTTGGTTAATCCTAAAACCTATTATACTTAAGACATAAAATATGAAATCCTAGTGAAAAGATATATAAAATTACAACCTATTAATGTTAATCCAACAAATGTAACTGACTGGACTATTTAGAATACGGACCATCTTAGAAACAAAAGAATAATAGATAAAGTTGGACAGAATAAAGGAAAATTCTGGCCAACTCAGACGAGTATTACCATTGTACTTAAGACGGCAGAAAATCCTAGCACCTAGAAAGAGTAATAATTGAGAAACAGACTATGGAATGGGCCAAGAGCTATTAGAAGAAAGAGTGACCAGGGCAGACTATATTCTAAAAATTATGGGATGGTACCGCCACCTATTGGTTAATTCTAAAACCTATTATACTTAAGACATAAAATATGAAATCCTAGTGAAAAGATATTTAAAATTACAGCCTATTAATGTTAATCCAACAAATGTAACTGACAGGACTATATAGAATACAGACCATCTTAGAAACAAAAGAATAATAGATAAAGCTGGACAGAATAAAGGGAATTTCTGGCCAACTCAGACGAGTATTACCATTGTACTTAAGACGGCAGAAAATCCTAACTCCTAGAGATCCTATGCATCCTATCCTAAAGAGACTATGCAACGGAACACCTGCTAATAGAAAATTAGGGAACAGGGCTAACTATATTCTAAAAATTGGGAGAGAGTACCGCCACCTAGCAAATGAAGAATAATGGCCTATTGGACTTAACACTAATCACTATGACATAAAATATAAAATCCTAGTGAGAAGATATATACAATAACAGCATATTAATGTTAACCCAACAAATGTAACAGACAGCACTATTTGGAATACTGACCATCTTAGATACAAAGGTTGGACAGAATAAAGGGAAATTCTTGCTAACTCAGACGAGTATTACCATTCCTAACAAAATCCTAGCACCTAGAAAGAGTAATAATTGAGAAACAGACTATGGAATGGGCCAAGAGCTAATAGAAGAAAGAGTGACCAGGGCAGACTATATTCTAAAAATTATGGGATGGTACCGCCACCTATTGGTTAATCCTAAAACCTATTATACTTAAGACATAATATATGAAATCCTAGTGAAAAGATACTTAAAATTACAGCCTATTAATGTTAATCCAACAAATGTAACTGACAGGACTATTTGGAATACTGACCATCTTAGAAACAAAAGAATAATAGATAAAGTTGGACAGAATAAAGGGAAATTCTTGCTAACTCAGACGAATATTACTATTGTACTTAAGACGGCAGAAAATCCTAGCACCTAGAAAGAGTAATAATTGAGAAACAGACTATGGAATGGGCCAAGAGCTAATAGAAGAAAGAGTGACCAGGGCAGACTATATTCTAAAAATTATGGGATGGTACCGCCACCTATTGGTTAATCCTAACACCTATTATTCTTAATACTAAGCATTAAGACATAAAATAGGAAATCCTAGTGAAAATATATATAAAATTACAGCCTATTAATGTTAACCCAACAAATGTACCTGACAGGACTATTTGGAATTCTGACCATCTTAGAAACAAAAGAATAATAGATAAAGTTGGACAGAATAAAGGGAAATTCTTGCTAACTCAGACGAGTATTACGATTGTACTTAAGACGGCAGAAAATCCTAGCACCTAGAAAGAGTAATAATTGAGAAACAGACTATGGAATGGGCCAAGAGCTAATAGAAGAAAGAGTGACCAGGGCAGACTATATTCTAAAAATTATGGGATGGTACCGCCACCTATTGGTTAATCCTAAAGCCTTTTATACTTAAGACATAAAATATGAAATCCTAGTGAAAAGATATTTAATATTACAGCCTATTAATGTTAATCCAACAAATGTAACTGACAGGACTATTTAGAATACAGACCATCTTAGAAAAAAAAGAATAATAGATAAAGCTGGACAGAATAAAGGGAATTTCTGGCCAACTCAGACGAGTATTACCATTGTACTTAAGACGGCAGAAAATCCTAACTCCTAGAGATCCTATGCATCCTATCCTAAAGAGACTATGCAACGGAACACCTGCTAATAGAAAATTAGGGAACAGGGCTAACTATATTCTAAAAATTGGGAGAGAGTACCGCCACCTAGCAAATGAAGAATAATGGCCTATTGGACTTAACACTAATCACTATGACATAAAATATAAAATCCTAGTGAGAAGATATATACAATAACAGCATATTAATGTTAACCCAACAAATGTAACAGACAGCACTATTTGGAATACTGACCATCTTAGATACAAAGGTTGGACAGAATAAAGGGAAATTCTTGCTAACTCAGACGAGTATTACCATTCCTAACAAAATCCTAGCACCTAGAAAGAGTAATAATTGAGAAACAGACTATGGAATGGGCCAAGAGCTAATAGAAGAGAGAGTGACCAGGGCAGACTATATTCTATAAATTATGGGATGGTACCGCCACCTATTGGTTAATCCTAAAACCTATTATACTTAAGACATAAAATATGAAATCCTAGTAAAAAAATATTTAAAATTACAGCCTATTAATGTTAATCCAACAAATGTAACTGACAGGACTATTTGGAATACTGACCATCTTAGAAACAAAAGAATAATAGATAAAGTTGGACAGAATAAAGGGAAATTCTTGCTAACTCAGACGAATATTACTATTGTACTTAAGACGGCAGAAAATCCTAGCACCTAGAAAGAGTAATAATTGAGAAACAGACTATGGAATGGGCCAAGAGCTGATAGAAGAAAGAGTGACCAGGGCAGACTACATTCTAAAAATTATGGGATGGTACCGCCATCTATTGGTTAATCCTAACACCTATTATACTTAATACTAAGCATTAAGACATAAAATATGAAATCCTAGTGAAAAGATATATAAAATTACAGCCTATTAATGTTAATCCAACAAATGTAACTGACAGGACTATTTGGAATACAGACTATCTTAGATACAAAGGTTGGACAGAATAAAGGGAAATTCTTGCTAACTCAGACGAGTATTAAGATTGTACTTAAGACGGCTGAAAATCCAAGCACCTAGAAAGAGTAATAATTGATAAAAAGACTATGGAATAGGCCAAGAGCTAATAGAAGAAAGAGTGACCAGGGCAGACTATATTCTAAAAATTATGGGATGGTACCGCCACCTATTGGTTAATCCTAAAACCTATTATACTCAAGACATAAAATATGAAATCCTAGTGAAAAGATATATAAAATTACAGCCTATTAATGTTTATCCAACAAATTTAACTCACAGGACTATTTGGAATACTGACCATCTTAGATACAAAGGTTGGACAGAATAAAGGGAAATTCTTGCTAACTCAGACGAGTATTACCATTGTACTTAAGACGGCAGAAAATCCTAGCACCTAAAAGAGTAATAATTGAGAAACAGACTATGGAATGGGCCAAGAGATAATAGAAGAAAGAGTGACCAGGGCAGACTATATTCTAAAAATTATGAGATGGTACCGCCACCTATTGGTTAATCCTAACACCTATTATACTTAATACTAAGCATTTAGACATAAAATATGAAATCCTAGTGAAAGATATATAAAATTACAGCCTATTAATGTTAATCCAACAAATGTAACTGACAGGACTATTTAGAATACGGACCATCTTAGAAATAAAAGAATAATAGATAAAGTTGGACAGAATAAAGGAAAATTCTGGCCAACTCAGACGAGTATTACCATTGTACTTAAGACGGCAGAAAATCCTAGCACCTTGAAAGAGTAATAATTGAGAAACAGACTCTGGAATGGGCCAAGAGCTAATAGAAGACAGAGTGACCAGGGCAGACTATATTCTAAAAATTATGGGATGGTACCGCCACCATTGGTTAATCCTAAAACCTATTATACTTAAGACATAAAATATGAAATCCTAGTGAAAAGATATATAAAATTACAACCTATTAATGTTAATCCAACAAATGTAACTGACAGGACTATTTAGAATACGGACCATCTTAGAAACAAAAGAATAATAGATAAAGTTGGACAGAATAAAGGAAAATTCTGGCCAACTCAGACGAGTATTACCATTGTACTTAAGACGGCAGAAAATCCTAGCACCTAGAAAGAGTAATAATTGAGAAACAGACTATGGAATGGGCCAAGAGCTAATAGAAGAAAGAGTGACCAGGGCAGACTATATTCTAAAAATTATGGGATGGTACCGCCACCTATTGGTTAATTCTAAAACCTATTATACTTAAGACATAAAATATGAAATCCTAGTGAAAAGATATATAAAATTACAACCTATTAATGTTAATCCAACAAATGTAACTGACTGGACTATTTAGAATACGGACCATCTTAGAAACAAAAGAATAATAGATAAAGTTGGACAGAATAAAGGAAAATTCTGGCCAACTCAGACGAGTATTACCATTGTACTTAAGACGGCAGAAAATCCTAGCACCTAGAAAGAGTAATAATTGAGAAACAGACTATGGAATGGGCCAAGAGCTAATAGAATAAAGAGTGACCAGGGCAGACTATATTCTAAAAATTATGGGATGGTACCGCCACCTATTGGTTAATTCTAAAACCTATTATACTTAAGACATAAAATATGAAATCCTAGTGAAAAGATATTTAAAATTACAGCCTATTAATGTTAATCCAACAAATGTAACTGACAGGACTATATAGAATACAGACCATCTTAGAAACAAAAGAATAATAGATAAAGCTGGACAGAATAAAGGGAATTTCTGGCCAACTCAGACGAGTATTACCATTGTACTTAAGACGGCAGAAAATCCTAACTCCTAGAGATCCTATGCATCCTATCCTAAAGAGACTATGCAACGGAACACCTGCTAATAGAAAATTAGGGAACAGGGCTAACTATATTCTAAAAATTGGGAGAGAGTACCGCCACCTAGCAAATGAAGAATAATGGCCTATTGGACTTAACACTAATCACTATGACATAAAATATAAAATCCTAGTGAGAAGATATATACAATAACAGCATATTAATGTTAACCCAACAAATGTAACAGACAGCACTATTTGGAATACTGACCATCTTAGATACAAAGGTTGGACAGAATAAAGGGAAATTCTTGCTAACTCAGACGAGTATTACCATTCCTAACAAAATCCTAGCACCTAGAAAGAGTAATAATTGAGAAACAGACTATGGAATGGGCCAAGAGCTAATAGAAGAAAGAGTGACCAGGGCAGACTATATTCTAAAAATTATGGGATGGTACCGCCACCTATTGGTTAATCCTAAAACCTATTATACTTAAGACATAATATATGAAATCCTAGTGAAAAGATACTTAAAATTACAGCCTATTAATGTTAACCCAACAAATGTACCTGACAGGACTATTTGGAATTCTGACCATGTTAGAAACAAAAGAATAATAGATAAAGTTGGACAGAATAAAGGGAAATTCTTGCTAACTCAGACGAGTATTACGATTGTACTTAAGACGGCAGAAAATCCTAGCACCTAGAAAGAGTAATAATTGAGAAACAGACTATGGAATGGGCCAAGAGCTAATAGAAGAAAGAGTGACCAGGGCAGACTATATTCTAAAAATTATGGGATGGTACCGCCACCTATTGGTTAATCCTAAAACCTATTATACTTAAGACATAAAATATGAAATCCTAGTGAAAAGATATTTAAAATTATAGCCTATTAATGTTAATCCAACAAATGTAACTGACAGGACTATTTAGAATACAGACCATCTTAGAAAAAAAAGAATAATAGATAAAGCTGGACAGAATAAAGGGAATTTCTGGCCAACTCAGACGAGTATTACCATTGTACTTAAGACGGCAGAAAATCCTAACTCCTAGAGATCCTATGCATCCTATCCTAAAGAGACTATGCAACAGAACACCTGCTAATAGAAAATTAGGGAACAGGGCTAACTATATTCTAAAAATTGGGAGAGAGTACCGCCACCTAGCAAATGAAGAATAATGGCCTATTGGACTTAACACTAATCACTATGACATAAAATATAAAATCCTAGTGAGAAGATATATACAATAACAGCATATTAATGTTAACCCAACAAATGTAAGAGACAGCACTATTTGGAATACTGACCATCTTAGATACAAAGGTTGGACAGAATAAAGGGAAATTCTTGCTAACTCAGACGAGTATTACCATTCCTAACAAAATCCTAGCACCTAGAAAGAGTAATAATTGAGAAACAGACTATGGAATGGGCCAAGAGCTAATAGAAGAAAGAGTGACCAGGGCAGACTATATTCTATAAATTATGGGATGGTACCGCCACCTATTGGTTAATCCTAACACCTATTATACTTAATACTAAGCATTAAGACATAAAATATGAAATCCTAGTGAGAAGATATATAAAATTACAGCCTATTAATGTTAATCCAACAAATGTAACTGACAGGACTATTTGGAATACAGACCATCTTAGATACAAAGGTTGGACAGAATAAAGGGAAATTCTTGCTAACTCAGACGAGTATTAAGATTGTACTTAAGACGGCTGAAAATCCAAGCACCTAGAAAGAGTAATAATTGAGAAAAAGACTATGGAATAGGCCAAGAGCTAATAGAAGAAAGAGTGACCAGGGCAGACTATATTCTAAAAATTATGGGATGGTACCGCCACCTATTGGTTAATCCTAAAACCTATTATACTCAAGACATAAAATATGAAATCCTAGTGAAAAGATATATAAAATTACAGCCTATTAATGTTAATCCAACAAATTTAACTGACAGGACTATTTGGAATACTGACCATCTTAGATACAAAGGTTGGACAGAATAAAGGGAAATTCTTGCTAACTCAGACGAGTATTACCATTGTACTTAAGACGGCAGAAAATCTTAGCACCTAAAAGAGTAATAATTGAGAAACAGACTATGGAATGGGCCAAGAGCTAATAGAAGAAAGAGTGACCAGGGCAGACTATATACTAAAAATTATGAGATGGTACCGCCACCTATTGGTTAATCCTAACACCTATTATACTTAATACTAAGCATTTAGACATAAAATATGAAATCCTAGTGAAAGATATATAAAATTACAGCCTATTAATGTTAATCCAACAAATGTAACTGACAGGACTATTTAGAATACGGACCATCTTAGAAATAAAAGAATAATAGATAAAGTTGGACAGAATAAAGGAAAATTCTGGCCAACTCAGACGAGTATTACCATTGTACTTAAGACGGCAGAAAATCCTAGCACCTAGAAAGAGTAATAATTGAGAAACAGACTCTGGAATGGGCCAAGAGCTAATAGAAGACAGAGTGACCAGGGCAGACTATATTCTAAAAATTATGGGATGGTACCGCCACCATTGGTTAATCCTAAAACCTATTATACTTAAGACATAAAATATGAAATCCTAGTAAAAAGATATTTAAAATTACAGCCTATTAATGTTAATCCAACAAATGTAACTGACAGGACTATTTGGAATACTGACCATCTTAGAAACAAAAGAATAATAGATAAAGTTGGACAGAATAAAGGGAAATTCTTGCTAACTCAGACGAATATTACTATTGTACTTAAGACGGCAGAAAATCCTAGCACCTAGAAAGAGTAATAATTGAGAAACAGACTATGGAATGGGCCAAGAGCTAATAGAAGAAAGAGTGACCAGGGCAGACTATATTCTAAAAATTATGGGATGGTACCGCCACCTATTGGTTAATCCTAACACCTATTATACTTAATACTAAGCATTAAGACATAAAATATGAAATCCTAGTGAGAAGATATATAAAATTACAGCCTATTAATGTTAATCCAACAAATGTAACTGACAGGACTATTTGGAATACAGACCATCTTAGATACAAAGGTTGGACAGAATAAAGGGAAATTCTTGCTAACTCAGACGAGTATTAAGATTGTACTTAAGACGGCTGAAAATCCAAGCACCTAGAAAGAGTAATAATTGAGAAAAAGACTATGGAATAGGCCAAGAGCTAATAGAAGAAAGAGTGACCAGGGCAGACTATATTCTAAAAATTATGGGATGGTACCGCCACCTATTGGTTAATCCTAAAACCTATTATACTCAAGACATAAAATATGAAATCCTAGTGAAAAGATATATAAAATTACAGCCTATTAATGTTAATCCAACAAATTTAACTGACAGGACTATTTGGAATACTGACCATCTTAGATACAAAGGTTGGACAGAATAAAGGGAAATTCTTGCTAACTCAGACGAGTATTACCATTGTACTTAAGACGGCAGAAAATCCTAGCACCTAAAAGAGTAATAATTGAGAAACAGACTATGGAATGGGCCAAGAGCTAATAGAAGAAAGAGTGACCAGGGCAGACTATATTCTAAAAATTATGAGATGGTACCGCCACCTATTGGTTAATCCTAACACCTATTATACTTAATACTAAGCATTTAGACATAAAATATGAAATCCTAGTGAAAGATATATAAAATTACAGCCTATTAATGTTAATCCAACAAATGTAACTGACAGGACTATTTAGAATACGGACCATCTTAGAAATAAAAGAATAATAGATAAAGTTGGACAGAATAAAGGAAAATTCTGGCCAACTCAGACGAGTATTACCATTGTACTTAAGACGGCAGAAAATCCTAGCACCTAGAAAGAGTAATAATTGAGAAACAGACTCTGGAATGGGCCAAGAGCTAATAGAAGACAGAGTGACCA
Source organism: Arma custos (assembly GCA_037127475.1). Lineage (NCBI taxonomy): Eukaryota > Metazoa > Arthropoda > Insecta > Hemiptera > Pentatomidae > Arma > Arma custos. Next base: position 219,970,469 of record CM073759.1, read on the forward strand.
GGGCAGACTATATTCTAAAAATTATGGGATGGTACCGCCACCATTGGTTAATCCTAAAACCTATTATACTTAAGACATAAAATATGAAATCCTAGTGAAAAGATATATAAAATTACAACCTATTAATGTTAATCCAACAAATGTAACTGACAGGACTATTTAGAATACGGACCATCTTAGAAACAAAAGAATAATAGATAAAGTTGGACAGAATAAAGGAAAATTCTGGCCAACTCAGACGAGTATTACCATTGTACTTAAGACGGCAGAAAATCCTAGCACCTAGAAAGAGTAATAATTGAGAAACAGACTATGGAATGGGCCAAGAGCTAATAGAAGAAAGAGTGACCAGGGCAGACTATATTCTAAAAATTATGGGATGGTACCGCCACCTATTGGTTAATTCTAAAACCTATTATACTTAAGACATAAAATATGAAATCCTAGTGAAAAGATATATAAAATTACAACCTATTAATGTTAATCCAACAAATGTAACTGACTGGACTATTTAGAATACGGACCATCTTAGAAACAAAAGAATAATAGATAAAGTTGGACAGAATAAAGGAAAATTCTGGCCAACTCAGACGAGTATTACCATTGTACTTAAGACGGCAGAAAATCCTAGCACCTAGAAAGAGTAATAATTGAGAAACAGACTATGGAATGGGCCAAGAGCTAATAGAAGAAAGAGTGACCAGGGCAGACTATATTCTAAAAATTATGGGATGGTACCGCCACCTATTGGTTAATTCTAAAACCTATTATACTTAAGACATAAAATATGAAATCCTAGTGAAAAGATATTTAAAATTACAGCCTATTAATGTTAATCCAACAAATGTAACTGACAGGACTATATAGAATACAGACCATCTTAGAAACAAAAGAATAATAGATAAAGCTGGACAGAATAAAGGGAATTTCTGGCCAACTCAGACGAGTATTACCATTGTACTTAAGACGGCAGAAAATCCTAACTCCTAGAGATCCTATGCATCCTATCCTAAAGAGACTATGCAACGGAACACCTGCTAATAGAAAATTAGGGAACAGGGCTAACTATATTCTAAAAATTGGGAGAGAGTACCGCCACCTAGCAAATGAAGAATAATGGCCTATTGGACTTAGCACTAATCACTATGACATAAAATATAAAATCCTAGTGAGAAGATATATACAATAACAGCATATTAATGTTAACCCAACAAATGTAACAGACAGCACTATTTGGAATACTGACCATCTTAGATACAAAGGTTGGACAGAATAAAGGGAAATTCTTGCTAACTCAGACGAGTATTACCATTCCTAACAAAATCCTAGCACCTAGAAAGAGTAATAATTGAGAAACAGACTATGGAATGGGCCAAGAGCTAATAGAAGAAAGAGTGACCAGGGCAGACTATATTCTAAAAATTATGGGATGGTACCGCCACCTATTGGTTAATCCTAAAACCTATTATACTTAAGACATAATATATGAAATCCTAGTGAAAAGATACTTAAAATTACAGCCTATTAATGTTAACCCAACAAATGTACCTGACAGGACTATTTGGAATTCTGACCATGTTAGAAACAAAAGAATAATAGATAAAGTTGGACAGAATAAAGGGAAATTCTTGCTAACTCAGACGAGTATTACGATTGTACTTAAGACGGCAGAAAATCCTAGCACCTAGAAAGAGTAATAATTGAGAAACAGACTATGGAATGGGCCAAGAGCTAATAGAAGAAAGAGTGACCAGGGCAGACTATATTCTAAAAATTATGGGATGGTACCGCCACCTATTGGTTAATCCTAACACCTATTATACTTAATACAAAGCATTAAGACATAAAATATGAAATCCTAGTGAAAAGATATATAAAATTACAGCCTATTAATGTTAATCCAACAAATGTAACTGACAGGACTATTTGGAATACAGACCATCTTAGATACAAAGGTTGGACAGAATAAAGGGAAATTCTTGCTAACTCAGACGAGTATTAAGATTGTACTTAAGACGGCTGAAAATCCAAGCACCTAGAAAGAGTAATAATTGAGAAAAAGACTATGGAATAGGCCAAGAGCTAATAGAAGAAAGAGTGACCAGGGCAGACTATATTCTAAAAATTATGGGATGGTACCGCCACCTATTGGTTAATCCTAAAACCTATTATACTCAAGACATAAAATATGAAATCCTAGTGAAAAGATATATAAAATTACAGCCTATTAATGTTAATCCAACAAATTTAACTGACAGGACTATTTGGAATACTGACCATCTTAGATACAAAGGTTGGACAGAATAAAGGGAAATTCTTGCTAACTCAGACGAGTATTACCATTGTACTTAAGACGGCAGAAAATCCTAGCACCTAAAAGAGTAATAATTGAGAAACAGACTATGGAATGGGCCAAGAGCTAATAGAAGAAAGAGTGACCAGGGCAGACTATATTCTAAAAATTATGAGATGGTACCGCCACCTATTGGTTAATCCTAACACCTATTATACTTAATACTAAGCATTTAGACATAAAATATGAAATCCTAGTGAAAGATATATAAAATTACAGCCTATTAATGTTAATCCAACAAATGTAACTGACAGGACTATTTAGAATACGGACCATCTTAGAAATAAAAGAATAATAGATAAAGTTGGACAGAATAAAGGAAAATTCTGGCCAACTCAGACGAGTATTACCATTGTACTTAAGACGGCAGAAAATCCTAGCACCTAGAAAGAGTAATAATTGAGAAACAGACTCTGGAATGGGCCAAGAGCTAATAGAAGACAGAGTGACCAGGGCAGACTATATTCTAAAAATTATGGGATGGTACCGCCACCATTGGTTAATCCTAAAACCTATTATACTTAAGACATAAAATATGAAATCCTAGTGAAAAGATATATAAAATTACAACCTATTAATGTTAATCCAACAAATGTAACTGACAGGACTATTTAGAATACGGACCATCTTAGAAACAAAAGAATAATAGATAAAGTTGGACAGAATAAAGGAAAATTCTGGCCAACTCAGACGAGTATTACCATTGTACTTAAGACGGCAGAAAATCCTAGCACCTAGAAAGAGTAATAATTGAGAAACAGACTATGGAATGGGCCAAGAGCTAATAGAAGAAAGAGTGACCAGGGCAGACTATATTCTAAAAATTATGGGATGGTACCGCCACCTATTGGTTAATTCTAAAACCTATTATACTTAAGACATAAAATATGAAATCCTAGTGAAAAGATATTTAAAATTACAGCCTATTAATGTTAATCCAACAAATGTAACTGACAGGACTATTTAGAATACGGACCATCTTAGAAACAAAAGAATAATAGATAAAGTTGGACAGAATAAAGGAAAATTCTGGCCAACTCAGACGAGTATTACCATTGTACTTAAGACGGCAGAAAATCCTAGCACCTAGAAAGAGTAATAATTGAGAAACAGACTATGGAATGGGCCAAGATCTAATAGAAGACAGAGTGACCAGGGCAGACTATATTCTAAAAATTATGGGATGGTACCGCCACCATTGGTTAATCCTAAAACCTATTATACTTAAGACATAAAATATGAAATCCTAGTGAAAAGATATATAAAATTACAACCTATTAATGTTAATCCAACAAATGTAACTGACAGGACTATTTAGAATACGGACCATCTTAGAAACAAAAGAATAATAGATAAAGTTGGACAGAATAAAGGAAAATTCTGGCCAACTCAGACGAGTATTACCATTGTACTTAAGACGGCAGAAAATCCTAGCACCTAGAAAGAGTAATAATTGAGAAACAGACTATGGAATGGGCCAAGAGCTAATAGAAGAAAGAGTGACCAGGGCAGACTATATTCTAAAAATTATGGGATGGTACCGCCACCTATTGGTTAATCCTAACACCTATTATACTTAATACTAAGCATTAAGACATAAAATATGAAATCCTAGTGAAAAGATATATAAAATTACAGCCTATTAATGTTAATCCAACAAATGTAACTGACAGGACTATTTGGAATACTGACCATCTTAGATACAAAGGTTGGACAGAATAAAGGGAAATTCTTGCTAACTCAGACGAGTATTACGATTGTACTTAAGACGGCTGAAAATCCAAGCACCTAGAAAGAGTAATAATTGAGAAAAAGACTATGGAATAGGCCAAGAGCTAATAGAAGAAAGAGTGACCAGGGCAGACTATATTCTAAAAATTATGGGATGGTACCGCCACCATTGGTTAATCCTAAAACCTATTATACTTAAGACATAAAATATCAAATCCTAGTGAAAAGATATATAAAATTACAACCTATTAATGTTAATCCAACAAATGTAACTGACAGGACTATTAAGAATACGGACCATCTTAGAAACAAAAGAATAATAGATAAAGTTGGACAGAATAAAGGAAAATTCTGGCCAACTCAGACGAGTATTACCATTGTACTTAAGACGGCAGAAAATCCTAGCACCTAGAAAGAGTAATAATTGAGAAAAAGACTATGGAATAGGCCAAGAGCTAATAGAAGAAAGAGTGACCAGGGCAGACTATATTCTAAAAATTATGGGATGGTACCGCCACCTATTGGTTAATCCTAAAACCTATTATACTCAAGACATAAAATATGAAATCCTAGTGAAAAGATATATAAAATTACAGCCTATTAATGTTAATCCAACAAATTTAACTGACAGGACTATTTGGAATACTGACCATCTTAGATACAAAGGTTGGACAGAATAAAGGGAAATTCTTGCTAACTCAGACGAGTATTACCATTGTACTTAAGACGGCAGAAAATCCTAGCACCTAAAAGAGTAATAATTGAGAAACAGACTATGGAATGGGCCAAGAGCTAATAGAAGAAAGAGTGACCAGGGCAGACTATATTCTAAAAATTATGAGATTGTACCGCCACCTATTGGTTAATCCTAACACCTATTATACTTAATACTAAGCATTTAGACATAAAATATGAAATCCTAGTGAAAGATATATAAAATTACAGCCTATTAATGTTAATCCAACAAATGTAACTGACAGGACTATTTAGAATACGGACCATCTTAGAAATAAAATAATAATAGATAAAGTTGGACAGAATAAAGGAAAATTCTGGCCAACTCAGACGAGTATTACCATTGTACTTAAGACGGCAGAAAATCCTAGCACCTAGAAAGAGTAATAATTGAGAAACAGACTCTGGAATGGGCCAAGAGCTAATAGAAGACAGAGTTACCAGGGCAGACTATATTCTAAAAATTATGGGATGGTACCGCCACCATTGGTTAATCCTAAAACCTATTATACTTAAGACATAAAATATGAAATCCTAGTGAAAAGATATATAAAATTACAACCTATTAATGTTAATCCAACAAATGTAACTGACAGGACTATTTAGAATACGGACCATCTTAGAAACAAAAGAATAATAGATAAAGTTGGACAGAATAAAGGAAAATTCTGGCCAACTCAGACGAGTATTACCATTGTACTTAAGACGGCAGAAAATCCTAGCACCTAGAAAGAGTAATAATTGAGAAACAGACTATGGAATGGGCCAAGAGCTAATAGAAGAAAGAGTGACCAGGGCAGACTATATTCTAAAAATTATGGGATGGTACCGCCACCTATTGGTTAATTCTAAAACCTATTATACTTAAGACATAAAATATGAAATCCTAGTGAAAAGATATTTAAAATTACAGCCTATTAATGTTAATCCAACAAATGTAACTGACAGGACTATTTAGAATACGGACCATCTTAGAAACAAAAGAATAATAGATAAAGTTGGACAGAATAAAGGAAAATTCTGGCCAACTCAGACGAGTATTACCATTGTACTTAAGACGGCAGAAAATCCTAGCACCTAGAAAGAGTAATAATTGAGAAACAGACTATGGAATGGGCCAAGAGCTAATAGAAGACAGAGTGACCAGGGAAGACTATATTCTAAAAATTATGGGATGGTACCGCCACCATTGGTTAATCCTAAAACCTATTATACTTAAGACATAAAATATGAAATCCTAGTGAAAAGATATATAAAATTACAACCTATTAATGTTAATCCAACAAATGTAACTGACAGGACTATTTAGAATACGGACCATCTTAGAAGCAAAAGAATAATAGATAAAGTTGGACAGAATAAAGGAAAATTCTGGCCAACTCAGACGAGTATTACCATTGTACTTAAGACGGCAGAAAATCCTAGCACCTAGAAAGAGTAATAATTGAGAAACAGACTCTGGAATGGGCCAAGAGCTAATAGAAGACAGAGTTACCAGGGCAGACTATATTCTAAAAATTATGGGATGGTACCGCCACCATTGGTTAATCCTAAAACCTATTATACTTAATACTAAGCATTTAGACATAAAATATGAAATCCTAGTGAAAGATATATAAAATTACAGCCTATTAATGTTAATCCAACAAATGTAACTGACAGGACTATTAAGAATACGGACCATCTTAGAAGCAAAAGAATAATAGATAAAGTTGGACAGAATAAAGGAAAATTCTGGCCAACTCAGACGAGTATTACCATTGTACTTAAGACGGCAGAAAATCCTAGCACCTAGAAAGAGTAATAATTGAGAAACAGACTCTGGAATGGGCCAAGAGCTAATAGAAGACAGAGTTACCAGGGCAGACTATATTCTAAAAATTATGGAATGGTACCCCCACCATTGGTTAATCCTAAAACCTATTATACTTAAGACATAAAATATGAAATCCTAGTGAAAAGATATATAAAATTACAACCTATTAATGTTAATCCAACAAATGTAACTGACAGGACTATTAAGAATACGGACCATCTTAGAAACAAAAGAATAATAGATAAAGTTGGACAGAATAAAGGAAAATTCTGGCCAACTCAGACGAGTATTACCATTGTACTTAAGACGGCAGAAAATCCTAGCACCTAGAAAGAGTAATAATTGAGAAAAAGACTATGGAATAGGCCAAGAGCTAATAGAAGAAAGAGTGACCAGGGCAGACTATACTCTAAAAATTATGGGATGGTACCGCCACCTATTGGTTAATCCTAAAACCTATTATACTCAAGACATAAAATATGAAATCCTAGTGAAAAGATATATAAAATTACAGCCTATTAATGTTAATCTAACAAATTTAACTGACAGGACTATTTGGAATACTGACCATCTTAGATACAAAGGTTGGACAGAATAAAGGGAAATTCTTGCTAACTCAGACGAGTATTACCATTGTACTTAAGACGGCAGAAAATCCTAGCACCTAAAAGAGTAATAATTGAGAAACAGACTATGGAATGGGCCAAGAACTAATAGAAGAAAGAGTGACCAGGGCAGACTATATTCTAAAAATTATGAGATGGTACCGCCACCTATTGGTTAATCCTAACACCTATTATACTTAATACTAAGCATTTAGACATAAAATATGAAATCCTAGTGAAAGATATATAAAATTACAGCCTATTAATGTTAATCCAACAAATGTAACTGACAGGACTATTTAGAATACGGACCATCTTAGAAATAAAAGAATAATAGATAAAGTTGGACAGAATAAAGGAAAATTCTGGCCAACTCAGACGAGTATTACCATTGTACTTAAGACGGCAGAAAATCCTAGCACCTAGAAAGAGTAATAATTGAGAAACAGACTCTGGAATGGGCCAAGAGCTAATAGAAGACAGAGTGACCAGGGCAGACTATATTCTAAAAATTATGGGATGGTACCGCCACCTATTGGTTAATTCTAAAACCTATTATACTTAAGACATAAAATATGAAATCCTAGTGAAAAGATATTTAAAATTACAGCCTATTAATGTTAATCCAACAAATGTAACTGACAGGACTATTTAGAATACGGACCATCTTAGAAACAAAAGAATAATAGATAAAGTTGGACAGAATAAAGGAAAATTCTGGCCAACTCAGACGAGTATTACCATTGTACTTAAGACGGCAGAAAATCCTAGCACCTAGAAAGAGTAATAATTGAGAAACAGACTATGGAATGGGCCAAGAGCTAATAGAAGACAGAGTGACCAGGGCAGACTATATTCTAAAAATTATGGGATGGTACCGCCACCATTGGTTAATCCTAAAACCTATTATACTTAAGACATAAAATATGAAATCCTAGTGAAAAGATATATAAAATTACAACCTATTAATGTTAATCCAACAAATGTAACTGACAGGACTATTTAGAATACGGACCATCTTAGAAGCAAAAGAATAATAGATAAAGTTGGACAGAATAAAGGAAAATTCTGGCCAACTCAGACGAGTATTACCATTGTACTTAAGACGGCAGAAAATCCTAGCACCTAGAAAGAGTAATAATTGAGAAACAGACTCTGGAATGGGCCAAGAGCTAATAGAAGACAGAGTTACCAGGGCAGACTATATTCTAAAAATTATGGGATGGTACCGCCACCATTGGTTAATCCTAAAACCTATTATACTTAAGACATAAAATATGAAATCCTAGTGAAAAGATATATAAAATTACAACCTATTAATGTTAATCCAACAAATGTAACTGACAGGACTATTTAGAATACGGACCATCTTAGAAACAAAAGAATAATAGATAAAGTTGGACAGAATAAAGGAAAATTCTGGCCAACTCAGACGAGTATTACCATTGTACTTAAGACGGCAGAAAATCCTAGCACCTAGAAAGAGTAATAATTGAGAAACAGACTATGGAATGGGCCAAGAGCTAATAGAAGAAAGAGTGACCAGGGCAGACTATATTCTAAAAATTATGGGATGGTACCGCCACCTATTGGTTAATTCTAAAACCTATTATACTTAAGACATAAAATATGAAATCCTAGTGAAAAGATATTTAAAATTACAGCCTATTAATGTTAATCCAACAGATGTAACTGACAGGACTATTTAGAATACGGACCATCTTAGAAACAAAAGAATAATAGATAAAGTTGGACAGAATAAAGGAAAATTCTGGCCAACTCAGACGAGTATTACCATTGTACTTAAGACGGCAGAAAATCCTAGCACCTAGAAAGAGTAATAATTGAGAAACAGACTATGGAATGGGCCAAGAGCTAATAGAAGACAGAGTGACCAGGGCAGACTATATTCTAAAAATTATGGGATGGTACCGCCACCATTGGTTAATCCTAAAACCTATTATACTTAAGACATAAAATATGAAATCCTAGTGAAAAGATATATAAAATTACAACCTATTAATGTTAATCCAACAAATGTAACTGACAGGACTATTTAGAATACGGACCATCTTAGAAGCAAAAGAATAATAGATAAAGTTGGACAGAATAAAGGAAAATTCTGGCCAACTCTGACGAGTATTACCATTGTACTTAAGACGGCAGAAAATCCTAGCACCTAGAAAGAGTAATAATTGAGAAACAGACTCTGGAATGGGCCAAGAGCTAATAGAAGACAGAGTTACCAGGGCAGACTATATTCTAAAAATTATGGGATGGTACCGCCACCATTGGTTAATCCTAAAACCTATTATACTTAAGACATAAAATATGAAATCCTAGTGAAAAGATATATAAAATTACAACCTATTAATGTTAATCCAACAAATGTAACTGACAGGACTATTAAGAATACGGACCATCTTAGAAACAAAAGAATAATAGATAAAGTTGGACAGAATAAAGGAAAATTCTGGCCAACTCAGACGAGTATTACCATTGTACTTAAGACGGCAGAAAATCCTAGCACCTAGAAAGAGTAATAATTGAGAAAAAGACTATGGAATAGGCCAAGAGCTAATAGAAGAAAGAGTGACCAGGGCAGACTATATTCTAAAAATTATGGGATGGTACCGCCACCTATTGGTTAATCCTAAAACCTATTATACTCAAGACATAAAATATGAAATCCTAGTGAAAAGATATATAAAATTACAGCCTATTAATGTTAATCCAACAAATTTAACTGACAGGACTATTTGGAATACTGACCATCTTAGATACAAAGGTTGGACAGAATAAAGGGAAATTCTTGCTAACTCAGACGAGTATTACCATTGTACTTAAGACGGCAGAAAATCCTAGCACCTAAAAGAGTAATAATTGAGAAACAGACTATGGAATGGGCCAAGAGCTAATAGAAGAAAGAGTGACCAGACTATATTCTAAAAATTATGAGATGGTACCGCCACCTATTGGTTAATCCTAACACCTATTATACTTAATACTAAGCATTTAGACATAAAATATGAAATCCTAGTGAAAGATATATAAAATTACAGCCTATTAATGTTAATCCAACAAATGTAACTGACAGGACTATTTAGAATACGGACCATCTTAGAAATAAAAGAATAATAGATAAAGTTGGACAGAATAAAGGAAAATTCTGGCCAACTCAGACGAGTATTACCATTGTACTTAAGACGGCAGAAAATCCTAGCACCTAGAAAGAGTAATAATTGAGAAACAGACTCTGGAATGGGCCAAGAGCTAATAGAAGACAGAGTGACCAGGGCAGACTATATTCTAAAAATTATGGGATGGTACCGCCACCATTGGTTAATCCTAAAACCTATTATACTTAAGACATAAAATATGAAATCCTAGTGAAAAGATATATAAAATTACAACCTATTAATGTTAATCCAACAAATGTAACTGACAGGACTATTTAGAATACGGACCATCTTAGAAACAAAAGAATAATAGATAAAGTTGGACAGAATAAAGGAAAATTCTGGCCAACTCAGACGAGTATTACCATTGTACTTAAGACGGCAGAAAATCCTAGCACCTAGAAAGAGTAATAATTGAGAAACAGACTATGGAATGGGCCAAGAGCTAATAGAAGAAAGAGTGACCAGGGCAGACTATATTCTAAAAATTATGGGATGGTACCGCCACCTATTGGTTAATTCTAAAACCTATTATACTTAAGACATAAAATATGAAATCCTAGTGAAAAGATATTTAAAATTACAGCCTATTAATCTTAATCCAACAAATGTAACTGACAGGACTATTTAGAATACGGACCATCTTAGAAACAAAAGAATAATAGATAAAGTTGGACAGAATAAAGGAAAATTCTGGCCAACTCAGACGAGTATTACCATTGTACTTAAGACGGCAGAAAATCCTAGCACCTAGAAAGAGTAATAATTGAGAAACAGACTATGGAATGGGCCAAGAGCTAATAGAAGACAGAGTGACCAGGGCAGACTATATTCTAAAAATTATGGGATGGTACCGCCACCATTGGTTAATCCTAAAACCTATTATACTTAAGACATAAAATATGAAATCCTAGTGAAAAGATATATAAAATTACAACCTATTAATGTTAATCCAACAAATGTAACTGACAGGACTATTTAGAATACGGACCATCTTAGAAACAAAAGAATAATAGATAAAGTTGGACAGAATAAAGGAAAATTCTGGCCAACTCAGACGAGTATTACCATTGTACTTAAGACGGCAGAAAATCCTAGCACCTAGAAAGAGTAATAATTGAGAAACAGACTCTGGAATGGGCCAAGAGCTAATAGAAGACAGAGTTACCAGGGCAGACTATATTCTAAAAATTATGGAATGGTACCGCCACCATTGGTTAATCCTAAAACCTATTATACTTAAGACATAAAATATGAAATCCTAGTGAAAAGATATATAAAATTACAACCTATTAATGTTAATCCAACAAATGTAACTGACAGGACTATTAAGAATACGGACCATCTTAGAAACAAAAGAATAATAGATAAAGTTGGACAGAATAAAGGAAAATTCTGGCCAACTCAGACGAGTATTACCATTGTACTTAAGACGGCAGAAAATCCTAGCACCTAGAAAGAGTAATAATTGAGAAAAAGACTATGGAATAGGCCAAGAGCTAATAGAAGAAAGAGTGACCAGGGCAGACTATATTCTAAAAATTATGGGATGGTACCGCCACCTATTGGTTAATCCTAAAACCTATTATACTCAAGACATAAAATATGAAATCCTAGTGAAAAGATATATAAAATTACAGCCTATTAATGTTAATCCAACAAATTTAACTGACAGGACTATTTGGAATACTGACCATCTTAGATACAAAGGTTGGACAGAATAAAGGGAAATTCTTGCTAACTCAGACGAGTATTACCATTGTACTTAAGACGGCAGAAAATCCTAGCACCTAAAAGAGTAATAATTGAGAAACAGACTATGGAATGGGCCAAGAACTAATAGAAGAAAGAGTGACCAGGGCAGACTATATTCTAAAAATTATGAGATGGTACCGCCACCTATTGGTTAATCCTAACACCTATTATACTTAATACTAAGCATTAAGACATTAAATATGAAATCCTAGTGAAAAGATATATAAAATTACAACCTATTAATGTTAATCCAACAAATGTAACTGACAGGACTATTTAGAATACGGACCGTCTTAGAAACAAAAGAATAATAGATAAAGTTGGACAGAATAAAGGAAAATTCTGGCCAACTCAGACGAGTATTACCATTGTACTTAAGACGGCAGAAAATCCTAGCACCTAGAAAGAGTAATAATTGAGAAACAGACTATGGAATGGGCCAAGAGCTAATAGAAGACAGAGTGACCAGGGCAGACTATATTCTAAAAATTATGGGATGGTACCGCCACCATTGGTTATCCTAAAACCTATTATACTTAAGACATAAAATATGAAATCCTAGTGAAAAGATATATAAAATTACAACCTATTAATGTTAATCCAACAAATGTAACTGACAGGACTATTTAGAATACGGACCATCTTAGAAGCAAAAGAATAATAGATAAAGTTGGACAGAATAAAGGAAAATTCTGGCCAACTCAGACGAGTATTACCATTGTACTTAAGACGGCAGAAAATCCTAGCACCTAGAAAGAGTAATAATTGAGAAACAGACTCTGGAATGGGCCAAGAGCTAATAGAAGACAGAGTTACCAGGGCAGACTATATTCTAAAAATTATGGGATGGTACCACCACCATTGGTTAATCCTAAAACCTATTATACTTAAGACATAAAATATGAAATCCTAGTGAAAAGATATATAAAATTACAACCTATTAATGTTAATCCAACAAATGTAACTGACAGGACTATTTAGAATACGGACCATCTTAGAAACAAAAGAATAATAGATAAAGTTGGACAGAATAAAGGAAAATTCTGGCCAACTCAGACGAGTATTACCATTGTACTTAAGACGGCAGAAAATCCTAGCACCTAGAAAGAGTAATAATTGAGAAACAGACTATGGAATGGGCCAAGAGCTAATAGAAGAAAGAGTGACCAGGGCAGACTATATTCTAAAAATTATGGGATGGTACCGCCACCTATTGGTTAATTCTAAAACCTATTATACTTAAGACATAAAATATGAAATCCTAGTGAAAAGATATTTAAAATTACAGCCTATTAATGTTAATCCAACAGATGTAACTGACAGGACTATTTAGAATACGGACCATCTTAGAAACAAAAGAATAATAGATAAAGTTGGACAGAATAAAGGAAAATTCTGGCCAACTCAGACGAGTATTACCATTGTACTTAAGACGGCAGAAAATCCTAGCACCTAGAAAGAGTAATAATTGAGAAACAGACTATGGAATGGGCCAAGAGCTAATAGAAGACAGAGTGACCAGGGCAGACTATATTCTAAAAATTATGGGATGGTACCGCCACCATTGGTTAATCCTAAAACCTATTATACTTAAGACATAAAATATGAAATCCTAGTGAAAAGATATATAAAATTACAACCTATTAATGTTAATCCAACAAATGTAACTGACAGGACTATTTAGAATACGGACCATCTTAGAAGCAAAAGAATAATAGATAAAGTTGGACAGAATAAAGGAAAATTCTGGCCAACTCAGACGAGTATTACCATTGTACTTAAGACGGCAGAAAATCCTAGCACCTAGAAAGAGTAATAATTGAGAAACAGACTCTGGAATGGGCCAAGAGCTAATAGAAGACAGAGTTACCAGGGCAGACTATATTCTAAAAATTATGGGATGGTACCGCCACCATTGGTTAATCCTAAAACCTATTATACTTAAGACATAAAATATGAAATCCTAGTGAAAAGATATATAAAATTACAACCTATTAATGTTAATCCAACAAATGTAACTGACAGGACTATTAAGAATACGGACCATCTTAGAAACAAAAGAATAATAGATAAAGTTGGACAGAATAAAGGAAAATTCTGGCCAACTCAGACGAGTATTACCATTGTACTTAAGACGGCAGAAAATCCTAGCACCTAGAAAGAGTAATAATTGAGAAAAAGACTATGGAATAGGCCAAGAGCTAATAGAAGAAAGAGTGACCAGGGCAGACTATATTCTAAAAATTATGGGATGGTACCGCCACCTATTGGTTAATCCTAAAACCTATTATACTCAAGACATAAAATATGAAATCCTAGTGAAAAGATATATAAAATTACAGCCTATTAATGTTAATCCAACAAATTTAACTGACAGGACTATTTGGAATACTGACCATCTTAGATACAAAGGTTGGACAGAATAAAGGGAAATTCTTGCTAACTCAGACGAGTATTACCATTGTACTTAAGACGGCAGAAAATCCTAGCACCTAAAAGAGTAATAATTGAGAAACAGACTATGGAATGGGCCAAGAGCTAATAGAAGAAAGAGTGACCAGGGCAGACTATATTCTAAAAATTATGAGATGGTACCGCCACCTATTGGTTAATCCTAACACCTATTATACTTAATACTAAGCATTTAGACATAAAATATGAAATCCTAGTGAAAGATATATAAAATTACAGCCTATTAATGTTAATCCAACAAATGTAACTGACAGGACTATTTAGAATACGGACCATCTTAGAAATAAAAGAATAATAGATAAAGTTGGACAGAATAAAGGAAAATTCTGGCCAACTCAGACGAGTATTACCATTGTACTTAAGACGGCAGAAAATCCTAGCACCTAGAAAGAGTAATAATTGAGAAACAGACTCTGGAATGGGCCAAGAGCTAATAGAAGACAGAGTGACCAGGGCAGACTATATTCTAAAAATTATGGGATGGTACCGCCACCATTGGTTAATCCTAAAACCTATTATACTTAAGACATAAAATATGAAATCCTAGTGAAAAGATATATAAAATTACAACCTATTAATGTTAATCCAACAAATGTAACTGACAGGACTATTTAGAATACGGACCATCTTAGAAACAAAAGAATAATAGATAAAGTTGGACAGAATAAAGGAAAATTCTGGCCAACTCAGACGAGTATTACCATTGTACTTAAGACGGCAGAAAATCCTAGCACCTAGAAAGAGTAATAATTGAGAAACAGACTATGGAATGGGCCAAGAGCTAATAGAAGAAAGAGTGACCTGGGCAGACTATATTCTAAAAATTATGGGATGGTACCGCCACCTATTGGTTAATTCTAAAACCTATTATACTTAAGACATAAAATATGAAATCCTAGTGAAAAGATATTTAAAATTACAGCCTATTAATGTTAATCCAACAAATGTAACTGACAGGACTATTTAGAATACGGACCATCTTAGAAACAAAAGAATAATAGATAAAGTTGGACAGAATAAAGGAAAATTCTGGCCAACTCAGACGAGTATTACCATTGTACTTAAGACGGCAGAAAATCCTAGCACCTAGAAAGAGTAATAATTGAGAAACAGACTATGGAATGGGCCAAGAGCTAATAGAAGACAGAGTGACCAGGGCAGACTATATTCTAAAAATTATGGGATGGTACCGCCACCATTGGTTAATCCTAAAACCTATTATACTTAAGACATAAAATATGAAATCCTAGTGAAAAGATATATAAAATTACAACCTATTAATGTTAATCCAACAAATGTAACTGACAGGACTATTTAGAATACGGACCATCTTAGAAGCAAAAGAATAATAGATAAAGTTGGACAGAATAAAGGAAAATTCTGGCCAACTCAGACGAGTATTACCATTGTACTTAAGACGGCAGAAAATCCTAGCACCTAGAAAGAGTAATAATTGAGAAACAGACTCTGGAATGGGCCAAGAGCTAATAGAAGACAGAGTTACCAGGGCAGACTATATTCTAAAAATTATGGGATGGTACCGCCACCATTGGTTAATCCTAAAACCTATTATACTTAAGACATAAAATATGAAATCCTAGTGAAAAGATATATAAAATTACAACCTATTAATGTTAATCCAACAAATGTAACTGACAGGACTATTTAGAATACGGACCATCTTAGAAACAAAAGAATAATAGATAAAGTTGGACAGAATAAAGGAAAATTCTGGCCAACTCAGACGAGTATTACCATTGTACTCAAGACGGCAGAAAATCCTAGCACCTAGAAAGAGTAATAATTGAGAAACAGACTATGGAATGGGCCAAGAGCTAATAGAAGAAAGAGTGACCAGGGCAGACTATATTCTAAAAATTATGGGATGGTACCGCCACCTATTGGTTAATTCTAAAACCTATTATACTTAAGACATAAAATATGAAATCCTAGTGAAAAGATATTTAAAATTACAGCCTATTAATGTTAATCCAACAGATGTAACTGACAGGACTATTTAGAATACGGACCATCTTAGAAACAAAAGAATAATAGATAAAGTTGGACAGAATAAAGGAAAATTCTGGCCAACTCAGACGAGTATTACCATTGTACTTAAGACGGCAGAAAATCCTAGCACCTAGAAAGAGTAATAATTGAGAAACAGACTATGGAATGGGCCAAGAGCTAATAGAAGAAAGAGTGACCTGGGCAGACTATATTCTAAAAATTATGGGATGGTACCGCCACCTATTGGTTAATTCTAAAACCTATTATACTTAAGACATAAAATATGAAATCCTAGTGAAAAGATATTTAAAATTACAGCCTATTAATGTTAATCCAACAAATGTAACTGACAGGACTATTTAGAATACGGACCATCTTAGAAACAAAAGAATAATAGATAAAGTTGGACAGAATAAAGGAAAATTCTGGCCAACTCAGACGAGTATTACCATTGTACTTAAGACGGCAGAAAATCCTAGCACCTAGAAAGAGTAATAATTGAGAAACAGACTATGGAATGGGCCAAGAGCTAATAGAAGACAGAGTGACCAGGGCAGACTATATTCTAAAAATTATGGGATGGTACCGCCACCATTGGTTAATCCTAAAACCTATTATACTTAAGACATAAAATATGAAATCCTAGTGAAAAGATATATAAAATTACAACCTATTAATGTTAATCCAACAAATGTAACTGACAGGACTATTTAGAATACGGACCATCTTAGAAGCAAAAGAATAATAGATAAAGTTGGACAGAATAAAGGAAAATTCTGGCCAACTCAGACGAGTATTACCATTGTACTTAAGACGGCAGAAAATCCTAGCACCTAGAAAGAGTAATAATTGAGAAACAGACTCTGGAATGGGCCAAGAGCTAATAGAAGACAGAGTTACCAGGGCAGACTATATTCTAAAAATTATGGGATGGTACCGCCACCATTGGTTAATCCTAAAACCTATTATACTTAAGACATAAAATATGAAATCCTAGTGAAAAGATATATAAAATTACAACCTATTAATGTTAATCCAACAAATGTAACTGACAGGACTATTTAGAATACGGACCATCTTAGAAACAAAAGAATAATAGATAAAGTTGGACAGAATAAAGGAAAATTCTGGCCAACTCAGACGAGTATTACCATTGTACTCAAGACGGCAGAAAATCCTAGCACCTAGAAAGAGTAATAATTGAGAAACAGACTATGGAATGGGCCAAGAGCTAATAGAAGAAAGAGTGACCAGGGCAGACTATATTCTAAAAATTATGGGATGGTACCGCCACCTATTGGTTAATTCTAAAACCTATTATACTTAAGACATAAAATATGAAATCCTAGTGAAAAGATATTTAAAATTACAGCCTATTAATGTTAATCCAACAAATTTAACTGACAGGACTATTTGGAATACTGACCATCTTAGATACAAAGGTTGGACAGAATAAAGGGAAATTCTTGCTAACTCAGACGAGTATTACCATTGTACTTAAGACGGCAGAAAATCCTAGCACCTAAAAGAGTAATAATTGAGAAACAGACTATGGAATGGGCCAAGAGCTAATAGAAGAAAGAGTGACCAGGGCAGACTATATTCTAAAAATTATGAGATGGTACCGCCACCTATTGGTTAATCCTAACACCTATTATACTTAATACTAAGCATTTAGACATAAAATATGAAATCCTAGTGAAAGATATATAAAATTACAGCCTATTAATGTTAATCCAACAAATGTAACTGACAGGACTATTTAGAATACGGACCATCTTAGAAATAAAAGAATAATAGATAAAGTTGGACAGAATAAAGGAAAATTCTGGCCAACTCAGACGAGTATTACCATTGTACTTAAGACGGCAGAAAATCCTAGCACCTAGAAAGAGTAATAATTGAGAAACAGACTCTGGAATGGGCCAAGAGCTAATAGAAGACAGAGTGACCAGGGCAGACTATATTCTAAAAATTATGGGATGGTACCGCCACCATTGGTTAATCCTAAAACCTATTATACTTAAGACATAAAATATGAAATCCTAGTGAAAAGATATATAAAATTACAACCTATTAATGTTAATCCAACAAATGTAACTGACAGGACTATTTAGAATACGGACCATCTTAGAAACAAAAGAATAATAGATAAAGTTGGACAGAATAAAGGAAAATTCTGGCCAACTCAGACGAGTATTACCATTGTACTTAAGACGGCAGAAAATCCTAGCACCTAGAAAGAGTAATAATTGAGAAACAGACTATGGAATGGGCCAAGAGCTAATAGAAGAAAGAGTGACCAGGGAAGACTATATTCTAAAAATTGGGGGATGGTACCGCCACCTATTGGTTAATCATAACAACTATTGGACTTAATACTAAGCATTAAGACATAAAATATGAAATCCTAGTGAAAAGATATATAAAATTACAACCTATTAATGTTAATCCAACAAATGTAACTGACAGGACTATTAAGAATACGGACCATCTTAGAAACAAAAGAATAATAGATAAAGTTGGACAGAATAAAGGAAAATTCTGGCCAACTCAGACGAGTATTACCATTGTACTTAAGACGGCAGAAAATCCTAGCACCTAGAAAGAGTAATAATTGAGAAAAAGACTATGGAATAGGCCAAGAGCTAATAGAAGAAAGAGTGACCAGGGCAGACTATATTCTAAAAATTATGGGATGGTACCGCCACCTATTGGTTAATCCTAAAACCTATTATACTCAAGACATAAAATATGAAATCCTAGTGAAAAGATATATAAAATTACAGCCTATTAATGTTAATCCAACAAATTTAACTGACAGGACTATTTGGAATACTGACCATCTTAGATACAAAGGTTGGACAGAATAAAGGGAAATTCTTGCTAACTCAGACGAGTATTACCATTGTACTTAAGACGGCAGAAAATCCTAGCACCTAAAAGAGTAATAATTGAGAAACAGACTATGGAATGGGCCAAGAACTAATAGAAGAAAGAGTGACCAGGGCAGACTATATTCTAAAAATTATGAGATGGTACCGCCACCTATTGGTTAATCCTAACACCTATTATACTTAATACTAAGCATTAAGACATTAAATATGAAATCCTAGTGAAAAGATATATAAAATTACAACCTATTAATGTTAATCCAACAAATGTAACTGACAGGACTATTTAGAATACGGACCGTCTTAGAAACAAAAGAATAATAGATAAAGTTGGACAGAATAAAGGAAAATTCTGGCCAACTCAGACGAGTATTACCATTGTACTTAAGACGGCAGAAAATCCTAGCACCTAGAAAGAGTAATAATTGAGAAA
Source organism: Arma custos (assembly GCA_037127475.1). Lineage (NCBI taxonomy): Eukaryota > Metazoa > Arthropoda > Insecta > Hemiptera > Pentatomidae > Arma > Arma custos. Next base: position 219,990,452 of record CM073759.1, read on the forward strand.
CAGACTCTGGAATGGGCCAAGAGCTAATAGAAGACAGAGTTACCAGGGCAGACTATATTCTAAAAATTATGGGATGGTACCGCCACCATTGGTTAATCCTAAAACCTATTATACTTAAGACATAAAATATGAAATCCTAGTGAAAAGATATATAAAATTACAACCTATTAATGTTAATCCAACAAATGTAACTGACAGGACTATTTAGAATACGGACCATCTTAGAAACAAAAGAATAATAGATAAAGTTGGACAGAATAAAGGAAAATTCTGGCCAACTCAGACGAGTATTACCATTGTACTTAAGACGGCAGAAAATCCTAGCACCTAGAAAGAGTAATAATTGAGAAACAGACTATGGAATGGGCCAAGAGCTAATAGAAGAAAGAGTGACCAGGGCAGACTATATTCTAAAAATTATGGGATGGTACCGCCACCTATTGGTTAATTCTAAAACCTATTATACTTAAGACATAAAATATGAAATCCTAGTGAAAAGATATTTAAAATTACAGCCTATTAATGTTAATCCAACAAATGTAACTGACAGGACTATTTGGAATACTGACCATCTTAGAAACAAAAGAATAATAGATAAAGTTGGACAGAATAAAGGGAAATTCTTGCTAACTCAGACGAATATTACTATTGTACTTAAGACGGCAGAAAATCCTAGCACCTAGAAAGAGTAATAATTGAGAAACAGACTATGGAATGGGCCAAGAGCTAATAGAAGAAAGAGTGACCAGGGCAGACTATATTCTAAAAATTATGGGATGGTACCGCCACCTATTGGTTAATCCTAACACCTATTATACTTAATACTAAGCATTAAGACATAAAATATGAAATCCTAGTGAGAAGATATATAAAATTACAGCCTATTAATGTTAATCCAACAAATGTAACTGACAGGACTATTTGGAATACAGACCATCTTAGATACAAAGGTTGGACAGAATAAAGGAAAATTCTGGCCAACTCAGACGAGTATTACCATTGTACTTAAGACGGCAGAAAATCCTAGCACCTAGAAAGAGTAATAATTGAGAAACAGACTATGGAATGGGCCAAGAGCTAATAGAAGACAGAGTGACCAGGGCAGACTATATTCTAAAAATTATGGGATGGTACCGCCACCATTGGTTAATCCTAAAACCTATTATACTTAAGACATAAAATATGAAATCCTAGTGAAAAGATATATAAAATTACAACCTATTAATGTTAATCCAACAAATGTAACTGACAGGACTATTTAGAATACGGACCATCTTAGAAGCAAAAGAATAATAGATAAAGTTGGACAGAATAAAGGAAAATTCTGGCCAACTCAGACGAGTATTACCATTGTACTTAAGACGGCAGAAAATCCTAGCACCTAGAAAGAGTAATAATTGAGAAACAGACTCTGGAATGGGCCAAGAGCTAATAGAAGACAGAGTTACCAGGGCAGACTATATTCTAAAAATTATGGGATGGTACCGCCACCATTGGTTAATCCTAAAACCTATTATACTTAAGACATAAAATATGAAATCCTAGTGAAAAGATATATAAAATTACAACCTATTAATGTTAATCCAACAAATGTAACTGACAGGACTATTTAGAATACGGACCATCTTAGAAACAAAAGAATAATAGATAAAGTTGGACAGAATAAAGGAAAATTCTGGCCAACTCAGACGAGTATTACCATTGTACTCAAGACGGCAGAAAATCCTAGCACCTAGAAAGAGTAATAATTGAGAAACAGACTATGGAATGGGCCAAGAGCTAATAGAAGAAAGAGTGACCAGGGCAGACTATATTCTAAAAATTATGGGATGGTACCGCCACCTATTGGTTAATTCTAAAACCTATTATACTTAAGACATAAAATATGAAATCCTAGTGAAAAGATATTTAAAATTACAGCCTATTAATGTTAATCCAACAGATGTAACTGACAGGACTATTTAGAATACGGACCATCTTAGAAACAAAAGAATAATAGATAAAGTTGGACAGAATAAAGGAAAATTCTGGCCAACTCAGACGAGTATTACCATTGTACTTAAGACGGCAGAAAATCCTAGCACCTAGAAAGAGTAATAATTGAGAAACAGACTATGGAATGGGCCAAGAGCTAATAGAAGACAGAGTGACCAGGGCAGACTATATTCTAAAAATTATGGGATGGTACCGCCACCATTGGTTAATCCTAAAACCTATTATACTTAAGACATAAAATATGAAATCCTAGTGAAAAGATATATAAAATTACAACCTATTAATGTTAATCCAACAAATGTAACTGACAGGACTATTTAGAATACGGACCATCTTAGAAGCAAAAGAATAATAGATAAAGTTGGACAGAATAAAGGAAAATTCTGGCCAACTCAGACGAGTATTACCATTGTACTTAAGACGGCAGAAAATCCTAGCACCTAGAAAGAGTAATAATTGAGAAACAGACTCTGGAATGGGCCAAGAGCTAATAGAAGACAGAGTTACCAGGGCAGACTATATTCTAAAAATTATGGGATGGTACCGCCACCATTGGTTAATCCTAAAACCGATTATACTTAAGACATAAAATATGAAATCCTAGTGAAAAGATATATAAAATTACAACCTATTAATGTTAATCCAACAAATGTAACTGACAGGACTATTAAGAATACGGACTATCTTAGAAACAAAAGAATAATAGATAAAGTTGGACAGAATAAAGGAAAATTCTGGCCAACTCAGACGAGTATTACCATTGTACTTAAGACGGCAGAAAATCCTAGCACCTAGAAAGAGTAATAATTGAGAAAAAGACTATGGAATAGGCCAAGAGCTAATAGAAGAAAGAGTGACCAGGGCAGACTATATTCTAAAAATTATGGGATGGTACCGCCACCTATTGGTTAATCCTAAAACCTATTATACTCAAGACATAAAATATGAAATCCTAGTGAAAAGATATATAAAATTACAGCCTATTAATGTTAATCCAACAAATTTAACTGACAGGACTATTTGGAATACTGACCATCTTAGATACAAAGGTTGGACAGAATAAAGGGAAATTCTTGCTAACTCAGACGAGTATTACCATTGTACTTAAGACGGCAGAAAATCCTAGCACCTAAAAGAGTAATAATTGAGAAACAGACTATGGAATGGGCCAAGAGCTAATAGAAGAAAGAGTGACCAGGGCAGACTATATTCTAAAAATTATGAGATGGTACCGCCACCTATTGGTTAATCCTAACACCTATTATACTTAATACTAAGCATTTAGACATAAAATATGAAATCCTAGTGAAAGATATATAAAATTACAGCCTATTAATGTTAATCCAACAAATGTAACTGACAGGACTATTTAGAATACGGACCATCTTAGAAATAAAAGAATAATAGATAAAGTTGGACAGAATAAAGGAAAATTCTGGCCAACTCAGACGAGTATTACCATTGTACTTAAGACGGCAGAAAATCCTAGCACCTAGAAAGAGTAATAATTGAGAAACAGACTCTGGAATGGGCCAAGAGCTAATAGAAGACAGAGTGACCAGGGCAGACTATATTCTAAAAATTATGGGATGGTACCGCCACCATTGGTTAATCCTAAAACCTATTATACTTAAGACATAAAATATGAAATCCTAGTGAAAAGATATATAAAATTACAACCTATTAATGTTAATCCAACAAATGTAACTGACAGGACTATTTAGAATACGGACCATCTTAGAAACAAAAGAATAATAGATAAAGTTGGACAGAATAAAGGAAAATTCTGGCCAACTCAGACGAGTATTACCATTGTACTTAAGACGGCAGAAAATCCTAGCACCTAGAAAGAGTAATAATTGAGAAACAGACTATGGAATGGGCCAAGAGCTAATAGAAGAAAGAGTGACCTGGGCAGACTATATTCTAAAAATTATGGGATGGTACCGCCACCTATTGGTTAATTCTAAAACCTATTATACTTAAGACATAAAATATGAAATCCTAGTGAAAAGATATTTAAAATTACAGCCTATTAATCTTAATCCAACAAATGTAACTGACAGGACTATTTAGAATACGGACCATCTTAGAAACAAAAGAATAATAGATAAAGTTGGACAGAATAAAGGAAAATTCTGGCCAACTCAGACGAGTATTACCATTGTACTTAAGACGGCAGAAAATCCTAGCACCTAGAAAGAGTAATAATTGAGAAACAGACTATGGAATGGGCCAAGAGCTAATAGAAGACAGAGTGACCAGGGCAGACTATATTCTAAAAATTATGGGATGGTACCGCCACCATTGGTTAATCCTAAAACCTATTATACTTAAGACATAAAATATGAAATCCTAGTGAAAAGATATATAAAATTACAACCTATTAATGTTAATCCAACAAATGTAACTGACAGGACTATTTAGAATACGGACCATCTTAGAAGCAAAAGAATAATAGATAAAGTTGGACAGAATAAAGGAAAATTCTGGCCAACTCAGACGAGTATTACCATTGTACTTAAGACGGCAGAAAATCCTAGCACCTAGAAAGAGTAATAATTGAGAAACAGACTCTGGAATGGGCCAAGAGCTAATAGAAGACAGAGTTACCAGGGCAGACTATATTCTAAAAATTATGGGATGGTACCGCCACCATTGGTTAATCCTAAAACCTATTATACTTAAGACATAAAATATGAAATCCTAGTGAAAAGATATATAAAATTACAACCTATTAATGTTAATCCAACAAATGTAACTGACAGGACTATTTAGAATACGGACCATCTTAGAAACAAAAGAATAATAGATAAAGTTGGACAGAATAAAGGAAAATTCTGGCCAACTCAGACGAGTATTACCATTGTACTCAAGACGGCAGAAAATCCTAGCACCTAGAAAGAGTAATAATTGAGAAACAGACTCTGGAATGGGCCAAGAGCTAATAGAAGAAAGAGTGACCAGGGCAGACTATATTCTAAAAATTATGGGATGGTACCGCCACCTATTGGTTAATTCTAAAACCTATTATACTTAAGACATAAAATATGAAATCCTAGTGAAAAGATATTTAAAATTACAGCCTATTAATGTTAATCCAACAGATGTAACTGACAGGACTATTTAGAATACGGACCATCTTAGAAACAAAAGAATAATAGATAAAGTTGGACAGAATAAAGGAAAATTCTGGCCAACTCAGACGAGTATTACCATTGTACTTAAGACGGCAGAAAATCCTAGCACCTAGAAAGAGTAATAATTGAGAAACAGACTATGGAATGGGCCAAGAGCTAATAGAAGACAGAGTGACCAGGGCAGACTATATTCTAAAAATTATGGGATGGTACCGCCACCATTGGTTAATCCTAAAACCTATTATACTTAAGACATAAAATATGAAATCCTAGTGAAAAGATATATAAAATTACAACCTATTAATGTTAATCCAACAAATGTAACTGACAGGACTATTTAGAATACGGACCATCTTAGAAGCAAAAGAATAATAGATAAAGTTGGACAGAATAAAGGAAAATTCTGGCCAACTCAGACGAGTATTACCATTGTACTTAAGACGGCAGAAAATCCTAGCACCTAGAAAGAGTAATAATTGAGAAACAGACTCTGGAATGGGCCAAGAGCTAATAGAAGACAGAGTTACCAGGGCAGACTATATTCTAAAAATTATGGGATGGTACCGCCACCATTGGTTAATCCTAAAACCTATTATACTTAAGACATAAAATATGAAATCCTAGTGAAAAGATATATAAAATTACAACCTATTAATGTTAATCCAACAAATGTAACTGACAGGACTATTAAGAATACGGACCATCTTAGAAACAAAAGAATAATAGATAAAGTTGGACAGAATAAAGGAAAATTCTGGCCAACTCAGACGAGTATTACCATTGTACTTAAGACGGCAGAAAATCCTAGCACCTAGAAAGAGTAATAATTGAGAAAAAGACTATGGAATAGGCCAAGAGCTAATAGAAGAAAGAGTGACCAGGGCAGACTATATTCTAAAAATTATGGGATGGTACCGCCACCTATTGGTTAATCCTAAAACCTATTATACTCAAGACATAAAATATGAAATCCTAGTGAAAAGATATATAAAATTACAGCCTATTAATGTTAATCCAACAAATTTAACTGACAGGACTATTTGGAATACTGACCATCTTAGATACAAAGGTTGGACAGAATAAAGGGAAATTCTTGCTAACTCAGACGAGTATTACCATTGTACTTAAGACGGCAGAAAATCCTAGCACCTAAAAGAGTAATAATTGAGAAACAGACTATGGAATGGGCCAAGAGCTAATAGAAGAAAGAGTGACCAGGGCAGACTATATTCTAAAAATTATGAGATGGTACCGCCACCTATTGGTTAATCCTAACACCTATTATACTTAATACTAAGCATTTAGACATAAAATATGAAATCCTAGTGAAAGATATATAAAATTACAGCCTATTAATGTTAATCCAACAAATGTAACTGACAGGACTATTTAGAATACGGACCATCTTAGAAATAAAAGAATAATAGATAAAGTTGGACAGAATAAAGGAAAATTCTGGCCAACTCAGACGAGTATTACCATTGTACTTAAGACGGCAGAAAATCCTAGCACCTAGAAAGAGTAATAATTGAGAAACAGACTCTGGAATGGGCCAAGAGCTAATAGAAGACAGAGTGACCAGGGCAGACTATATTCTAAAAATTATGGGATGGTACCGCCACCATTGGTTAATCCTAAAACCTATTATACTTAAGACATAAAATATGAAATCCTAGTGAAAAGATATATAAAATTACAACCTATTAATGTTAATCCAACAAATGTAACTGACAGGACTATTTAGAATACGGACCATCTTAGAAACAAAAGAATAATAGATAAAGTTGGACAGAATAAAGGAAAATTCTGGCCAACTCAGACGAGTATTACCATTGTACTTAAGACGGCAGAAAATCCTAGCACCTAGAAAGAGTAATAATTGAGAAACAGACTATGGAATGGGCCAAGAGCTAATAGAAGAAAGAGTGACCTGGGCAGACTATATTCTAAAAATTATGGGATGGTACCGCCACCTATTGGTTAATTCTAAAACCTATTATACTTAAGACATAAAATATGAAATCCTAGTGAAAAGATATTTAAAATTACAGCCTATTAATCTTAATCCAACAAATGTAACTGACAGGACTATTTAGAATACGGACCATCTTAGAAACAAAAGAATAATAGATAAAGTTGGACAGAATAAAGGAAAATTCTGGCCAACTCAGACGAGTATTACCATTGTACTTAAGACGGCAGAAAATCCTAGCACCTAGAAAGAGTAATAATTGAGAAACAGACTATGGAATGGGCCAAGAGCTAATAGAAGACAGAGTGACCAGGGCAGACTATATTCTAAAAATTATGGGATGGTACCGCCACCATTGGTTAATCCTAAAACCTATTATACTTAAGACATAAAATATGAAATCCTAGTGAAAAGATATATAAAATTACAACCTATTAATGTTAATCCAACAAATGTAACTGACAGGACTATTTAGAATACGGACCATCTTAGAAGCAAAAGAATAATAGATAAAGTTGGACAGAATAAAGGAAAATTCTGGCCAACTCAGACGAGTATTACCATTGTACTTAAGACGGCAGAAAATCCTAGCACCTAGAAAGAGTAATAATTGAGAAACAGACTCTGGAATGGGCCAAGAGCTAATAGAAGACAGAGTTACCAGGGCAGACTATATTCTAAAAATTATGGGATGGTACCGCCACCATTGGTTAATCCTAAAACCTATTATACTTAAGACATAAAATATGAAATCCTAGTGAAAAGATATATAAAATTACAACCTATTAATGTTAATCCAACAAATGTAACTGACAGGACTATTAAGAATACGGACCATCTTAGAAGCAAAAGAATAATAGATAAAGTTGGACAGAATAAAGGAAAATTCTGGCCAACTCAGACGAGTATTACCATTGTACTTAAGACGGCAGAAAATCCTAGCACCTAGAAAGAGTAATAATTGAGAAACAGACTCTGGAATGGGCCAAGAGCTAATAGAAGACAGAGTTACCAGGGCAGACTATATTCTAAAAATTATGGAATGGTACCGCCACCTATTGGTTAATTCTAAAACCTATTATACTTAAGACATAAAATATGAAATCCTAGTGAAAAGATATATAAAATTACAACCTATTAATGTTAATCCAACAAATGTAACTGACAGGACTATTTAGAATACGGACCATCTTAGAAACAAAAGAATAATAGATAAAGTTGGACAGAATAAAGGAAAATTCTGGCCAACTCAGACGAGTATTACCATTGTACTTAAGACGGCAGAAAATCCTAGCACCTAGAAAGAGTAATAATTGAGAAACAGACTATGGAATGGGCCAAGAGCTAATAGAAGAAAGAGTGACCAGGGCAGACTATATTCTAAAAATTATGGGATGGTACCGCCACCTATTGGTTAATTCTAAAACCTATTATACTTAAGACATAAAATATGAAATCCTAGTGAAAAGATATTTAAAATTACAGCCTATTAATCTTAATCCAACAAATGTAACTGACAGGACTATTTAGAATACGGACCATCTTAGAAACAAAAGAATAATAGATAAAGTTGGACAGAATAAAGGAAAATTCTGGCCAACTCAGACGAGTATTACCATTGTACTTAAGACGGCAGAAAATCCTAGCACCTAGAAAGAGTAATAATTGAGAAACAGACTATGGAATGGGCCAAGAGCTAATAGAAGACAGAGTGACCAGGGCAGACTATATTCTAAAAATTATGGGATGGTACCGCCACCATTGGTTAATCCTAAAACCTATTATACTTAAGACATAAAATATGAAATCCTAGTGAAAAGATATATAAAATTACAACCTATTAATGTTAATCCAACAAATGTAACTGACAGGACTATTTAGAATACGGACCATCTTAGAAACAAAAGAATAATAGATAAAGTTGGACAGAATAAAGGAAAATTCTGGCCAACTCAGACGAGTATTACCATTGTACTTAAGACGGCAGAAAATCCTAGCACCTAGAAAGAGTAATAATTGAGAAACAGACTATGGAATGGGCCAAGAGCTAATAGAAGAAAGAGTGACCAGGGCAGACTATATTCTAAAAATTATGGGATGGTACCGCCACCTATTGGTTAATCCTAACACCTATTATACTTAATACTAAGCATTAAGACATAAAATATGAAATCCTAGTGAAAAGATATATAAAATTACAGCCTATTAATGTTAATCCAACAAATGTAACTGACAGGACTATTTGGAATACTGACCATCTTAGATACAAAGGTTGGACAGAATAAAGGGAAATTCTTGCTAACTCAGACGAGTATTACGATTGTACTTAAGACGGCTGAAAATCCAAGCACCTAGAAAGAGTAATAATTGAGAAAAAGACTATGGAATAGGCCAAGAGCTAATAGAAGAAAGAGTGACCAGGGCAGACTATATTCTAAAAATTATGGGATGGTACCGCCACCATTGGTTAATCCTAAAACCTATTATACTTAAGACATAAAATATCAAATCCTAGTGAAAAGATATATAAAATTACAACCTATTAATGTTAATCCAACAAATGTAACTGACAGGACTATTAAGAATACGGACCATCTTAGAAACAAAAGAATAATAGATAAAGTTGGACAGAATAAAGGAAAATTCTGGCCAACTCAGACGAGTATTACCATTGTACTTAAGACGGCAGAAAATCCTAGCACCTAGAAAGAGTAATAATTGAGAAAAAGACTATGGAACAGGCCAAGAGCTAATAGAAGAAAGAGTGACCAGGGCAGACTATATTCTAAAAATTATGGGATGGTACCGCCACCTATTGGTTAATCCTAAAACCTATTATACTCAAGACATAAAATATGAAATCCTAGTGAAAAGATATATAAAATTACAGCCTATTAATGTTAATCCAACAAATTTAACTGACAGGACTATTTGGAATACTGACCATCTTAGATACAAAGGTTGGACAGAATAAAGGGAAATTCTTGCTAACTCAGACGAGTATTACCATTGTACTTAAGACGGCAGAAAATCCTAGCACCTAAAAGAGTAATAATTGAGAAACAGACTATGGAATGGGCCAAGAGCTAATAGAAGAAAGAGTGACCAGGGCAGACTATATTCTAAAAATTATGAGATTGTACCGCCACCTATTGGTTAATCCTAACACCTATTATACTTAATACTAAGCATTTAGACATAAAATATGAAATCCTAGTGAAAGATATATAAAATTACAGCCTATTAATGTTAATCCAACAAATGTAACTGACAGGACTATTTAGAATACGGACCATCTTAGAAATAAAAGAATAATAGATAAAGTTGGACAGAATAAAGGAAAATTCTGGCCAACTCAGACGAGTATTACCATTGTACTTAAGACGGCAGAAAATCCTAGCACCTAGAAAGAGTAATAATTGAGAAACAGACTCTGGAATGGGCCAAGAGCTAATAGAAGACAGAGTTACCAGGGCAGACTATATTCTAAAAATTATGGGATGGTACCGCCACCATTGGTTAATCCTAAAACCTATTATACTTAAGACATAAAATATGAAATCCTAGTGAAAAGATATATAAAATTACAACCTATTAATGTTAATCCAACAAATGTAACTGACAGGACTATTTAGAATACGGACCATCTTAGAAACAAAAGAATAATAGATAAAGTTGGACAGAATAAAGGAAAATTCTGGCCAACTCAGACGAGTATTACCATTGTACTTAAGACGGCAGAAAATCCTAGCACCTAGAAAGAGTAATAATTGAGAAACAGACTATGGAATGGGCCAAGAGCTAATAGAAGAAAGAGTGACCAGGGCAGACTATATTCTAAAAATTATGGGATGGTACCGCCACCTATTGGTTAATTCTAAAACCTATTATACTTAAGACATAAAATATGAAATCCTAGTGAAAAGATATTTAAAATTACAGCCTATTAATGTTAATCCAACAAATGTAACTGACAGGACTATTTAGAATACGGACCATCTTAGAAACAAAAGAATAATAGATAAAGTTGGACAGAATAAAGGAAAATTCTGGCCAACTCAGACGAGTATTACCATTGTACTTAAGACGGCAGAAAATCCTAGCACCTAGAAAGAGTAATAATTGAGAAACAGACTATGGAATGGGCCAAGAGCTAATAGAAGACAGAGTGACCAGGGAAGACTATATTCTAAAAATTATGGGATGGTACCGCCACCATTGGTTAATCCTAAAACCTATTATACTTAAGACATAAAATATGAAATCCTAGTGAAAAGATATATAAAATTACAACCTATTAATGTTAATCCAACAAATGTAACTGACAGGACTATTTAGAATACGGACCATCTTAGAAGCAAAAGAATAATAGATAAAGTTGGACAGAATAAAGGAAAATTCTGGCCAACTCAGACGAGTATTACCATTGTACTTAAGACGGCAGAAAATCCTAGCACCTAGAAAGAGTAATAATTGAGAAACAGACTCTGGAATGGGCCAAGAGCTAATAGAAGACAGAGTTACCAGGGCAGACTATATTCTAAAAATTATGGAATGGTACCGCCACCATTGGTTAATCCTAAAACCTATTATACTTAAGACATAAAATATGAAATCCTAGTGAAAAGATATATAAAATTACAACCTATTAATGTTAATCCAACAAATGTAACTGACAGGACTATTAAGAATACGGACCATCTTAGAAACAAAAGAATAATAGATAAAGTTGGACAGAATAAAGGAAAATTCTGGCCAACTCAGACGAGTATTACCATTGTACTTAAGACGGCAGAAAATCCTAGCACCTAGAAAGAGTAATAATTGAGAAAAAGACTATGGAATAGGCCAAGAGCTAATAGAAGAAAGAGTGACCAGGGCAGACTATATTCTAAAAATTATGGGATGGTACCGCCACCTATTGGTTAATCCTAAAACCTATTATACTCAAGACATAAAATATGAAATCCTAGTGAAAAGATATATAAAATTACAGCCTATTAATGTTAATCCAACAAATTTAACTGACAGGACTATTTGGAATACTGACCATCTTAGATACAAAGGTTGGACAGAATAAAGGGAAATTCTTGCTAACTCAGACGAGTATTACCATTGTACTTAAGACGGCAGAAAATCCTAGCACCTAAAAGAGTAATAATTGAGAAACAGACTATGGAATGGGCCAAGAACTAATAGAAGAAAGAGTGACCAGGGCAGACTATATTCTAAAAATTATGAGATGGTACCGCCACCTATTGGTTAATCCTAACACCTATTATACTTAATACTAAGCATTTAGACATAAAATATGAAATCCTAGTGAAAGATATATAAAATTACAGCCTATTAATGTTAATCCAACAAATGTAACTGACAGGACTATTTAGAATACGGACCATCTTAGAAATAAAAGAATAATAGATAAAGTTGGACAGAATAAAGGAAAATTCTGGCCAACTCAGACGAGTATTACCATTGTACTTAAGACGGCAGAAAATCCTAGCACCTAGAAAGAGTAATAATTGAGAAACAGACTCTGGAATGGGCCAAGAGCTAATAGAAGACAGAGTGACCAGGGCAGACTATATTCTAAAAATTATGGGATGGTACCGCCACCTATTGGTTAATTCTAAAACCTATTATACTTAAGACATAAAATATGAAATCCTAGTGAAAAGATATTTAAAATTACAGCCTATTAATGTTAATCCAACAAATGTAACTGACAGGACTATTTAGAATACGGACCATCTTAGAAACAAAAGAATAATAGATAAAGTTGGACAGAATAAAGGAAAATTCTGGCCAACTCAGACGAGTATTACCATTGTACTTAAGACGGCAGAAAATCCTAGCACCTAGAAAGAGTAATAATTGAGAAACAGACTATGGAATGGGCCAAGAGCTAATAGAAGACAGAGTGACCAGGGCAGACTATATTCTAAAAATTATGGGATGGTACCGCCACCATTGGTTAATCCTAAAACCTATTATACTTAAGACATAAAATATGAAATCCTAGTGAAAAGATATATAAAATTACAACCTATTAATGTTAATCCAACAAATGTAACTGACAGGACTATTTAGAATACGGACCATCTTAGAAGCAAAAGAATAATAGATAAAGTTGGACAGAATAAAGGAAAATTCTGGCCAACTCAGACGAGTATTACCATTGTACTTAAGACGGCAGAAAATCCTAGCACCTAGAAAGAGTAATAATTGAGAAACAGACTCTGGAATGGGCCAAGAGCTAATAGAAGACAGAGTTACCAGGGCAGACTATATTCTAAAAATTATGGGATGGTACCGCCACCATTGGTTAATCCTAAAACCTATTATACTTAAGACATAAAATATGAAATCCTAGTGAAAAGATATATAAAATTACAACCTATTAATGTTAATCCAACAAATGTAACTGACAGGACTATTTAGAATACGGACCATCTTAGAAACAAAAGAATAATAGATAAAGTTGGACAGAATAAAGGAAAATTCTGGCCAACTCAGACGAGTATTACCATTGTACTTAAGACGGCAGAAAATCCTAGCACCTAGAAAGAGTAATAATTGAGAAACAGACTATGGAATGGGCCAAGAGCTAATAGAAGACAGAGTTACCAGGGCAGACTATATTCTAAAAATTATGGAATGGTACCGCCACCATTGGTTAATCCTAAAACCTATTATACTTAAGACATAAAATATGAAATCCTAGTGAAAAGATATATAAAATTACAACCTATTAATGTTAATCCAACAAATGTAACTGACAGGACTATTAAGAATACGGACCATCTTAGAAACAAAAGAATAATAGATAAAGTTGGACAGAATAAAGGAAAATTCTGGCCAACTCAGACGAGTATTACCATTGTACTTAAGACGGCAGAAAATCCTAGCACCTAGAAAGAGTAATAATTGAGAAAAAGACTATGGAATAGGCCAAGAGCTAATAGAAGAAAGAGTGACCAGGGCAGACTATATTCTAAAAATTATGGGATGGTACCGCCACCTATTGGTTAATCCTAAAACCTATTATACTCAAGACATAAAATATGAAATCCTAGTGAAAAGATATATAAAATTACAGCCTATTAATGTTAATCCAACAAATTTAACTGACAGGACTATTTGGAATACTGACCATCTTAGATACAAAGGTTGGACAGAATAAAGGGAAATTCTTGCTAACTCAGACGAGTATTACCATTGTACTTAAGACGGCAGAAAATCCTAGCACCTAAAAGAGTAATAATTGAGAAACAGACTATGGAATGGGCCAAGAACTAATAGAAGAAAGAGTGACCAGGGCAGACTATATTCTAAAAATTATGAGATGGTACCGCCACCTATTGGTTAATCCTAACACCTATTATACTTAATACTAAGCATTTAGACATAAAATATGAAATCCTAGTGAAAGATATATAAAATTACAGCCTATTAATGTTAATCCAACAAATGTAACTGACAGGACTATTTAGAATACGGACCATCTTAGAAATAAAAGAATAATAGATAAAGTTGGACAGAATAAAGGAAAATTCTGGCCAACTCAGACGAGTATTACCATTGTACTTAAGACGGCAGAAAATCCTAGCACCTAGAAAGAGTAATAATTGAGAAACAGACTCTGGAATGGGCCAAGAGCTAATAGAAGACAGAGTGACCAGGGCAGACTATATTCTAAAAATTATGGGATGGTACCGCCACCTATTGGTTAATTCTAAAACCTATTATACTTAAGACATAAAATATGAAATCCTAGTGAAAAGATATTTAAAATTACAGCCTATTAATGTTAATCCAACAAATGTAACTGACAGGACTATTTAGAATACGGACCATCTTAGAAACAAAAGAATAATAGATAAAGTTGGACAGAATAAAGGAAAATTCTGGCCAACTCAGACGAGTATTACCATTGTACTTAAGACGGCAGAAAATCCTAGCACCTAGAAAGAGTAATAATTGAGAAACAGACTATGGAATGGGCCAAGAGCTAATAGAAGACAGAGTGACCAGGGCAGACTATATTCTAAAAATTATGGGATGGTACCGCCACCATTGGTTAATCCTAAAACCTATTATACTTAAGACATAAAATATGAAATCCTAGTGAAAAGATATATAAAATTACAACCTATTAATGTTAATCCAACAAATGTAACTGACAGGACTATTTAGAATACGGACCATCTTAGAAGCAAAAGAATAATAGATAAAGTTGGACAGAATAAAGGAAAATTCTGGCCAACTCAGACGAGTATTACCATTGTACTTAAGACGGCAGAAAATCCTAGCACCTAGAAAGAGTAATAATTGAGAAACAGACTCTGGAATGGGCCAAGAGCTAATAGAAGACAGAGTTACCAGGGCAGACTATATTCTAAAAATTATGGGATGGTACCGCCACCATTGGTTAATCCTAAAACCTATTATACTTAAGACATAAAATATGAAATCCTAGTGAAAAGATATATAAAATTACAACCTATTAATGTTAATCCAACAAATGTAACTGACAGGACTATTTAGAATACGGACCATCTTAGAAACAAAAGAATAATAGATAAAGTTGGACAGAATAAAGGAAAATTCTGGCCAACTCAGACGAGTATTACCATTGTACTTAAGACGGCAGAAAATCCTAGCACCTAGAAAGAGTAATAATTGAGAAACAGACTATGGAATGGGCCAAGAGCTAATAGAAGAAAGAGTGACCAGGGCAGACTATATTCTAAAAATTATGGGATGGTACCGCCACCTATTGGTTAATTCTAAAACCTATTATACTTAAGACATAAAATATGAAATCCTAGTGAAAAGATATTTAAAATTACAGCCTATTAATGTTAATCCAACAGATGTAACTGACAGGACTATTTAGAATACGGACCATCTTAGAAACAAAAGAATAATAGATAAAGTTGGACAGAATAAAGGAAAATTCTGGCCAACTCAGACGAGTATTACCATTGTACTTAAGACGGCAGAAAATCCTAGCACCTAGAAAGAGTAATAATTGAGAAACAGACTATGGAATGGGCCAAGAGCTAATAGAAGACAGAGTGACCAGGGCAGACTATATTCTAAAAATTATGGGATGGTACCGCCACCATTGGTTAATCCTAAAACCTATTATACTTAAGACATAAAATATGAAATCCTAGTGAAAAGATATATAAAATTACAACCTATTAATGTTAATCCAACAAATGTAACTGACAGGACTATTTAGAATACGGACCATCTTAGAAACAAAAGAATAATAGATAAAGTTGGACAGAATAAAGGAAAATTCTGGCCAACTCAGACGAGTATTACCATTGTACTTAAGACGGCAGAAAATCCTAGCACCTAGAAAGAGTAATAATTGAGAAACAGACTATGGAATGGGCCAAGAGCTAATAGAAGACAGAGTTACCAGGGCAGACTATATTCTAAAAATTATGGAATGGTACCGCCACCATTGGTTAATCCTAAAACCTATTATACTTAAGACATAAAATATGAAATCCTAGTGAAAAGATATATAAAATTACAACCTATTAATGTTAATCCAACAAATGTAACTGACAGGACTATTAAGAATACGGACCATCTTAGAAACAAAAGAATAATAGATAAAGTTGGACAGAATAAAGGAAAATTCTGGCCAACTCAGACGAGTATTACCATTGTACTTAAGACGGCAGAAAATCCTAGCACCTAGAAAGAGTAATAATTGAGAAAAAGACTATGGAATAGGCCAAGAGCTAATAGAAGAAAGAGTGACCAGGGCAGACTATATTCTAAAAATTATGGGATGGTACCGCCACCTATTGGTTAATCCTAAAACCTATTATACTCAAGACATAAAATATGAAATCCTAGTGAAAAGATATATAAAATTACAGCCTATTAATGTTAATCCAACAAATTTAACTGACAGGACTATTTGGAATACTGACCATCTTAGATACAAAGGTTGGACAGAATAAAGGGAAATTCTTGCTAACTCAGACGAGTATTACCATTGTACTTAAGACGGCAGAAAATCCTAGCACCTAAAAGAGTAATAATTGAGAAACAGACTATGGAATGGGCCAAGAACTAATAGAAGAAAGAGTGACCAGGGCAGACTATATTCTAAAAATTATGAGATGGTACCGCCACCTATTGGTTAATCCTAACACCTATTATACTTAATACTAAGCATTTAGACATAAAATATGAAATCCTAGTGAAAGATATATAAAATTACAGCCTATTAATGTTAATCCAACAAATGTAACTGACAGGACTATTTAGAATACGGACCATCTTAGAAATAAAAGAATAATAGATAAAGTTGGACAGAATAAAGGAAAATTCTGGCCAACTCAGACGAGTATTACCATTGTACTTAAGACGGCAGAAAATCCTAGCACCTAGAAAGAGTAATAATTGAGAAACAGACTCTGGAATGGGCCAAGAGCTAATAGAAGACAGAGTGACCAGGGCAGACTATATTCTAAAAATTATGGGATGGTACCGCCACCTATTGGTTAATTCTAAAACCTATTATACTTAAGACATAAAATATGAAATCCTAGTGAAAAGATATTTAAAATTACAGCCTATTAATGTTAATCCAACAAATGTAACTGACAGGACTATTTAGAATACGGACCATCTTAGAAACAAAAGAATAATAGATAAAGTTGGACAGAATAAAGGAAAATTCTGGCCAACTCAGACGAGTATTACCATTGTACTTAAGACGGCAGAAAATCCTAGCACCTAGAAAGAGTAATAATTGAGAAACAGACTATGGAATGGGCCAAGAGCTAATAGAAGACAGAGTGACCAGGGCAGACTATATTCTAAAAATTATGGGATGGTACCGCCACCATTGGTTAATCCTAAAACCTATTATACTTAAGACATAAAATATGAAATCCTAGTGAAAAGATATATAAAATTACAACCTATTAATGTTAATCCAACAAATGTAACTGACAGGACTATTTAGAATACGGACCATCTTAGAAGCAAAAGAATAATAGATAAAGTTGGACAGAATAAAGGAAAATTCTGGCCAACTCAGACGAGTATTACCATTGTACTTAAGACGGCAGAAAATCCTAGCACCTAGAAAGAGTAATAATTGAGAAACAGACTCTGGAATGGGCCAAGAGCTAATAGAAGACAGAGTTACCAGGGCAGACTATATTCTAAAAATTATGGGATGGTACCGCCACCATTGGTTAATCCTAAAACCTATTATACTTAAGACATAAAATATGAAATCCTAGTGAAAAGATATATAAAATTACAACCTATTAATGTTAATCCAACAAATGTAACTGACAGGACTATTTAGAATACGGACCATCTTAGAAACAAAAGAATAATAGATAAAGTTGGACAGAATAAAGGAAAATTCTGGCCAACTCAGACGAGTATTACCATTGTACTTAAGACGGCAGAAAATCCTAGCACCTAGAAAGAGTAATAATTGAGAAACAGACTATGGAATGGGCCAAGAGCTAATAGAAGAAAGAGTGACCAGGGCAGACTATATTCTAAAAATTATGGGATGGTACCGCCACCTATTGGTTAATTCTAAAACCTATTATACTTAAGACATAAAATATGAAATCCTAGTGAAAAGATATTTAAAATTACAGCCTATTAATGTTAATCCAACAGATGTAACTGACAGGACTATTTAGAATACGGACCATCTTAGAAACAAAAGAATAATAGATAAAGTTGGACAGAATAAAGGAAAATTCTGGCCAACTCAGACGAGTATTACCATTGTACTTAAGACGGCAGAAAATCCTAGCACCTAGAAAGAGTAATAATTGAGAAACAGACTATGGAATGGGCCAAGAGCTAATAGAAGACAGAGTGACCAGGGCAGACTATATTCTAAAAATTATGGGATGGTACCGCCACCATTGGTTAATCCTAAAACCTATTATACTTAAGACATAAAATATGAAATCCTAGTGAAAAGATATATAAAATTACAACCTATTAATGTTAATCCAACAAATGTAACTGACAGGACTATTTAGAATACGGACCATCTTAGAAACAAAAGAATAATAGATAAAGTTGGACAGAATAAAGGAAAATTCTGGCCAACTCAGACGAGTATTACCATTGTACTTAAGACGGCAGAAAATCCTAGCACCTAGAAAGAGTAATAATTGAGAAACAGACTATGGAATGGGCCAAGAGCTAATAGAAGACAGAGTTACCAGGGCAGACTATATTCTAAAAATTATGGAATGGTACCGCCACCATTGGTTAATCCTAAAACCTATTATACTTAAGACATAAAATATGAAATCCTAGTGAAAAGATATATAAAATTACAACCTATTAATGTTAATCCAACAAATGTAACTGACAGGACTATTAAGAATACGGACCATCTTAGAAACAAAAGAATAATAGATAAAGTTGGACAGAATAAAGGAAAATTCTGGCCAACTCAGACGAGTATTACCATTGTACTTAAGACGGCAGAAAATCCTAGCACCTAGAAAGAGTAATAATTGAGAAAAAGACTATGGAATAGGCCAAGAGCTAATAGAAGAAAGAGTGACCAGGGCAGACTATATTCTAAAAATTATGGGATGGTACCGCCACCTATTGGTTAATCCTAAAACCTATTATACTCAAGACATAAAATATGAAATCCTAGTGAAAAGATATATAAAATTACAGCCTATTAATGTTAATCCAACAAATTTAACTGACAGGACTATTTGGAATACTGACCATCTTAGATACAAAGGTTGGACAGAATAAAGGGAAATTCTTGCTAACTCAGACGAGTATTACCATTGTACTTAAGACGGCAGAAAATCCTAGCACCTAAAAGAGTAATAATTGAGAAACAGACTATGGAATGGGCCAAGAACTAATAGAAGAAAGAGTGACCAGGGCAGACTATATTCTAAAAATTATGAGATGGTACCGCCACCTATTGGTTAATCCTAACACCTATTATACTTAATACTAAGCATTTAGACATAAAATATGAAATCCTAGTGAAAGATATATAAAATTACAGCCTATTAATGTTAATCCAACAAATGTAACTGACAGGACTATTTAGAATACGGACCATCTTAGAAATAAAAGAATAATAGATAAAGTTGGACAGAATAAAGGAAAATTCTGGCCAACTCAGACGAGTATTACCATTGTACTTAAGACGGCAGAAAATCCTAGCACCTAGAAAGAGTAATAATTGAGAAACAGACTCTGGAATGGGCCAAGAGCTAATAGAAGACAGAGTGACCAGGGCAGACTATATTCTAAAAATTATGGGATGGTACCGCCACCTATTGGTTAATTCTAAAACCTATTATACTTAAGACATAAAATATGAAATCCTAGTGAAAAGATATTTAAAATTACAGCCTATTAATGTTAATCCAACAAATGTAACTGACAGGACTATTTAGAATACGGACCATCTTAGAAACAAAAGAATAATAGATAAAGTTGGACAGAATAAAGGAAAATTCTGGCCAACTCAGACGAGTATTACCATTGTACTTAAGACGGCAGAAAATCCTAGCACCTAGAAAGAGTAATAATTGAGAAACAGACTATGGAATGGGCCAAGAGCTAATAGAAGACAGAGTGACCAGGGCAGACTATATTCTAAAAATTATGGGATGGTACCGCCACCATTGGTTAATCCTAAAACCTATTATACTTAAGACATAAAATATGAAATCCTAGTGAAAAGATATATAAAATTACAACCTATTAATGTTAATCCAACAAATGTAACTGACAGGACTATTTAGAATACGGACCATCTTAGAAGCAAAAGAATAATAGATAAAGTTGGACAGAATAAAGGAAAATTCTGGCCAACTCAGACGAGTATTACCATTGTACTTAAGACGGCAGAAAATCCTAGCACCTAGAAAGAGTAATAATTGAGAAACAGACTCTGGAATGGGCCAAGAGCTAATAGAAGACAGAGTTACCAGGGCAGACTATATTCTAAAAATTATGGGATGGTACCGCCACCATTGGTTAATCCTAAAACCTATTATACTTAAGACATAAAATATGAAATCCTAGTGAAAAGATATATAAAATTACAACCTATTAATGTTAATCCAACAAATGTAACTGACAGGACTATTTAGAATACGGACCATCTTAGAAACAAAAGAATAATAGATAAAGTTGGACAGAATAAAGGAAAATTCTGGCCAACTCAGACGAGTATTACCATTGTACTTAAGACGGCAGAAAATCCTAGCACCTAGAAAGAGTAATAATTGAGAAACAGACTATGGAATGGGCCAAGAGCTAATAGAAGAAAGAGTGACCAGGGCAGACTATATTCTAAAAATTATGGGATGGTACCGCCACCTATTGGTTAATTCTAAAACCTATTATACTTAAGACATAAAATATGAAATCCTAGTGAAAAGATATTTAAAATTACAGCCTATTAATGTTAATCCAACAGATGTAACTGACAGGACTATTTAGAATACGGACCATCTTAGAAACAAAAGAATAATAGATAAAGTTGGACAGAATAAAGGAAAATTCTGGCCAACTCAGACGAGTATTACCATTGTACTTAAGACGGCAGAAAATCCTAGCACCTAGAAAGAGTAATAATTGAGAAACAGACTATGGAATGGGCCAAGAGCTAATAGAAGACAGAGTGACCAGGGCAGACTATATTCTAAAAATTATGGGATGGTACCGCCACCATTGGTTAATCCTAAAACCTATTATACTTAAGACATAAAATATGAAATCCTAGTGAAAAGATATATAAAATTACAACCTATTAATGTTAATCCAACAAATGTAACTGACAGGACTATTTAGAATACGGACCATCTTAGAAGCAAAAGAATAATAGATAAAGTTGGACAGAATAAAGGAAAATTCTGGCCAACTCAGACGAGTATTACCATTGTACTTAAGACGGCAGAAAATCCTAGCACCTAGAAAGAGTAATAATTGAGAAACAGACTCTGGAATGGGCCAAGAGCTAATAGAAGACAGAGTTACCAGGGCAGACTATATTCTAAAAATTATGGGATGGTACCGCCACCATTGGTTAATCCTAAAACCTATTATACTTAAGACATAAAATATGAAATCCTAGTGAAAAGATATATAAAATTACAACCTATTAATGTTAATCCAACAAATGTAACTGACAGGACTATTAAGAATACGGACCATCTTAGAAACAAAAGAATAATAGATAAAGTTGGACAGAATAAAGGAAAATTCTGGCCAACTCAGACGAGTATTACCATTGTTCTTAAGACGGCAGAAAATCCTAGCACCTAGAAAGAGTAATAATTGAGAAAAAGACTATGGAATAGGCCAAGAGCTAATAGAAGAAAGAGTGACCAGGGCAGACTATATTCTAAAAATTATGGGATGGTACCGCCACCTATTGGTTAATCCTAAAACCTATTATACTCAAGACATAAAATATGAAATCCTAGTGAAAAGATATATAAAATTACAGCCTATTAATGTTAATCCAACAAATTTAACTGACAGGACTATTTGGAATACTGACCATCTTAGATACAAAGGTTGGACAGAATAAAGGGAAATTCTTGCTAACTCAGACGAGTATTACCATTGTACTTAAGTCGGCAGAAAATCCTAGCACCTAAAAGAGTAATAATTGAGAAACAGACTATGGAATGGGCCAAGAGCTAATAGAAGAAAGAGTGACCAGGGCAGACTATATTCTAAAAATTATGAGATGGTACCGCCACCTATTGGTTAATCCTAACACCTATTATACTTAATACTAAGCATTTAGACATAAAATATGAAATCCTAGTGAAAGATATATAAAATTACAGCCTATTAATGTTAATCCAACAAATGTAACTGACAGGACTATTTAGAATACGGACCATCTTAGAAATAAAAGAATAATAGATAAAGTTGGACAGAATAAAGGAAAATTCTGGCCAACTCAGACGAGTATTACCATTGTACTTAAGACGGCAGAAAATCCTAGCACCTAGAAAGAGTAATAATTGAGAAACAGACTCTGGAATGGGCCAAGAGCTAATAGAAGACAGAGTGACCAGGGCAGACTATATTCTAAAAATTATGGGATGGTACCGCCACCATTGGTTAATCCTAAAACCTATTATACTTAAGACATAAAATATGAAATCCTAGTGAAAAGATATATAAAATTACAACCTATTAATGTTAATCCAACAAATGTAACTGACAGGACTATTTAGAATACGGACCATCTTGAAAACAAAAGAATAATAGATAAAGTTGGACAGAATAAAGGAAAATTCTGGCCAACTCAGACGAGTATTACCATTGTACTTAAGACGGCAGAAAATCCTAGCACCTAGAAAGAGTAATAATTGAGAAACAGACTATGGAATGGGCCAAGAGCTAATAGAAGAAAGAGTGACCAGGGCAGACTATATTCTAAAAATTATGGGATGGTACCGCCACCTATTGGTTAATTCTAAAACCTATTATACTTAAGACATAAAATATGAAATCCTAGTGAAAAGATATTTAAAATTACAGCCTATTAATCTTAATCCAACAAATGTAACTGACAGGACTATTTAGAATACGGACCATCTTAGAAACAAAAGAATAATAGATAAAGTTGGACAGAATAAAGGAAAATTCTGGCCAACTCAGACGAGTATTACCATTGTACTTAAGACGGCAGAAAATCCTAGCACCTAGAAAGAGTAATAATTGAGAAACAGACTATGGAATGGGCCAAGAGCTAATAGAAGACAGAGTGACCAGGGCAGACTATATTCTAAAAATTATGGGATGGTACCGCCACCATTGGTTAATCCTAAAACCTATTATACTTAAGACATAAAATATGAAATCCTAGTGAAAAGATATATAAAATTACAACCTATTAATGTTAATCCAACAAATGTAACTGACAGGACTATTTAGAATACGGACCATCTTAGAAGCAAAAGAATAATAGATAAAGTTGGACAGAATAAAGGAAAATTCTGGCCAACTCAGACGAGTATTACCATTGTACTTAAGACGGCAGAAAATCCTAGCACCTAGAAAGAGTAATAATTGAGAAACAGACTATGGAATGGGCCAAGAGCTAATAGAAGACAGAGTGACCAGGGCAGACTATATTCTAAAAATTATGGGATGGTACCGCCACCATTGGTTAATCCTAAAACCTATTATACTTAAGACATAAAATATGAAATCCTAGTGAAAAGATATATAAAATTACAACCTATTAATGTTAATCCAACAAATGTAACTGACAGGACTATTTAGAATACGGACCATCTTAGAAACAAAAGAATAATAGATAAAGTTGGACAGAATAAAGGAAAATTCTGGCCAACTCAGACGAGTATTACCATTGTACTTAAGACGGCAGAAAATCCTAGCACCTAGAAAGAGTAATAATTGAGAAACAGACTATGGAATGGGCCAAGAGCTAATAGAAGAAAGAGTGACCAGGGCAGACTATATTCTAAAAATTATGGGATGGTACCGCCACCTATTGGTTAATTCTAAAACCTATTATACTTAAGACATAAAATATGAAATCCTAGTGAAAAGATATTTAAAATTACAGCCTATTAATGTTAATCCAACAAATGTAACTGACAGGACTATAGAGAATACAGACCATCTTAGAAACAAAAGAATAATAGATAAAGCTGGACAGAATAAAGGGAATTTCTGGCCAACTCAGACGAGTATTACCATTGTACTTAAGACGGCAGAAAATCCTAACTCCTAGAGATCCTATGCATCCTATCCTAAAGAGACTATGCAACGGAACACCTGCTAATGGAAAATTAGGGAACAGGGCTAACTATATTCTAAAAATTGGGAGAGAGTACCGCCACCTAGCAAATGAAGAATAATGGCCTATTGGACTTAACACTAATCACTATGACATAAAATATAAAATCCTAGTGAGAAGATATATACAATAACAGCATATTAATGTTAACCCAACAAATGTAACAGACAGCACTATTTGGAATACTGACCATCTTAGATACAAAGGTTGGACAGAATAAAGGGAAATTCTTGCTAACTCAGACGAGTATTACCATTCCTAACAAAATCCTAGCACCTAGAAAGAGTAATAATTGAGAAAAAGACTATGGAATAGGCCAAGAGCTAATAGAAGAAAGAGTGACCAGGGCAGACTATATTCTAAAAATTATGGGATGGTACCGCCACCTATTGGTTAATCCTAAAACCTATTATACTCAAGACATAAAATATGAAATCCTAGTGAAAAGATATATAAAATTACAGCCTATTAATGTTAATCCAACAAATTTAACTGACAGGACTATTTGGAATACTGACCATCTTAGATACAAAGGTTGGACAGAATAAAGGGAAATTCTTGCTAACTCAGACGAGTATTACCATTGTACTTAAGTCGGCAGAAAATCCTAGCACCTAAAAGAGTAATAATTGAGAAACAGACTATGGAATGGGCCAAGAGCTAATAGAAGAAAGAGTGACCAGGGCAGACTATATTCTAAAAATTATGAGATGGTACCGCCACCTATTGGTTAATCCTAACACCTATTATACTTAATACTAAGCATTTAGACATAAAATATGAAATCCTAGTGAAAGATATATAAAATTACAGCCTATTAATGTTAATCCAACAAATGTAACTGACAGGACTATTTAGAATACGGACCATCTTAGAAATAAAAGAATAATAGATAAAGTTGGACAGAATAAAGGAAAATTCTGGCCAACTCAGACGAGTATTACCATTGTACTTAAGACGGCAGAAAATCCTAGCACCTAGAAAGAGTAATAATTGAGAAACAGACTCTGGAATGGGCCAAGAGCTAATAGAAGACAGAGTGACCAGGGCAGACTATATTCTAAAAATTATGGGATGGTACCGCCACCATTGGTTAATCCTAAAACCTATTATACTTAAGACATAAAATATGAAATCCTAGTGAAAAGATATATAAAATTACAACCTATTAATGTTAATCCAACAAATGTAACTGACAGGACTATTTAGAATACGGACCATCTTGAAAACAAAAGAATAATAGATAAAGTTGGACAGAATAAAGGAAAATTCTGGCCAACTCAGACGAGTATTACCATTGTACTTAAGACGGCAGAAAATCCTAGCACCTAGAAAGAGTAATAATTGAGAAACAGACTATGGAATGGGCCAAGAGCTAATAGAAGAAAGAGTGACCAGGGCAGACTATATTCTAAAAATTATGGGATGGTACCGCCACCTATTGGTTAATTCTAAAACCTATTATACTTAAGACATAAAATATGAAATCCTAGTGAAAAGATATTTAAAATTACAGCCTATTAATCTTAATCCAACAAATGTAACTGACAGGACTATTTAGAATACGGACCATCTTAGAAACAAAAGAATAATAGATAAAGTTGGACAGAATAAAGGAAAATTCTGGCCAACTCAGACGAGTATTACCATTGTACTTAAGACGGCAGAAAATCCTAGCACCTAGAAAGAGTAATAATTGAGAAACAGACTATGGAATGGGCCAAGAGCTAATAGAAGACAGAGTGACCAGGGCAGACTATATTCTAAAAATTATGGGATGGTACCGCCACCATTGGTTAATCCTAAAACCTATTATACTTAAGACATAAAATATGAAATCCTAGTGAAAAGATATATAAAATTACAACCTATTAATGTTAATCCAACAAATGTAACTGACAGGACTATTTAGAATACGGACCATCTTAGAAGCAAAAGAATAATAGATAAAGTTGGACAGAATAAAGGAAAATTCTGGCCAACTCAGACGAGTATTACCATTGTACTTAAGACGGCAGAAAATCCTAGCACCTAGAAAGAGTAATAATTGAGAAACAGACTATGGAATGGGCCAAGAGCTAATAGAAGACAGAGTGACCAGGGCAGACTATATTCTAAAAATTATGGGATGGTACCGCCACCATTGGTTAATCCTAAAACCTATTATACTTAAGACATAAAATATGAAATCCTAGTGAAAAGATATATAAAATTACAACCTATTAATGTTAATCCAACAAATGTAACTGACAGGACTATTTAGAATACGGACCATCTTAGAAACAAAAGAATAATAGATAAAGTTGGACAGAATAAAGGAAAATTCTGGCCAACTCAGACGAGTATTACCATTGTACTTAAGACGGCAGAAAATCCTAGCACCTAGAAAGAGTAATAATTGAGAAACAGACTATGGAATGGGCCAAGAGCTAATAGAAGAAAGAGTGACCAGGGCAGACTATATTCTAAAAATTATGGGATGGTACCGCCACCTATTGGTTAATTCTAAAACCTATTATACTTAAGACATAAAATATGAAATCCTAGTGAAAAGATATTTAAAATTACAGCCTATTAATGTTAATCCAACAAATGTAACTGACAGGACTATAGAGAATACAGACCATCTTAGAAACAAAAGAATAATAGATAAAGCTGGACAGAATAAAGGGAATTTCTGGCCAACTCAGACGAGTATTACCATTGTACTTAAGACGGCAGAAAATCCTAACTCCTAGAGATCCTATGCATCCTATCCTAAAGAGACTATGCAACGGAACACCTGCTAATGGAAAATTAGGGAACAGGGCTAACTATATTCTAAAAATTGGGAGAGAGTACCGCCACCTAGCAAATGAAGAATAATGGCCTATTGGACTTAACACTAATCACTATGACATAAAATATAAAATCCTAGTGAGAAGATATATACAATAACAGCATATTAATGTTAACCCAACAAATGTAACAGACAGCACTATTTGGAATACTGACCATCTTAGATACAAAGGTTGGACAGAATAAAGGGAAATTCTTGCTAACTCAGACGAGTATTACCATTCCTAACAAAATCCTAGCACCTAGAAAGAGTAATAATTGAGAAACAGACTATGGAATGGGCCAAGAGCTAATAGAAGAAAGAGTGACCAGGGCAGACTATATTCTAAAAATTATGGGATGGTACCGCCACCTATTGGTTAATCCTAAAACCTATTATACTTAAGACATAATATATGAAATCCTAGTGGAAAGTTTTTTAAAATTACAGCCTATTAATGTTAATCCAACAAATGTAACTGACAGGACTATTTGGAATACTGACCATCTTAGAAACAAAAGAATAATAGATAAAGTTGGACAGAATAAAGGGAAATTCTTGCTAACTCAGACGAATATTACTATTGTACTTAAGACGGCAGAAAATCCTAGCACCTAGAAAGAGTAATAATTGAGAAACAGACTATGGAATGGGCCAAGAGCTAATAGAAGAAAGAGTGACCAGGGCAGACTATATTCTAAAAATTATGGGATGGTACCGCCACCTATTGGTTAATCCTAACACCTATTATTCTTAATACTAAGCATTAAGACATAAAATAGGAAATCCTAGTGAAAATATATATAAAATTACAGCCTATTAATGTTAACCCAACAAATGTACCTGACAGGACTATTTGGAATTCTGACCATCTTAGAAACAAAAGAATAATAGATAAAGTTGGACAGAATAAAGGGAAATTCTTGCTAACTCAGACGAGTATTACGATTGTACTTAAGACGGCAGAAAATCCTAGCACCTAGAAAGAGTAATAATTGAGAAACAGACTATGGAATGGGCCAAGAGCTAATAGAAGAAAGAGTGACCAGGGCAGACTATATTCTAAAAATTATGAGATGGTACCGCCACCTATTGGTTAATCCTAAAGCCTATTATACTTAAGACATAAAATATGAAATCCTAGTGAAAAGATATTTAAAATTACAGCCTATTAATGTTAATCCAACAAATGTAACTGACAGGACTATTTAGAATACAGACCATCTTAGAAACAAAAGAATAATAGATAAAGCTGGACAGAATAAAGGGAATTTCTGGCCAACTCAGACGAGTATTACCATTGTACTTAAGACGGCAGAAAATCCTAACTCCTAGAGATCCTATGCATCCTATCCTAAAGAGACTATGCAACGGAACACCTGCTAATAGAAAATTAGGAAACAGGGCTAACTATATTCTAAAAATTGGGAGAGAGTACCGCCACCTAGCAAATGAAGAATAATGGCCTATTGGACTTAACACTAATCACTATGACATAAAATATAAAATCCTAGTGAGAAGATATATACAATAACAGCATATTAATGTTAACCCAACAAATGTAACAGACAGCACTATTTGGAATACTGACCATCTTAGATACAAAGGTTGGACAGAATAAAGGGAAATTCTTGCTAACTCAGACGAGTATTACCATTCCTAACAAAATCCTAGCACCTAGAAAGAGTAATAATTGAGAAACAGACTATGGAATGGGCCAAGAGCTAATAGAAGAAAGAGTGACCAGGGCAGACTATATTCTAAAAATTATGGGATGGTACCGCCACCTATTGGTTAATCCTAAAACCTATTATACTTAAGACATAAAATATGAAATCCTAGTGAAAAGATATTTAAAATTACAGCCTATTAATGTTAATCCAACAAATGTAACTGACAGGACTATTTGGAATACTGACCATCTTAGAAACAAAAGAATAATAGATAAAGTTGGACAGAATAAAGGGAAATTCTTGCTAACTCAGACGAATATTACCATTGTACTTAAGACGGCAGAAAATCCTAACTCCTAGAAAGAGTAATAATTGAGAAACAGACTATGGAATGGGCCAAGAGCTAATAGAAGAAAGAGTGACCAGGGCAGACTATATTCTAAAAATTATGGGATGGTACCGCCACCTATTGGTTAATCCTAACACCTATTATACTTAATACTAAGCATTAAGACATAAAATATGAAATCCTAGTGAAAAGATATATAAAATTACAGCCTATTAATGTTAATCCAACAAATGTAACTGACAGGACTATTTGGAATACTGACCATCTTAGATACAAAGGTTGGACAGAATAAAGGGTAATTCTTGCTAACTCAGACGAGTATTACGATTGTACTTAAGACGGCTGAAAATCCAAGCACCTAGAAAGAGTAATAATTGAGAAAAAGACTATGGAATAGGCCAAGAGCTAATAGAAGAAAGAGTGACCAGGGCAGACTATATTCTAAAAATTATGGGATGGTACCGCCACCTATTGGTTAATCCTAAAACCTATTATACTCAAGACATAAAATATGAAATCCTAGTGAAAAGATATATAAAATTACAGCCTATTAATGTTAATCCAACAAATTTAACTGACAGGACTATTTGGAATACTGACCATCTTAGATACAAAGGTTGGACAGAATAAAGGGAAATTCTTGCTAACTCTGACGAGTATTACCATTGTACTTATGACGGCAGAAAATCCTAGCACCTAAAAGAGTAATAATTGAGAAACAGACTATGGAATGGGCCAAGAGCTAATAGAAGAAAGAGTGACCAGGGCAGACTATATTCTAAAAATTATGAGATGGTACCGCCACCTATTGGTTAATCCTAACACCTATTATACTTAATACTAAGCATTTAGACATAAAATATGAAATCCTAGTGAAAGATATATAAAATTACAGCCTATTAATGTTAATCCAACAAATGTCACTGACAGGACTATTTAGAATACGGACCATCTTAGAAACAAAAGAATAATAGATAAAGTTGGACAGAATAAAGGAAAATTCTGGCCAACTCAGACGAGTATTACCATTGTACTTAAGACGGCAGAAAATCCTAGCACCTAGAAAGAGTAATAATTGAGAAACAGACTATGGAATGGGCCAAGAACTAATAGAAGACAGAGGGACCAGGGCAGACTATATTCTAAAAATTATGGGATGGTACCGCCACCATTGGTTAATCCTAAAACCTATTATACTTAAGACATAAAATATGAAATCCTAGTGAAAAGATATTTAAAATTACAGCCTATTAATGTTAATCCAACAAATGTAACTGACAGGACTATTTAGAATACAGACCATCTTAGAAACAAAAGAATAATAGATAAAGCTGGACAGAATAAAGGGAATTTCTGGCCAACTCAGACGAGTATTACCATTGTACTTAAGACGGCAGAAAATCCTAACTCCTAGAGATCCTATGCATCCTATCCTAAAGAGACTATGCAACGGAGAACCTGCTAATAGAAAATTAGGGAACAGGACTAACTATATTCTAAAAATTGGGAGAGAGTACCGCCACCTAGCAAATGAAGAATAATGGCCTATTGGACTTAACACTAAGCATTAAGACATAAAATATAAAATCCTAGTGAGAAGATATATACAATAACAGCATATTAATGTTAACCCAACAAATGTAACAGACAGCACTATTTGGAATACTGACCATCTTAGATACAAAGGTTGGACAGAATAAAGGGAAATTCTTGCTAACTCAGACGAGTATTACCATTCCTAACAAAATCCTAGCACCTAGAAAGAGTAATAATTGAGAAACAGACTATGGAATGGGCCAAGAGCTAATAGAAGAAAGAGTGACCAGGGCAGACTATATTCTAAAAATTATGGGATGGTACCGCCACCTATTGGTTAATCCTAAAACCTATTATACTCAAGACATAAAATATGAAATCCTAGTGAAAAGATATATAAAATTACAGCCTATTAATGTTAATCCAACAAATTTAACTGACAGGACTATTTGGAATACTGACCATCTTAGATACAAAGGTTGGACAGAATAAAGGGAAATTCTTGCTAACTCAGACGAGTATTACCATTCCTAACAAAATCCTAGCACCTAGAAAGAGTAATAATTGAGAAACAGACTATGGAATGGGCCAAGAGCTAATAGAAGAAAGAGTGACCAGGGCAGACTATATTCTAAAAATTATGGGATGGTACCGCCACCTATTGGTTAATCCTAAAACCTATTATACTTAAGACATAAAATATGAAATCCTAGTGAAAAGATATTTAAAATTACAGCCTATTAATGTTAATCCAACAAATGTAACTGACAGGACTATTTGGAATACTGACCATCTTAGAAACAAAAGAATAATAGATAAAGTTTGACAGAATAAAGGGAAATTCTTGCTAACTCAGACGAATATTACCATTGTACTTAAGACGGCAGAAAATCCTAACTCCTAGAAAGAGTAATAATTGAGAAACAGACTATGGAATGGGCCAAGAGCTAATAGAAGAAAGAGTGACCAGGGCAGACTATATTCTAAAAATTATGGGATGGTACCGCCACCTATTGGTTAATCCTAACACCTATTATACTTAATACTAAGCATTAAGACATAAAATATGAAATCCTAGTGAAAAGATATATAAAATTACAGCCTATTAATGTTAATCCAACAAATGTAACTGACAGGACTATTTGGAATACTGACCATCTTAGATACAAAGGTTGGACAGAATAAAGGGTAATTCTTGCTAACTCAGACGAGTATTACGATTGTACTTAAGACGGCTGAAAATCCAAGCACCTAGAAAGAGTAATAATTGAGAAAAAGACTATGGAATAGGCCAAGAGCTAATAGAAGAAAGAGTGACCAGGGCAGACTATATTCTAAAAATTATGGGATGGTACCGCCACCTATTGGTTAATCCTAAAACCTATTATACTCAAGACATAAAATATGAAATCCTAGTGAAAAGATATATAAAATTACAGCCTATTAATGTTAATCCAACAAATTTAACTGACAGGACTATTTGGAATACTGACCATCTTAGATACAAAGGTTGGACAGAATAAAGGGAAATTCTTGCTAACTCAGACGAGTATTACCATTGTACTTATGACGGCAGAAAATCCTAGCACCTAAAAGAGTAATAATTGAGAAACAGACTATGGAATGGGCCAAGAGCTAATAGAAGAAAGAGTGACCAGGGCAGACTATATTCTAAAAATTATGAGATGGTACCGCCACCTATTGGTTAATCCTAACACCTATTATACTTAATACTAAGCATTTAGACATAAAATATGAAATCCTAGTGAAAGATATATAAAATTACAGCCTATTAATGTTAATCCAACAAATGTAACTGACAGGACTATTTAGAATACGGACCATCTTAGAAACAAAAGAATAATAGATAAAGTTGGACAGAATAAAGGAAAATTCTGGCCAACTCAGACGAGTATTACCATTGTACTTAAGACGGCAGAAAATCCTAGCACCTAGAAAGAGTAATAATTGAGAAACAGACTATGGAATGGGCCAAGAACTAATAGAAGACAGAGGGACCAGGGCAGACTATATTCTAAAAATTATGGGATGGTACCGCCACCATTGGTTAATCCTAAAACCTATTATACTTAAGACATAAAATATGAAATCCTAGTGAAAAGATATTTAAAATTACAGCCTATTAATGTTAATCCAACAAATGTAACTGACAGGACTATTTAGAATACAGACCATCTTAGAAACAAAAGAATAATAGATAAAGCTGGACAGAATAAAGGGAATTTCTGGCCAACTCAGACGAGTATTACCATTGTACTTAAGACGGCAGAAAATCCTAACTCCTAGAGATCCTATGCATCCTATCCTAAAGAGACTATGCAACGGAACACCTGCTAATAGAAAATTAGGGAACAGGACTAACTATATTCTAAAAATTGGGAGAGAGTACCGCCACCTAGCAAATGAAGAATAATGGCCTATTGGACTTAACACTAAGCATTAAGACATAAAATATAAAATCCTAGTGAGAAGATATATACAATAACAGCATATTAATGTTAACCCAACAAATGTAACAGACAGCACTATTTGGAATACTGACCATCTTAGATACAAAGGTTGGACAGAATAAAGGGAAATTCTTGCTAACTCAGACGAGTATTACCATTCCTAACAAAATCCTAGCACCTAGAAAGAGTAATAATTAAGAAACAGACTATGGAATGGGCCAAGAGCTAATAGAAGAAAGAGTGACCAGGGCAGACTATATTCTAAAAATTATGGGATGGTACCGCCACCTATTGGTTAATCCTAAAACCTATTATACTCAAGACATAAAATATGAAATCCTAGTGAAAAGATATATAAAATTACAGCCTATTAATGTTAATCCAACAAATTTAACTGACAGGACTATTTGGAATACTGACCATCTTAGATACAAAGGTTGGACAGAATAAAGGGAAATTCTTGCTAACTCAGACGAGTATTACCATTCCTAACAAAATCCTAGCACCTAGAAAGAGTAATAATTGAGAAACAGACTATGGAATGGGCCAAGAGCTAATAGAAGAAAGAGTGACCAGGGCAGACTATATTCTAAAAATTATGGGATGGTACCGCCACCTATTGGTTAATCCTAAAACCTATTATACTTAAGACATAAAATATGAAATCCTAGTGAAAAGATATTTAAAATTACAGCCTATTAATGTTAATCCAACAAATGTAACTGACAGGACTATTTGGAATACTGACCATCTTAGAAACAAAAGAATAATAGATAAAGTTGGACAGAATAAAGGGAAATTCTTGCTAACTCAGACGAATATTACCATTGTACTTAAGACGGCAGAAAATCCTAACTCCTAGAAAGAGTAATAATTGAGAAACAGACTATGGAATGGGCCAAGAGCTAATAGAAGAAAGAGTGACCAGGGCAGACTATATTCTAAAAATTATGGGATGGTACCGCCACCTATTGGTTAATCCTAACACCTATTATACTTAATACTAAGCATTAAGACATAAAATATGAAATCCTAGTGAAAAGATATATAAAATTACAGCCTATTAATGTTAATCCAACAAATGTAACTGACAGGACTATTTGGAATACTGACCATCTTAGATACAAAGGTTGGACAGAATAAAGGGAAATTCTTGCTAACTCAGACGAGTATTACCATTCCTAACAAAATCCTAGCACCTAGAAAGAGTAATAATTGAGAAACAGACTATGGAATGGGCCAAGAGCTAATA
Source organism: Arma custos (assembly GCA_037127475.1). Taxonomy (NCBI): domain Eukaryota; kingdom Metazoa; phylum Arthropoda; class Insecta; order Hemiptera; family Pentatomidae; genus Arma; species Arma custos. Next base: position 220,025,527 of record CM073759.1, read on the forward strand.
GAAGAAAGAGTGACCAGGGCAGACTATATTCTAAAAATTATGGGATGGTACAGCCACCTATTGGTTAATCCTAAAACCTATTATACTCAAGACATAAAATATGAAATCCTAGTGAAAAGATATATAAAATTACAGCCTATTAATGTTAATCCAATAAATTTAACTGACAGGACTATTTGGAATACTGACCATCTTAGATACAAAGGTTGGACAGAATAAAGGGAAATTCTTGCTAACTCAGACGAGTATTACCATTGTACTTATGACGGCAGAAAATCCTAGCACCTAAAAGAGTAATAATTGAGAAACAGACTATGGAATAGGCCAAGAGCTAATAGAAGAAAGAGTGACCAGGGCAGACTATATTCTAAAAATTATGAGATGGTACCGCCACCTATTGGTTAATCCTAACACCTATTATACTTAATACTAAGCATTTAGACATAAAATATGAAATCCTAGTGAAAGATATATAAAATTACAGCCTATTAATGTTAATCCAACAAATGTAACTGACAGGACTATTTAGAATACGGACCATCTTAGAAACAAAAGAATAATAGATAAAGTTGGACAGAATAAAGGAAAATTCTGGCCAACTCAGACGAGTATTACCATTGTACTTAAGACGGCAGAAAATCCTAACTCCTAGAAAGAGTAATAATTGAGAAACAGACTATGGAATGGGCCAAGAGCTAATAGAAGAAAGAGTGACCAGGGCAGACTATATTCTAAAAATTATGGGATGGTACCGCCACCTATTGGTTAATCCTAACACCTATTATACTCAAGACATAAAATATGAAATCCTAGTGAAAAGATATATAAAATTACAGCCTATTAATGTTAATCCAACAAATTTAACTGACAGGACTATTTGGAATACTGACCATCTTAGATACAAAGGTTGGACAGAATAAAGGGAAATTCTTGCTAACTCAGACGAGTATTACCATTGTACTTATGACGGCAGAAAATCCTAGCACCTAAAAGAGTAATAATTGAGAAACAGACTATGGAATGGGCCAAGAACTAATAGAAGACAGAGGGACCAGGGCAGACTATATTCTAAAAATTATGGGATGGTACCGCCACCATTGGTTAATCCTAAAACCTATTATACTTAAGACATAAAATATGAAATCCTAGTGAAAAGATATTTAAAATTACAGCCTATTAATGTTAATCCAACAAATGTAACTGACAGGACTATTTAGAATACAGACCATCTTAGAAACAAAAGAATAATAGATAAAGCTGGACAGAATAAAGGGAATTTCTGGCCAACTCAGACGAGTATTACCATTGTACTTAAGACGGCAGAAAATCCTAACTCCTAGAGATCCTATGCATCCTATCCTAAAGAGACTATGCAACGGAACACCTGCTAATAGAAAATTAGGGAACAGGACTAACTATATTCTAAAAATTGGGAGAGAGTACCGCCACCTAGCAAATGAAGAATAATGGCCTATTGGACTTAACACTAAGCATTAAGACATAAAATATAAAATCCTAGTGAGAAGATATATACAATAACAGCATATTAATGTTAACCCAACAAATGTAACAGACAGCACTATTTGGAATACTGACCATCTTAGATACAAAGGTTGGACAGAATAAAGGGAAATTCTTGCTAACTCAGACGAGTATTACCATTCCTAACAAAATCCTAGCACCTAGAAAGAGTAATAATTGAGAAACAGACTATGGAATGGGCCAAGAGCTAATAGAAGAAAGAGTGACCAGGGCAGACTATATTCTAAAAATTATGGGATGGTACCGCCACCTATTGGTTAATCCTAAAACCTATTATACTCAAGACATAAAATATGAAATCCTAGTGAAAAGATATATAAAATTACAGCCTATTAATGTTAATCCAACAAATTTAACTGACAGGACTATTTGGAATACTGACCATCTTAGATACAAAGGTTGGACAGAATAAAGGGAAATTCTTGCTAACTCAGACGAGTATTACCATTCCTAACAAAATCCTAGCACCTAGAAAGAGTAATAATTGAGAAACAGACTATGGAATGGGCCAAGAGCTAATAGAAGAAAGAGTGACCAGGGCAGACTATATTCTAAAAATTATGGGATGGTACCGCCACCTATTGGTTAATCCTAAAACCTATTATACTTAAGACATAAAATATGAAATCCTAGTGAAAAGATATTTAAAATTACAGCCTATTAATGTTAATCCAACAAATGTAACTGACAGGACTATTTGGAATACTGACCATCTTAGAAACAAAAGAATAATAGATAAAGTTTGACAGAATAAAGGGAAATTCTTGCTAACTCAGACGAATATTACCATTGTACTTAAGACGGCAGAAAATCCTAACTCCTAGAAAGAGTAATAATTGAGAAACAGACTATGGAATGGGCCAAGAGCTAATAGAAGAAAGAGTGACCAGGGCAGACTATATTCTAAAAATTATGGGATGGTACCGCCACCTATTGGTTAATCCTAACACCTATTATACTTAATACTAAGCATTAAGACATAAAATATGAAATCCTAGTGAAAAGATATATAAAATTACAGCCTATTAATGTTAATCCAACAAATGTAACTGACAGGACTATTTGGAATACTGACCATCTTAGATACAAAGGTTGGACAGAATAAAGGGTAATTCTTGCTAACTCAGACGAGTATTACGATTGTACTTAAGACGGCTGAAAATCCAAGCACCTAGAAAGAGTAATAATTGAGAAAAAGACTATGGAATAGGCCAAGAGCTAATAGAAGAAAGAGTGACCAGGGCAGACTATATTCTAAAAATTATGGGATGGTACCGCCACCTATTGGTTAATCCTAAAACCTATTATACTCAAGACATAAAATATGAAATCCTAGTGAAAAGATATATAAAATTACAGCCTATTAATGTTAATCCAACAAATTTAACTGACAGGACTATTTGGAATACTGACCATCTTAGATACAAAGGTTGGACAGAATAAAGGGAAATTCTTGCTAACTCAGACGAGTATTACCATTGTACTTATGACGGCAGAAAATCCTAGCACCTAAAAGAGTAATAATTGAGAAACAGACTATGGAATGGGCCAAGAGCTAATAGAAGAAAGAGTGACCAGGGCAGACTATATTCTAAAAATTATGAGATGGTACCGCCACCTATTGGTTAATCCTAACACCTATTATACTTAATACTAAGCATTTAGACATAAAATATGAAATCCTAGTGAAAGATATATAAAATTACAGCCTATTAATGTTAATCCAACAAATGTAACTGACAGGACTATTTAGAATACGGACCATCTTAGAAACAAAAGAATAATAGATAAAGTTGGACAGAATAAAGGAAAATTCTGGCCAACTCAGACGAGTATTACCATTGTACTTAAGACGGCAGAAAATCCTAGCACCTAGAAAGAGTAATAATTGAGAAACAGACTATGGAATGGGCCAAGAACTAATAGAAGACAGAGGGACCAGGGCAGACTATATTCTAAAAATTATGGGATGGTACCGCCACCATTGGTTAATCCTAAAACCTATTATACTTAAGACATAAAATATGAAATCCTAGTGAAAAGATATTTAAAATTACAGCCTATTAATGTTAATCCAACAAATGTAACTGACAGGACTATTTAGAATACAGACCATCTTAGAAACAAAAGAATAATAGATAAAGCTGGACAGAATAAAGGGAATTTCTGGCCAACTCAGACGAGTATTACCATTGTACTTAAGACGGCAGAAAATCCTAACTCCTAGAGATCCTATGCATCCTATCCTAAAGAGACTATGCAACGGAACACCTGCTAATAGAAAATTAGGGAACAGGACTAACTATATTCTAAAAATTGGGAGAGAGTACCGCCACCTAGCAAATGAAGAATAATGGCCTATTGGACTTAACACTAAGCATTAAGACATAAAATATAAAATCCTAGTGAGAAGATATATACAATAACAGCATATTAATGTTAACCCAACAAATGTAACAGACAGCACTATTTGGAATACTGACCATCTTAGATACAAAGGTTGGACAGAATAAAGGGAAATTCTTGCTAACTCAGACGAGTATTACCATTCCTAACAAAATCCTAGCACCTAGAAAGAGTAATAATTAAGAAACAGACTATGGAATGGGCCAAGAGCTAATAGAAGAAAGAGTGACCAGGGCAGACTATATTCTAAAAATTATGGGATGGTACCGCCACCTATTGGTTAATCCTAAAACCTATTATACTCAAGACATAAAATATGAAATCCTAGTGAAAAGATATATAAAATTACAGCCTATTAATGTTAATCCAACAAATTTAACTGACAGGACTATTTGGAATACTGACCATCTTAGATACAAAGGTTGGACAGAATAAAGGGAAATTCTTGCTAACTCAGACGAGTATTACCATTCCTAACAAAATCCTAGCACCTAGAAAGAGTAATAATTGAGAAACAGACTATGGAATGGGCCAAGAGCTAATAGAAGAAAGAGTGACCAGGGCAGACTATATTCTAAAAATTATGGGATGGTACCGCCACCTATTGGTTAATCCTAAAACCTATTATACTTAAGATATAAAATATGAAATCCTAGTGAAAAGATATTTAAAATTACAGCCTATTAATGTTAATCCAACAAATGTAACTGACAGGACTATTTGGAATACTGACCATCTTAGAAACAAAAGAATAATAGATAAAGTTGGACAGAATAAAGGGAAATTCTTGCTAACTCAGACGAATATTACCATTGTACTTAAGACGGCAGAAAATCCTAACTCCTAGAAAGAGTAATAATTGAGAAACAGACTATGGAATGGGCCAAGAGCTAATAGAAGAAAGAGTGACCAGGGCAGACTATATTCTAAAAATTATGGGATGGTACCGCCACCATTGGTTAATCCTAAAACCTATTATACTTAAGACATAAAATATGAAATCCTAGTGAAAAGATATATAAAATTACAACCTATTAATGTTAATCCAACAAATGTAACTGACAGGACTATTAAGAATACGGACCATCTTAGAAACAAAAGAATAATAGATAAAGTTGGACAGAATAAAGGAAAATTCTGGCCAACTCAGACGAGTATTACCATTGTTCTTAAGACGGCAGAAAATCCTAGCACCTAGAAAGAGTAATAATTGAGAAAAAGACTATGGAATAGGCCAAGAGCTAATAGAAGAAAGAGTGACCAGGGCAGACTATATTCTAAAAATTATGGGATGGTACCGCCACCTATTGGTTAATCCTAAAACCTATTATACTCAAGACATAAAATATGAAATCCTAGTGAAAAGATATATAAAATTACAGCCTATTAATGTTAATCCAACAAATTTAACTGACAGGACTATTTGGAATACTGACCATCTTAGATACAAAGGTTGGACAGAATAAAGGGAAATTCTTGCTAACTCAGACGAGTATTACCATTGTACTTAAGTCGGCAGAAAATCCTAGCACCTAAAAGAGTAATAATTGAGAAACAGACTATGGAATGGGCCAAGAGCTAATAGAAGAAAGAGTGACCAGGGCAGACTATATTCTAAAAATTATGAGATGGTACCGCCACCTATTGGTTAATCCTAACACCTATTATACTTAATACTAAGCATTTAGACATAAAATATGAAATCCTAGTGAAAGATATATAAAATTACAGCCTATTAATGTTAATCCAACAAATGTAACTGACAGGACTATTTAGAATACGGACCATCTTAGAAATAAAAGAATAATAGATAAAGTTGGACAGAATAAAGGAAAATTCTGGCCAACTCAGACGAGTATTACCATTGTACTTAAGACGGCAGAAAATCCTAGCACCTAGAAAGAGTAATAATTGAGAAACAGACTCTGGAATGGGCCAAGAGCTAATAGAAGACAGAGTGACCAGGGCAGACTATATTCTAAAAATTATGGGATGGTACCGCCACCATTGGTTAATCCTAAAACCTATTATACTTAAGACATAAAATATGAAATCCTAGTGAAAAGATATATAAAATTACAACCTATTAATGTTAATCCAACAAATGTAACTGACAGGACTATTTAGAATACGGACCATCTTGAAAACAAAAGAATAATAGATAAAGTTGGACAGAATAAAGGAAAATTCTGGCCAACTCAGACGAGTATTACCATTGTACTTAAGACGGCAGAAAATCCTAGCACCTAGAAAGAGTAATAATTGAGAAACAGACTATGGAATGGGCCAAGAGCTAATAGAAGAAAGAGTGACCAGGGCAGACTATATTCTAAAAATTATGGGATGGTACCGCCACCTATTGGTTAATTCTAAAACCTATTATACTTAAGACATAAAATATGAAATCCTAGTGAAAAGATATTTAAAATTACAGCCTATTAATCTTAATCCAACAAATGTAACTGACAGGACTATTTAGAATACGGACCATCTTAGAAACAAAAGAATAATAGATAAAGTTGGACAGAATAAAGGAAAATTCTGGCCAACTCAGACGAGTATTACCATTGTACTTAAGACGGCAGAAAATCCTAGCACCTAGAAAGAGTAATAATTGAGAAACAGACTATGGAATGGGCCAAGAGCTAATAGAAGACAGAGTGACCAGGGCAGACTATATTCTAAAAATTATGGGATGGTACCGCCACCATTGGTTAATCCTAAAACCTATTATACTTAAGACATAAAATATGAAATCCTAGTGAAAAGATATATAAAATTACAACCTATTAATGTTAATCCAACAAATGTAACTGACAGGACTATTTAGAATACGGACCATCTTAGAAGCAAAAGAATAATAGATAAAGTTGGACAGAATAAAGGAAAATTCTGGCCAACTCAGACGAGTATTACCATTGTACTTAAGACGGCAGAAAATCCTAGCACCTAGAAAGAGTAATAATTGAGAAACAGACTATGGAATGGGCCAAGAGCTAATAGAAGACAGAGTGACCAGGGCAGACTATATTCTAAAAATTATGGGATGGTACCGCCACCATTGGTTAATCCTAAAACCTATTATACTTAAGACATAAAATATGAAATCCTAGTGAAAAGATATATAAAATTACAACCTATTAATGTTAATCCAACAAATGTAACTGACAGGACTATTTAGAATACGGACCATCTTAGAAACAAAAGAATAATAGATAAAGTTGGACAGAATAAAGGAAAATTCTGGCCAACTCAGACGAGTATTACCATTGTACTTAAGACGGCAGAAAATCCTAGCACCTAGAAAGAGTAATAATTGAGAAACAGACTATGGAATGGGCCAAGAGCTAATAGAAGAAAGAGTGACCAGGGCAGACTATATTCTAAAAATTATGGGATGGTACCGCCACCTATTGGTTAATTCTAAAACCTATTATACTTAAGACATAAAATATGAAATCCTAGTGAAAAGATATTTAAAATTACAGCCTATTAATGTTAATCCAACAAATGTAACTGACAGGACTATAGAGAATACAGACCATCTTAGAAACAAAAGAATAATAGATAAAGCTGGACAGAATAAAGGGAATTTCTGGCCAACTCAGACGAGTATTACCATTGTACTTAAGACGGCAGAAAATCCTAACTCCTAGAGATCCTATGCATCCTATCCTAAAGAGACTATGCAACGGAACACCTGCTAATGGAAAATTAGGGAACAGGGCTAACTATATTCTAAAAATTGGGAGAGAGTACCGCCACCTAGCAAATGAAGAATAATGGCCTATTGGACTTAACACTAATCACTATGACATAAAATATAAAATCCTAGTGAGAAGATATATACAATAACAGCATATTAATGTTAACCCAACAAATGTAACAGACAGCACTATTTGGAATACTGACCATCTTAGATACAAAGGTTGGACAGAATAAAGGGAAATTCTTGCTAACTCAGACGAGTATTACCATTCCTAACAAAATCCTAGCACCTAGAAAGAGTAATAATTGAGAAACAGACTATGGAATGGGCCAAGAGCTAATAGAAGAAAGAGTGACCAGGGCAGACTATATTCTAAAAATTATGGGATGGTACCGCCACCTATTGGTTAATCCTAAAACCTATTATACTTAAGACATAATATATGAAATCCTAGTGGAAAGTTTTTTAAAATTACAGCCTATTAATGTTAATCCAACAAATGTAACTGACAGGACTATTTGGAATACTGACCATCTTAGAAACAAAAGAATAATAGATAAAGTTGGACAGAATAAAGGGAAATTCTTGCTAACTCAGACGAATATTACTATTGTACTTAAGACGGCAGAAAATCCTAGCACCTAGAAAGAGTAATAATTGAGAAACAGACTATGGAATGGGCCAAGAGCTAATAGAAGAAAGAGTGACCAGGGCAGACTATATTCTAAAAATTATGGGATGGTACCGCCACCTATTGGTTAATCCTAACACCTATTATTCTTAATACTAAGCATTAAGACATAAAATAGGAAATCCTAGTGAAAATATATATAAAATTACAGCCTATTAATGTTAACCCAACAAATGTACCTGACAGGACTATTTGGAATTCTGACCATCTTAGAAACAAAAGAATAATAGATAAAGTTGGACAGAATAAAGGGAAATTCTTGCTAACTCAGACGAGTATTACGATTGTACTTAAGACGGCAGAAAATCCTAGCACCTAGAAAGAGTAATAATTGAGAAACAGACTATGGAATGGGCCAAGAGCTAATAGAAGAAAGAGTGACCAGGGCAGACTATATTCTAAAAATTATGAGATGGTACCGCCACCTATTGGTTAATCCTAAAGCCTATTATACTTAAGACATAAAATATGAAATCCTAGTGAAAAGATATTTAAAATTACAGCCTATTAATGTTAATCCAACAAATGTAACTGACAGGACTATTTAGAATACAGACCATCTTAGAAACAAAAGAATAATAGATAAAGCTGGACAGAATAAAGGGAATTTCTGGCCAACTCAGACGAGTATTACCATTGTACTTAAGACGGCAGAAAATCCTAACTCCTAGAGATCCTATGCATCCTATCCTAAAGAGACTATGCAACGGAACACCTGCTAATAGAAAATTAGGAAACAGGGCTAACTATATTCTAAAAATTGGGAGAGAGTACCGCCACCTAGCAAATGAAGAATAATGGCCTATTGGACTTAACACTAATCACTATGACATAAAATATAAAATCCTAGTGAGAAGATATATACAATAACAGCATATTAATGTTAACCCAACAAATGTAACAGACAGCACTATTTGGAATACTGACCATCTTAGATACAAAGGTTGGACAGAATAAAGGGAAATTCTTGCTAACTCAGACGAGTATTACCATTCCTAACAAAATCCTAGCACCTAGAAAGAGTAATAATTGAGAAACAGACTATGGAATGGGCCAAGAGCTAATAGAAGAAAGAGTGACCAGGGCAGACTATATTCTAAAAATTATGGGATGGTACCGCCACCTATTGGTTAATCCTAAAACCTATTATACTTAAGACATAAAATATGAAATCCTAGTGAAAAGATATTTAAAATTACAGCCTATTAATGTTAATCCAACAAATGTAACTGACAGGACTATTTGGAATACTGACCATCTTAGAAACAAAAGAATAATAGATAAAGTTGGACAGAATAAAGGGAAATTCTTGCTAACTCAGACGAATATTACCATTGTACTTAAGACGGCAGAAAATCCTAACTCCTAGAAAGAGTAATAATTGAGAAACAGACTATGGAATGGGCCAAGAGCTAATAGAAGAAAGAGTGACCAGGGCAGACTATATTCTAAAAATTATGGGATGGTACCGCCACCTATTGGTTAATCCTAACACCTATTATACTTAATACTAAGCATTAAGACATAAAATATGAAATCCTAGTGAAAAGATATATAAAATTACAGCCTATTAATGTTAATCCAACAAATGTAACTGACAGGACTATTTGGAATACTGACCATCTTAGATACAAAGGTTGGACAGAATAAAGGGTAATTCTTGCTAACTCAGACGAGTATTACGATTGTACTTAAGACGGCTGAAAATCCAAGCACCTAGAAAGAGTAATAATTGAGAAAAAGACTATGGAATAGGCCAAGAGCTAATAGAAGAAAGAGTGACCAGGGCAGACTATATTCTAAAAATTATGGGATGGTACCGCCACCTATTGGTTAATCCTAAAACCTATTATACTCAAGACATAAAATATGAAATCCTAGTGAAAAGATATATAAAATTACAGCCTATTAATGTTAATCCAACAAATTTAACTGACAGGACTATTTGGAATACTGACCATCTTAGATACAAAGGTTGGACAGAATAAAGGGAAATTCTTGCTAACTCTGACGAGTATTACCATTGTACTTATGACGGCAGAAAATCCTAGCACCTAAAAGAGTAATAATTGAGAAACAGACTATGGAATGGGCCAAGAGCTAATAGAAGAAAGAGTGACCAGGGCAGACTATATTCTAAAAATTATGAGATGGTACCGCCACCTATTGGTTAATCCTAACACCTATTATACTTAATACTAAGCATTTAGACATAAAATATGAAATCCTAGTGAAAGATATATAAAATTACAGCCTATTAATGTTAATCCAACAAATGTAACTGACAGGACTATTTAGAATACGGACCATCTTAGAAACAAAAGAATAATAGATAAAGTTGGACAGAATAAAGGAAAATTCTGGCCAACTCAGACGAGTATTACCATTGTACTTAAGACGGCAGAAAATCCTAGCACCTAGAAAGAGTAATAATTGAGAAACAGACTATGGAATGGGCCAAGAACTAATAGAAGACAGAGGGACCAGGGCAGACTATATTCTAAAAATTATGGGATGGTACCGCCACCATTGGTTAATCCTAAAACCTATTATACTTAAGACATAAAATATGAAATCCTAGTGAAAAGATATTTAAAATTACAGCCTATTAATGTTAATCCAACAAATGTAACTGACAGGACTATTTAGAATACAGACCATCTTAGAAACAAAAGAATAATAGATAAAGCTGGACAGAATAAAGGGAATTTCTGGCCAACTCAGACGAGTATTACCATTGTACTTAAGACGGCAGAAAATCCTAACTCCTAGAGATCCTATGCATCCTATCCTAAAGAGACTATGCAACGGAGAACCTGCTAATAGAAAATTAGGGAACAGGACTAACTATATTCTAAAAATTGGGAGAGAGTACCGCCACCTAGCAAATGAAGAATAATGGCCTATTGGACTTAACACTAAGCATTAAGACATAAAATATAAAATCCTAGTGAGAAGATATATACAATAACAGCATATTAATGTTAACCCAACAAATGTAACAGACAGCACTATTTGGAATACTGACCATCTTAGATACAAAGGTTGGACAGAATAAAGGGAAATTCTTGCTAACTCAGACGAGTATTACCATTCCTAACAAAATCCTAGCACCTAGAAAGAGTAATAATTGAGAAACAGACTATGGAATGGGCCAAGAGCTAATAGAAGAAAGAGTGACCAGGGCAGACTATATTCTAAAAATTATGGGATGGTACCGCCACCTATTGGTTAATCCTAAAACCTATTATACTCAAGACATAAAATATGAAATCCTAGTGAAAAGATATATAAAATTACAGCCTATTAATGTTAATCCAACAAATTTAACTGACAGGACTATTTGGAATACTGACCATCTTAGATACAAAGGTTGGACAGAATAAAGGGAAATTCTTGCTAACTCAGACGAGTATTACCATTCCTAACAAAATCCTAGCACCTAGAAAGAGTAATAATTGAGAAACAGACTATGGAATGGGCCAAGAGCTAATAGAAGAAAGAGTGACCAGGGCAGACTATATTCTAAAAATTATGGGATGGTACCGCCACCTATTGGTTAATCCTAAAACCTATTATACTTAAGACATAAAATATGAAATCCTAGTGAAAAGATATTTAAAATTACAGCCTATTAATGTTAATCCAACAAATGTAACTGACAGGACTATTTGGAATACTGACCATCTTAGAAACAAAAGAATAATAGATAAAGTTTGACAGAATAAAGGGAAATTCTTGCTAACTCAGACGAATATTACCATTGTACTTAAGACGGCAGAAAATCCTAACTCCTAGAAAGAGTAATAATTGAGAAACAGACTATGGAATGGGCCAAGAGCTAATAGAAGAAAGAGTGACCAGGGCAGACTATATTCTAAAAATTATGGGATGGTACCGCCACCTATTGGTTAATCCTAACACCTATTATACTTAATACTAAGCATTAAGACATAAAATATGAAATCCTAGTGAAAAGATATATAAAATTACAGCCTATTAATGTTAATCCAACAAATGTAACTGACAGGACTATTTGGAATACTGACCATCTTAGATACAAAGGTTGGACAGAATAAAGGGTAATTCTTGCTAACTCAGACGAGTATTACGATTGTACTTAAGACGGCTGAAAATCCAAGCACCTAGAAAGAGTAATAATTGAGAAAAAGACTATGGAATAGGCCAAGAGCTAATAGAAGAAAGAGTGACCAGGGCAGACTATATTCTAAAAATTATGGGATGGTACCGCCACCTATTGGTTAATCCTAAAACCTATTATACTCAAGACATAAAATATGAAATCCTAGTGAAAAGATATATAAAATTACAGCCTATTAATGTTAATCCAACAAATTTAACTGACAGGACTATTTGGAATACTGACCATCTTAGATACAAAGGTTGGACAGAATAAAGGGAAATTCTTGCTAACTCAGACGAGTATTACCATTGTACTTATGACGGCAGAAAATCCTAGCACCTAAAAGAGTAATAATTGAGAAACAGACTATGGAATGGGCCAAGAGCTAATAGAAGAAAGAGTGACCAGGGCAGACTATATTCTAAAAATTATGAGATGGTACCGCCACCTATTGGTTAATCCTAACACCTATTATACTTAATACTAAGCATTTAGACATAAAATATGAAATCCTAGTGAAAGATATATAAAATTACAGCCTATTAATGTTAATCCAACAAATGTAACTGACAGGACTATTTAGAATACGGACCATCTTAGAAACAAAAGAATAATAGATAAAGTTGGACAGAATAAAGGAAAATTCTGGCCAACTCAGACGAGTATTACCATTGTACTTAAGACGGCAGAAAATCCTAGCACCTAGAAAGAGTAATAATTGAGAAACAGACTATGGAATGGGCCAAGAACTAATAGAAGACAGAGGGACCAGGGCAGACTATATTCTAAAAATTATGGGATGGTACCGCCACCATTGGTTAATCCTAAAACCTATTATACTTAAGACATAAAATATGAAATCCTAGTGAAAAGATATTTAAAATTACAGCCTATTAATGTTAATCCAACAAATGTAACTGACAGGACTATTTAGAATACAGACCATCTTAGAAACAAAAGAATAATAGATAAAGCTGGACAGAATAAAGGGAATTTCTGGCCAACTCAGACGAGTATTACCATTGTACTTAAGACGGCAGAAAATCCTAACTCCTAGAAAGAGTAATAATTGAGAAACAGACTATGGAATGGGCCAAGAGCTAATAGAAGAAAGAGTGACCAGGGCAGACTATATTCTAAAAATTATGGGATGGTACCGCCACCTATTGGTTAATCCTAACACCTATTATACTTAATACTAAGCATTAAGACATAAAATATGAAATCCTAGTGAAAAGATATATAAAATTACAGCCTATTAATGTTAATCCAACAAATGTAACTGACAGGACTATTTGGAATACTGACCATCTTAGATACAAAGGTTGGACAGAATAAAGGGAAATTCTTGCTAACTCAGACGAGTATTACCATTCCTAACAAAATCCTAGCACCTAGAAAGAGTAATAATTGAGAAACAGACTATGGAATGGGCCAAGAGCTAATAGAAGAAAGAGTGACCAGGGCAGACTATATTCTAAAAATTATGGGATGGTACAGCCACCTATTGGTTAATCCTAAAACCTATTATACTCAAGACATAAAATATGAAATCCTAGTGAAAAGATATATAAAATTACAGCCTATTAATGTTAATCCAATAAATTTAACTGACAGGACTATTTGGAATACTGACCATCTTAGATACAAAGGTTGGACAGAATAAAGGGAAATTCTTGCTAACTCAGACGAGTATTACCATTGTACTTATGACGGCAGAAAATCCTAGCACCTAAAAGAGTAATAATTGAGAAACAGACTATGGAATAGGCCAAGAGCTAATAGAAGAAAGAGTGACCAGGGCAGACTATATTCTAAAAATTATGAGATGGTACCGCCACCTATTGGTTAATCCTAACACCTATTATACTTAATACTAAGCATTTAGACATAAAATATGAAATCCTAGTGAAAGATATATAAAATTACAGCCTATTAATGTTAATCCAACAAATGTAACTGACAGGACTATTTAGAATACGGACCATCTTAGAAACAAAAGAATAATAGATAAAGTTGGACAGAATAAAGGAAAATTCTGGCCAACTCAGACGAGTATTACCATTGTACTTAAGACGGCAGAAAATCCTAACTCCTAGAAAGAGTAATAATTGAGAAACAGACTATGGAATGGGCCAAGAGCTAATAGAAGAAAGAGTGACCAGGGCAGACTATATTCTAAAAATTATGGGATGGTACCGCCACCTATTGGTTAATCCTAACACCTATTATACTCAAGACATAAAATATGAAATCCTAGTGAAAAGATATATAAAATTACAGCCTATTAATGTTAATCCAACAAATTTAACTGACAGGACTATTTGGAATACTGACCATCTTAGATACAAAGGTTGGACAGAATAAAGGGAAATTCTTGCTAACTCAGACGAGTATTACCATTGTACTTATGACGGCAGAAAATCCTAGCACCTAAAAGAGTAATAATTGAGAAACAGACTATGGAATGGGCCAAGAACTAATAGAAGACAGAGGGACCAGGGCAGACTATATTCTAAAAATTATGGGATGGTACCGCCACCATTGGTTAATCCTAAAACCTATTATACTTAAGACATAAAATATGAAATCCTAGTGAAAAGATATTTAAAATTACAGCCTATTAATGTTAATCCAACAAATGTAACTGACAGGACTATTTAGAATACAGACCATCTTAGAAACAAAAGAATAATAGATAAAGCTGGACAGAATAAAGGGAATTTCTGGCCAACTCAGACGAGTATTACCATTGTACTTAAGACGGCAGAAAATCCTAACTCCTAGAGATCCTATGCATCCTATCCTAAAGAGACTATGCAACGGAACACCTGCTAATAGAAAATTAGGGAACAGGACTAACTATATTCTAAAAATTGGGAGAGAGTACCGCCACCTAGCAAATGAAGAATAATGGCCTATTGGACTTAACACTAAGCATTAAGACATAAAATATAAAATCCTAGTGAGAAGATATATACAATAACAGCATATTAATGTTAACCCAACAAATGTAACAGACAGCACTATTTGGAATACTGACCATCTTAGATACAAAGGTTGGACAGAATAAAGGGAAATTCTTGCTAACTCAGACGAGTATTACCATTCCTAACAAAATCCTAGCACCTAGAAAGAGTAATAATTGAGAAACAGACTATGGAATGGGCCAAGAGCTAATAGAAGAAAGAGTGACCAGGGCAGACTATATTCTAAAAATTATGGGATGGTACCGCCACCTATTGGTTAATCCTAAAACCTATTATACTCAAGACATAAAATATGAAATCCTAGTGAAAAGATATATAAAATTACAGCCTATTAATGTTAATCCAACAAATTTAACTGACAGGACTATTTGGAATACTGACCATCTTAGATACAAAGGTTGGACAGAATAAAGGGAAATTCTTGCTAACTCAGACGAGTATTACCATTCCTAACAAAATCCTAGCACCTAGAAAGAGTAATAATTGAGAAACAGACTATGGAATGGGCCAAGAGCTAATAGAAGAAAGAGTGACCAGGGCAGACTATATTCTAAAAATTATGGGATGGTACCGCCACCTATTGGTTAATCCTAAAACCTATTATACTTAAGACATAAAATATGAAATCCTAGTGAAAAGATATTTAAAATTACAGCCTATTAATGTTAATCCAACAAATGTAACTGACAGGACTATTTGGAATACTGACCATCTTAGAAACAAAAGAATAATAGATAAAGTTTGACAGAATAAAGGGAAATTCTTGCTAACTCAGACGAATATTACCATTGTACTTAAGACGGCAGAAAATCCTAACTCCTAGAAAGAGTAATAATTGAGAAACAGACTATGGAATGGGCCAAGAGCTAATAGAAGAAAGAGTGACCAGGGCAGACTATATTCTAAAAATTATGGGATGGTACCGCCACCTATTGGTTAATCCTAACACCTATTATACTTAATACTAAGCATTAAGACATAAAATATGAAATCCTAGTGAAAAGATATATAAAATTACAGCCTATTAATGTTAATCCAACAAATGTAACTGACAGGACTATTTGGAATACTGACCATCTTAGATACAAAGGTTGGACAGAATAAAGGGTAATTCTTGCTAACTCAGACGAGTATTACGATTGTACTTAAGACGGCTGAAAATCCAAGCACCTAGAAAGAGTAATAATTGAGAAAAAGACTATGGAATAGGCCAAGAGCTAATAGAAGAAAGAGTGACCAGGGCAGACTATATTCTAAAAATTATGGGATGGTACCGCCACCTATTGGTTAATCCTAAAACCTATTATACTCAAGACATAAAATATGAAATCCTAGTGAAAAGATATATAAAATTACAGCCTATTAATGTTAATCCAACAAATTTAACTGACAGGACTATTTGGAATACTGACCATCTTAGATACAAAGGTTGGACAGAATAAAGGGAAATTCTTGCTAACTCAGACGAGTATTACCATTGTACTTATGACGGCAGAAAATCCTAGCACCTAAAAGAGTAATAATTGAGAAACAGACTATGGAATGGGCCAAGAGCTAATAGAAGAAAGAGTGACCAGGGCAGACTATATTCTAAAAATTATGAGATGGTACCGCCACCTATTGGTTAATCCTAACACCTATTATACTTAATACTAAGCATTTAGACATAAAATATGAAATCCTAGTGAAAGATATATAAAATTACAGCCTATTAATGTTAATCCAACAAATGTAACTGACAGGACTATTTAGAATACGGACCATCTTAGAAACAAAAGAATAATAGATAAAGTTGGACAGAATAAAGGAAAATTCTGGCCAACTCAGACGAGTATTACCATTGTACTTAAGACGGCAGAAAATCCTAGCACCTAGAAAGAGTAATAATTGAGAAACAGACTATGGAATGGGCCAAGAACTAATAGAAGACAGAGGGACCAGGGCAGACTATATTCTAAAAATTATGGGATGGTACCGCCACCATTGGTTAATCCTAAAACCTATTATACTTAAGACATAAAATATGAAATCCTAGTGAAAAGATATTTAAAATTACAGCCTATTAATGTTAATCCAACAAATGTAACTGACAGGACTATTTAGAATACAGACCATCTTAGAAACAAAAGAATAATAGATAAAGCTGGACAGAATAAAGGGAATTTCTGGCCAACTCAGACGAGTATTACCATTGTACTTAAGACGGCAGAAAATCCTAACTCCTAGAGATCCTATGCATCCTATCCTAAAGAGACTATGCAACGGAACACCTGCTAATAGAAAATTAGGGAACAGGACTAACTATATTCTAAAAATTGGGAGAGAGTACCGCCACCTAGCAAATGAAGAATAATGGCCTATTGGACTTAACACTAAGCATTAAGACATAAAATATAAAATCCTAGTGAGAAGATATATACAATAACAGCATATTAATGTTAACCCAACAAATGTAACAGACAGCACTATTTGGAATACTGACCATCTTAGATACAAAGGTTGGACAGAATAAAGGGAAATTCTTGCTAACTCAGACGAGTATTACCATTCCTAACAAAATCCTAGCACCTAGAAAGAGTAATAATTAAGAAACAGACTATGGAATGGGCCAAGAGCTAATAGAAGAAAGAGTGACCAGGGCAGACTATATTCTAAAAATTATGGGATGGTACCGCCACCTATTGGTTAATCCTAAAACCTATTATACTCAAGACATAAAATATGAAATCCTAGTGAAAAGATATATAAAATTACAGCCTATTAATGTTAATCCAACAAATTTAACTGACAGGACTATTTGGAATACTGACCATCTTAGATACAAAGGTTGGACAGAATAAAGGGAAATTCTTGCTAACTCAGACGAGTATTACCATTCCTAACAAAATCCTAGCACCTAGAAAGAGTAATAATTGAGAAACAGACTATGGAATGGGCCAAGAGCTAATAGAAGAAAGAGTGACCAGGGCAGACTATATTCTAAAAATTATGGGATGGTACCGCCACCTATTGGTTAATCCTAAAACCTATTATACTTAAGATATAAAATATGAAATCCTAGTGAAAAGATATTTAAAATTACAGCCTATTAATGTTAATCCAACAAATGTAACTGACAGGACTATTTGGAATACTGACCATCTTAGAAACAAAAGAATAATAGATAAAGTTGGACAGAATAAAGGGAAATTCTTGCTAACTCAGACGAATATTACCATTGTACTTAAGACGGCAGAAAATCCTAACTCCTAGAAAGAGTAATAATTGAGAAACAGACTATGGAATGGGCCAAGAGCTAATAGAAGAAAGAGTGACCAGGGCAGACTATATTCTAAAAATTATGGGATGGTACCGCCACCTATTGGTTAATCCTAACACCTATTATACTTAATACTAAGCATTAAGACATAAAATATGAAATCCTAGTGAAAAGATATATAAAATTACAGCCTATTAATGTTAATCCAACAAATGTAACTGACAGGACTATTTGGAATACTGACCATCTTAGATACAAAGGTTGGACAGAATAAAGGGAAATTCTTGCTAACTCAGACGAGTATTACCATTCCTAACAAAATCCTAGCACCTAGAAAGAGTAATAATTGAGAAACAGACTATGGAATGGGCCAAGAGCTAATAGAAGAAAGAGTGACCAGGGCAGACTATATTCTAAAAATTATGGGATGGTACCGCCACCTATTGGTTAATCCTAACACCTATTATACTTAATACTAAGCATTTAGACATAAAATATGAAATCCTAGTGAAAGATATATAAAATTACAGCCTATTAATGTTAATCCAACAAATGTAACTGACAGGACTATTTAGAATACAGACCATCTTAGAAACAAAAGAATAATAGATAAAGCTGGACAGAATAAAGGGAATTTCTGGCCAACTCAGACGAGTATTACCATTGTACTTAAGACGGCAGAAAATCCTAACTCCTAGAGATCCTATGCATCCTATCCTAAAGAGACTATGCAACGGAACACCTGCTAATAGAAAATTAGGGAACAGGACTAACTATATTCTAAAAATTGGGAGAGAGTACCGCCACCTAGCAAATGAAGAATAATGGCCTATTGGACTTAACACTAAGCATTAAGACATAAAATATAAAATCCTAGTGAGAAGATATATACAATAACAGCATATTAATGTTAACCCAACAAATGTAACAGACAGCACTATTTGGAATACTGACCATCTTAGATACAAAGGTTGGACAGAATAAAGGGAAATTCTTGCTAACTCAGACGAGTATTACCATTCCTAACAAAATCCTAGCACCTAGAAAGAGTAATAATTGAGAAACAGACTATGGAATGGGCCAAGAGCTAATAGAAGAAAGAGTGACCAGGGCAGACTATATTCTAAAAATTATGGGATGGTACCGCCACCTATTGGTTAATCCTAAAACCTATTATACTCAAGACATAAAATATGAAATCCTAGTGAAAAGATATATAAAATTACAGCCTATTAATGTTAATCCAACAAATTTAACTGACAGGACTATTTGGAATACTGACCATCTTAGATACAAAGGTTGGACAGAATAAAGGGAAATTCTTGCTAACTCAGACGAGTATTACCATTCCTAACAAAATCCTAGCACCTAGAAAGAGTAATAATTGAGAAACAGACTATGGAATGGGCCAAGAGCTAATAGAAGAAAGAGTGACCAGGGCAGACTATATTCTAAAAATTATGGGATGGTACCGCCACCTATTGGTTAATCCTAAAACCTATTATACTTAAGACATAAAATATGAAATCCTAGTGAAAAGATATTTAAAATTACAGCCTATTAATGTTAATCCAACAAATGTAACTGACAGGACTATTTGGAATACTGACCATCTTAGAAACAAAAGAATAATAGATAAAGTTTGACAGAATAAAGGGAAATTCTTGCTAACTCAGACGAATATTACCATTGTACTTAAGACGGCAGAAAATCCTAACTCCTAGAAAGAGTAATAATTGAGAAACAGACTATGGAATGGGCCAAGAGCTAATAGAAGAAAGAGTGACCAGGGCAGACTATATTCTAAAAATTATGGGATGGTACCGCCACCTATTGGTTAATCCTAACACCTATTATACTTAATACTAAGCATTAAGACATAAAATATGAAATCCTAGTGAAAAGATATATAAAATTACAGCCTATTAATGTTAATCCAACAAATGTAACTGACAGGACTATTTGGAATACTGACCATCTTAGATACAAAGGTTGGACAGAATAAAGGGTAATTCTTGCTAACTCAGACGAGTATTACGATTGTACTTAAGACGGCTGAAAATCCAAGCACCTAGAAAGAGTAATAATTGAGAAAAAGACTATGGAATAGGCCAAGAGCTAATAGAAGAAAGAGTGACCAGGGCAGACTATATTCTAAAAATTATGGGATGGTACCGCCACCTATTGGTTAATCCTAAAACCTATTATACTCAAGACATAAAATATGAAATCCTAGTGAAAAGATATATAAAATTACAGCCTATTAATGTTAATCCAACAAATTTAACTGACAGGACTATTTGGAATACTGACCATCTTAGATACAAAGGTTGGACAGAATAAAGGGAAATTCTTGCTAACTCAGACGAGTATTACCATTGTACTTATGACGGCAGAAAATCCTAGCACCTAAAAGAGTAATAATTGAGAAACAGACTATGGAATGGGCCAAGAGCTAAAAGAAGAAAGAGTGACCAGGGCAGACTATATTCTAAAAATTATGGGATGGTACCGCCACCATTGGTTAATCCTAAAACCTATTATACTTAAGACATAAAATATGAAATCCTAGTGAAAAGATATTTAAAATTACAGCCTATTAATGTTAATCCAACAAATGTAACTGACAGGACTATTTAGAATACGGACCATCTTAGAAACAAAAGAATAATAGATAAAGTTGGACAGAATAAAGGAAAATTCTGGCCAACTCAGACGAGTATTACCATTGTACTTAAGACGGCAGAAAATCCTAGCACCTAGAAAGAGTAATAATTGAGAAACAGACTATGGAATGGGCCAAGAGCTAAAAGAAGAAAGAGTGACCAGGGCAGACTATATTCTAAAAATTATGAGATGGTACCGCCACCTATTGGTTAATCCTAAAACCTATTATACTTAAGACATAAAATATGAAATCCTAGTGAAAAGATATTTAAAATTACAGCCTATTAATGTTAATCCAACAAATGTAACTGACAGGACTATTTAGAATACAGACCATCTTAGAAACAAAAGAATAATAGATAAAGCTGGACAGAATAAAGGGAATTTCTGGCCAACTCAGACGAGTATTACCATTGTACTTAAGACGGCAGAAAATCCTAACTCCTAGAGATCCTATGCATCCTATCCTAAAGAGACTATGCAACGGAACACCTGCTAATAGAAAATTAGGGAACAGGACTAACTATATTCTAAAAATTGGGAGAGAGTACCGCCACCTAGCAAATGAAGAATAATGGCCTATTGGACTTAACACTAAGCATTAAGACATAAAATATAAAATCCTAGTGAGAAGATATATACAATAACAGCATATTAATGTTAACCCAACAAATGTAACAGACAGCACTATTTGGAATACTGACCATCTTAGATACAAAGGTTGGACAGAATAAAGGGAAATTCTTGCTAACTCAGACGAGTATTACCATTCCTAACAAAATCCTAGCACCTAGAAAGAGTAATAATTAAGAAACAGACTATGGAATGGGCCAAGAGCTAATAGAAGAAAGAGTGACCAGGGCAGACTATATTCTAAAAATTATGGGATGGTACCGCCACCTATTGGTTAATCCTAAAACCTATTATACTCAAGACATAAAATATGAAATCCTAGTGAAAAGATATATAAAATTACAGCCTATTAATGTTAATCCAACAAATTTAACTGACAGGACTATTTGGAATACTGACCATCTTAGATACAAAGGTTGGACAGAATAAAGGGAAATTCTTGCTAACTCAGACGAGTATTACCATTCCTAACAAAATCCTAGCACCTAGAAAGAGTAATAATTGAGAAACAGACTATGGAATGGGCCAAGAGCTAATAGAAGAAAGAGTGACCAGGGCAGACTATATTCTAAAAATTATGGGATGGTACCGCCACCTATTGGTTAATCCTAAAACCTATTATACTTAAGACATAAAATATGAAATCCTAGTGAAAAGATATTTAAAATTACAGCCTATTAATGTTAATCCAACAAATGTAACTGACAGGACTATTTGGAATACTGACCATCTTAGAAACAAAAGAATAATAGATAAAGTTGGACAGAATAAAGGGAAATTCTTGCTAACTCAGACGAATATTACCATTGTACTTAAGACGGCAGAAAATCCTAACTCCTAGAAAGAGTAATAATTGAGAAACAGACTATGGAATGGGCCAAGAGCTAATAGAAGAAAGAGTGACCAGGGCAGACTATATTCTAAAAATTATGGGATGGTACCGCCACCTATTGGTTAATCCTAACACCTATTATACTTAATACTAAGCATTAAGACATAAAATATGAAATCCTAGTGAAAAGATATATAAAATTACAGCCTATTAATGTTAATCCAACAAATGTAACTGACAGGACTATTTGGAATACTGACCATCTTAGATACAAAGGTTGGACAGAATAAAGGGAAATTCTTGCTAACTCAGACGAGTATTACGATTGTACTTAAGACGGCTGAAAATCCAAGCACCTAGAAAGAGTAATAATTGAGAAAAAGACTATGGAATAGGCCAAGAGCTAATAGAAGAAAGAGTGACCAGGGCAGACTATATTCTAAAAATTATGGGATGGTACCGCCACCTATTGGTTAATCCTAAAACCTATTATACTCAAGACATAAAATATGAAATCCTAGTGAAAAGATATATAAAATTACAGCCTATTAATGTTAATCCAACAAATTTAACTGACAGGACTATTTGGAATACTGACCATCTTAGATACAAAGGTTGGACAGAATAAAGGGAAATTCTTGCTAACTCAGACGAGTATTACCATTGTACTTATGACGGCAGAAAATCCTAGCACCTAAAAGAGTAATAATTGAGAAACAGACTATGGAATGGGCCAAGAGCTAAAAGAAGAAAGAGTGACCAGGGCAGACTATATTCTAAAAATTATGAGATGGTACCGCCACCTATTGGTTAATCCTAACACCTATTATACTTAATACTAAGCATTTAGACATAAAATATGAAATCCTAGTGAAAGATATATAAAATTACAGCCTATTAATGTTAATCCAACAAATGTAACTGACAGGACTATTTAGAATACGGACCATCTTAGAAACAAAAGAATAATAGATAAAGTTGGACAGAATAAAGGAAAATTCTGGCCAACTCAGACGAGTATTACCATTGTACTTAAGACGGCAGAAAATCCTAGCACCTAGAAAGAGTAATAATTGAGAAACAGACTATGGAATGGGCCAAGAACTAATAGAAGACAGAGGGACCAGGGCAGACTATATTCTAAAAATTATGGGATGGTACCGCCACCATTGGTTAATCCTAAAACCTATTATACTTAAGACATAAAATATGAAATCCTAGTGAAAAGATATTTAAAATTACAGCCTATTAATGTTAATCCAACAAATGTAACTGACAGGACTATTTAGAATACAGACCATCTTAGAAACAAAAGAATAATAGATAAAGCTGGACAGAATAAAGGGAATTTCTGGCCAACTCAGACGAGTATTACCATTGTACTTAAGACGGCAGAAAATCCTAACTCCTAGAGATCCTATGCATCCTATCCTAAAGAGACTATGCAACGGAACACCTGCTAATAGAAAATTAGGGAACAGGACTAACTATATTCTAAAAATTGGGAGAGAGTACCGCCACCTAGCAAATGAAGAATAATGGCCTATTGGACTTAACACTAAGCATTAAGACATAAAATATAAAATCCTAGTGAGAAGATATATACAATAACAGCATATTAATGTTAACCCAACAAATGTAACAGACAGCACTATTTGGAATACTGACCATCTTAGATACAAAGGTTGGACAGAATAAAGGGAAATTCTTGCTAACTCAGACGAGTATTACCATTCCTAACAAAATCCTAGCACCTAGAAAGAGTAATAATTAAGAAACAGACTATGGAATGGGCCAAGAGCTAATAGAAGAAAGAGTGACCAGGGCAGACTATATTCTAAAAATTATGGGATGGTACCGCCACCTATTGGTTAATCCTAAAACCTATTATACTCAAGACATAAAATATGAAATCCTAGTGAAAAGATATATAAAATTACAGCCTATTAATGTTAATCCAACAAATTTAACTGACAGGACTATTTGGAATACTGACCATCTTAGATACAAAGGTTGGACAGAATAAAGGGAAATTCTTGCTAACTCAGACGAGTATTACCATTCCTAACAAAATCCTAGCACCTAGAAAGAGTAATAATTGAGAAACAGACTATGGAATGGGCCAAGAGCTAATAGAAGAAAGAGTGACCAGGGCAGACTATATTCTAAAAATTATGGGATGGTACCGCCACCTATTGGTTAATCCTAAAACCTATTATACTTAAGACATAAAATATGAAATCCTAGTGAAAAGATATTTAAAATTACAGCCTATTAATGTTAATCCAACAAATGTAACTGACAGGACTATTTGGAATACTGACCATCTTAGAAACAAAAGAATAATAGATAAAGTTGGACAGAATAAAGGGAAATTCTTGCTAACTCAGACGAATATTACCATTGTACTTAAGACGGCAGAAAATCCTAACTCCTAGAAAGAGTAATAATTGAGAAACAGACTATGGAATGGGCCAAGAGCTAATAGAAGAAAGAGTGACCAGGGCAGACTATATTCTAAAAATTATGGGATGGTACCGCCACCTATTGGTTAATCCTAACACCTATTATACTTAATACTAAGCATTAAGACATAAAATATGAAATCCTAGTGAAAAGATATATAAAATTACAGCCTATTAATGTTAATCCAACAAATGTAACTGACAGGACTATTTGGAATACTGACCATCTTAGATACAAAGGTTGGACAGAATAAAGGGAAATTCTTGCTAACTCAGACGAGTATTACCATTCCTAACAAAATCCTAGCACCTAGAAAGAGTAATAATTGAGAAACAGACTATGGAATGGGCCAAGAGCTAATAGAAGAAAGAGTGACCAGGGCAGACTATATTCTAAAAATTATGGGATGGTACCGCCACCTATTGGTTAATCCTAAAACCTATTATACTCAAGACATAAAATATGAAATCCTAGTGAAAAGATATATAAAATTACAGCCTATTAATGTTAATCCAATAAATTTAACTGACAGGACTATTTGGAATACTGACCATCTTAGATACAAAGGTTGGACAGAATAAAGGGAAATTCTTGCTAACTCAGACGAGTATTACCATTGTACTTATGACGGCAGAAAATCCTAGCACCTAAAAGAGTAATAATTAAGAAACAGACTATGGAATAGGCCAAGAGCTAATAGAAGAAAGAGTGACCAGGGCAGACTATATTCTAAAAATTATGAGATGGTACCGCCACCTATTGGTTAATCCTAACACCTATTATACTTAATACTAAGCATTTAGACATAAAATATGAAATCCTAGTGAGAGATATATAAAATTACAGCCTATTAATGTTAATCCAACAAATGTAACTGACAGGACTATTTAGAATACGGACCATCTTAGAAACAAAAGAATAATAGATAAAGTTGGACAGAATAAAGGAAAATTCTGGCCAACTCAGACGAGTATTACCATTGTACTTAAGACGGCAGAAAATCCTAACTCCTAGAAAGAGTAATAATTGAGAAACAGACTATGGAATGGGCCAAGAGCTAATAGAAGAAAGAGTGACCAGGGCAGACTATATTCTAAAAATTATGGGATGGTACCGCCACCTATTGGTTAATCCTAACACCTATTATACTCAAGACATAAAATATGAAATCCTAGTGAAAAGATATATAAAATTACAGCCTATTAATGTTAATCCAACAAATTTAACTGACAGGACTATTTGGAATACTGACCATCTTAGATACAAAGGTTGGACAGAATAAAGGGAAATTCTTGCTAACTCAGACGAGTATTACCATTGTACTTATGACGGCAGAAAATCCTAGCACCTAAAAGAGTAATAATTGAGAAACAGACTATGGAATGGGCCAAGAGCTAATAGAAGAAAGAGTGACCAGGGCAGACTATATTCTAAAAATTATGAGATGGTACCGCCACCTATTGGTTAATCCTAACACCTATTATACTTAATACTAAGCATTTAGACATAAAATATGAAATCCTAGTGAAAGATATATAAAATTACAGCCTATTAATGTTAATCCAACAAATGTAACTGACAGGACTATTTAGAATACAGACCATCTTAGAAACAAAAGAATAATAGATAAAGCTGGACAGAATAAAGGGAATTTCTGGCCAACTCAGACGAGTATTACCATTGTACTTAAGACGGCAGAAAATCCTAACTCCTAGAGATCCTATGCATCCTATCCTAAAGAGACTATGCAACGGAACACCTGCTAATAGAAAATTAGGGAACAGGACTAACTATATTCTAAAAATTGGGAGAGAGTACCGCCACCTAGCAAATGAAGAATAATGGCCTATTGGACTTAACACTAAGCATTAAGACATAAAATATAAAATCCTAGTGAGAAGATATATACAATAACAGCATATTAATGTTAACCCAACAAATGTAACAGACAGCACTATTTGGAATACTGACCATCTTAGATACAAAGGTTGGACAGAATAAAGGGAAATTCTTGCTAACTCAGACGAGTATTACCATTCCTAACAAAATCCTAGCACCTAGAAAGAGTAATAATTGAGAAACAGACTATGGAATGGGCCAAGAGCTAATAGAAGAAAGAGTGACCAGGGCAGACTATATTCTAAAAATTATGGGATGGTACCGCCACCTATTGGTTAATCCTAAAACCTATTATACTCAAGACATAAAATATGAAATCCTAGTGAAAAGATATATAAAATTACAGCCTATTAATGTTAATCCAACAAATTTAACTGACAGGACTATTTGGAATACTGACCATCTTAGATACAAAGGTTGGACAGAATAAAGGGAAATTCTTGCTAACTCAGACGAGTATTACCATTCCTAACAAAATCCTAGCACCTAGAAAGAGTAATAATTGAGAAACAGACTATGGAATGGGCCAAGAGCTAATAGAAGAAAGAGTGACCAGGGCAGACTATATTCTAAAAATTATGGGATGGTACCGCCACCTATTGGTTAATCCTAAAACCTATTATACTTAAGACATAAAATATGAAATCCTAGTGAAAAGATATTTAAAATTACAGCCTATTAATGTTAATCCAACAAATGTAACTGACAGGACTATTTGGAATACTGACCATCTTAGAAACAAAAGAATAATAGATAAAGTTTGACAGAATAAAGGGAAATTCTTGCTAACTCAGACGAATATTACCATTGTACTTAAGACGGCAGAAAATCCTAACTCCTAGAAAGAGTAATAATTGAGAAACAGACTATGGAATGGGCCAAGAGCTAATAGAAGAAAGAGTGACCAGGGCAGACTATATTCTAAAAATTATGGGATGGTACCGCCACCTATTGGTTAATCCTAACACCTATTATACTTAATACTAAGCATTAAGACATAAAATATGAAATCCTAGTGAAAAGATATATAAAATTACAGCCTATTAATGTTAATCCAACAAATGTAACTGACAGGACTATTTGGAATACTGACCATCTTAGATACAAAGGTTGGACAGAATAAAGGGTAATTCTTGCTAACTCAGACGAGTATTACGATTGTACTTAAGACGGCTGAAAATCCAAGCACCTAGAAAGAGTAATAATTGAGAAAAAGACTATGGAATAGGCCAAGAGCTAATAGAAGAAAGAGTGACCAGGGCAGACTATATTCTAAAAATTATGGGATGGTACCGCCACCTATTGGTTAATCCTAAAACCTATTATACTCAAGACATAAAATATGAAATCCTAGTGAAAAGATATATAAAATTACAGCCTATTAATGTTAATCCAACAAATTTAACTGACAGGACTATTTGGAATACTGACCATCTTAGATACAAAGGTTGGACAGAATAAAGGGAAATTCTTGCTAACTCAGACGAGTATTACCATTGTACTTATGACGGCAGAAAATCCTAGCACCTAAAAGAGTAATAATTGAGAAACAGACTATGGAATGGGCCAAGAGCTAATAGAAGAAAGAGTGACCAGGGCAGACTATATTCTAAAAATTATGAGATGGTACCGCCACCTATTGGTTAATCCTAACACCTATTATACTTAATACTAAGCATTTAGACATAAAATATGAAATCCTAGTGAAAGATATATAAAATTACAGCCTATTAATGTTAATCCAACAAATGTAACTGACAGGACTATTTAGAATACGGACCATCTTAGAAACAAAAGAATAATAGATAAAGTTGGACAGAATAAAGGAAAATTCTGGCCAACTCAGACGAGTATTACCATTGTACTTAAGACGGCAGAAAATCCTAGCACCTAGAAAGAGTAATAATTGAGAAACAGACTATGGAATGGGCCAAGAACTAATAGAAGACAGAGGGACCAGGGCAGACTATATTCTAAAAATTATGGGATGGTACCGCCACCATTGGTTAATCCTAAAACCTATTATACTTAAGACATAAAATATGAAATCCTAGTGAAAAGATATTTAAAATTACAGCCTATTAATGTTAATCCAACAAATGTAACTGACAGGACTATTTAGAATACAGACCATCTTAGAAACAAAAGAATAATAGATAAAGCTGGACAGAATAAAGGGAATTTCTGGCCAACTCAGACGAGTATTACCATTGTACTTAAGACGGCAGAAAATCCTAACTCCTAGAGATCCTATGCATCCTATCCTAAAGAGACTATGCAACGGAACACCTGCTAATAGAAAATTAGGGAACAGGACTAACTATATTCTAAAAATTGGGAAAGAGTACCGCCACCTAGCAAATGAAGAATAATGGCCTATTGGACTTAACACTAAGCATTAAGACATAAAATATAAAATCCTAGTGAGAAGATATATACAATAACAGCATATTAATGTTAACCCAACAAATGTAACAGACAGCACTATTTGGAATACTGACCATCTTAGATACAAAGGTTGGACAGAATAAAGGGAAATTCTTGCTAACTCAGACGAGTATTACCATTCCTAACAAAATCCTAGCACCTAGAAAGAGTAATAATTAAGAAACAGACTATGGAATGGGCCAAGAGCTAATAGAAGAAAGAGTGACCAGGGCAGACTATATTCTAAAAATTATGGGATGGTACCGCCACCTATTGGTTAATCCTAAAACCTATTATACTCAAGACATAAAATATGAAATCCTAGTGAAAAGATATATAAAATTACAGCCTATTAATGTTAATCCAACAAATTTAACTGACAGGACTATTTGGAATACTGACCATCTTAGATACAAAGGTTGGACAGAATAAAGGGAAATTCTTGCTAACTCAGACGAGTATTACCATTCCTAACAAAATCCTAGCACCTAGAAAGAGTAATAATTGAGAAACAGACTATGGAATGGGCCAAGAGCTAATAGAAGAAAGAGTGACCAGGGCAGACTATATTCTAAAAATTATGGGATGGTACCGCCACCTATTGGTTAATCCTAAAACCTATTATACTTAAGACATAAAATATGAAATCCTAGTGAAAAGATATTTAAAATTACAGCCTATTAATGTTAATCCAACAAATGTAACTGACAGGACTATTTGGAATACTGACCATCTTAGAAACAAAAGAATAATAGATAAAGTTGGACAGAATAAAGGGAAATTCTTGCTAACTCAGACGAATATTACCATTGTACTTAAGACGGCAGAAAATCCTAACTCCTAGAAAGAGTAATAATTGAGAAACAGACTATGGAATGGGCCAAGAGCTAATAGAAGAAAGAGTGACCAGGGCAGACTATATTCTAAAAATTATGGGATGGTACCGCCACCTATTGGTTAATCCTAACACCTATTATACTTAATACTAAGCATTAAGACATAAAATATGAAATCCTAGTGAAAAGATATATAAAATTACAGCCTATTAATGTTAATCCAACAAATGTAACTGACAGGACTATTTGGAATACTGACCATCTTAGATACAAAGGTTGGACAGAATAAAGGGAAATTCTTGCTAACTCAGACGAGTATTACCATTCCTAACAAAATCCTAGCACCTAGAAAGAGTAATAATTGAGAAACAGACTATGGAATGGGCCAAGAGCTAATAGAAGAAAGAGTGACCAGGGCAGACTATATTCTAAAAATTATGGGATGGTACCGCCACCTATTGGTTAATCCTAAAACCTATTATACTCAAGACATAAAATATGAAATCCTAGTGAAAAGATATATAAAATTACAGCCTATTAATGTTAATCCAATAAATTTAACTGACAGGACTATTTGGAATACTGACCATCTTAGATACAAAGGTTGGAC
This sequence comes from Arma custos, assembly GCA_037127475.1. Lineage (NCBI taxonomy): Eukaryota > Metazoa > Arthropoda > Insecta > Hemiptera > Pentatomidae > Arma > Arma custos. The sequence goes on from CM073759.1 coordinate 220,056,638, forward strand.
AGAATAAAGGGAAATTCTTGCTAACTCAGACGAGTATTACCATTGTACTTATGACGGCAGAAAATCCTAGCACCTAAAAGAGTAATAATTAAGAAACAGACTATGGAATAGGCCAAGAGCTAATAGAAGAAAGAGTGACCAGGGCAGACTATATTCTAAAAATTATGAGATGGTACCGCCACCTATTGGTTAATCCTAACACCTATTATACTTAATACTAAGCATTTAGACATAAAATATGAAATCCTAGTGAGAGATATATAAAATTACAGCCTATTAATGTTAATCCAACAAATGTAACTGACAGGACTATTTAGAATACGGACCATCTTAGAAACAAAAGAATAATAGATAAAGTTGGACAGAATAAAGGAAAATTCTGGCCAACTCAGACGAGTATTACCATTGTACTTAAGACGGCAGAAAATCCTAACTCCTAGAAAGAGTAATAATTGAGAAACAGACTATGGAATGGGCCAAGAGCTAATAGAAGAAAGAGTGACCAGGGCAGACTATATTCTAAAAATTATGGGATGGTACCGCCACCTATTGGTTAATCCTAACACCTATTATACTCAAGACATAAAATATGAAATCCTAGTGAAAAGATATATAAAATTACAGCCTATTAATGTTAATCCAACAAATTTAACTGACAGGACTATTTGGAATACTGACCATCTTAGATACAAAGGTTGGACAGAATAAAGGGAAATTCTTGCTAACTCAGACGAGTATTACCATTGTACTTATGACGGCAGAAAATCCTAGCACCTAAAAGAGTAATAATTGAGAAACAGACTATGGAATGGGCCAAGAGCTAATAGAAGAAAGAGTGACCAGGGCAGACTATATTCTAAAAATTATGAGATGGTACCGCCACCTATTGGTTAATCCTAACACCTATTATACTTAATACTAAGCATTTAGACATAAAATATGAAATCCTAGTGAAAGATATATAAAATTACAGCCTATTAATGTTAATCCAACAAATGTAACTGACAGGACTATTTAGAATACAGACCATCTTAGAAACAAAAGAATAATAGATAAAGCTGGACAGAATAAAGGGAATTTCTGGCCAACTCAGACGAGTATTACCATTGTACTTAAGACGGCAGAAAATCCTAACTCCTAGAGATCCTATGCATCCTATCCTAAAGAGACTATGCAACGGAACACCTGCTAATAGAAAATTAGGGAACAGGACTAACTATATTCTAAAAATTGGGAGAGAGTACCGCCACCTAGCAAATGAAGAATAATGGCCTATTGGACTTAACACTAAGCATTAAGACATAAAATATAAAATCCTAGTGAGAAGATATATACAATAACAGCATATTAATGTTAACCCAACAAATGTAACAGACAGCACTATTTGGAATACTGACCATCTTAGATACAAAGGTTGGACAGAATAAAGGGAAATTCTTGCTAACTCAGACGAGTATTACCATTCCTAACAAAATCCTAGCACCTAGAAAGAGTAATAATTGAGAAACAGACTATGGAATGGGCCAAGAGCTAATAGAAGAAAGAGTGACCAGGGCAGACTATATTCTAAAAATTATGGGATGGTACCGCCACCTATTGGTTAATCCTAAAACCTATTATACTCAAGACATAAAATATGAAATCCTAGTGAAAAGATATATAAAATTACAGCCTATTAATGTTAATCCAACAAATTTAACTGACAGGACTATTTGGAATACTGACCATCTTAGATACAAAGGTTGGACAGAATAAAGGGAAATTCTTGCTAACTCAGACGAGTATTACCATTCCTAACAAAATCCTAGCACCTAGAAAGAGTAATAATTGAGAAACAGACTATGGAATGGGCCAAGAGCTAATAGAAGAAAGAGTGACCAGGGCAGACTATATTCTAAAAATTATGGGATGGTACCGCCACCTATTGGTTAATCCTAAAACCTATTATACTTAAGACATAAAATATGAAATCCTAGTGAAAAGATATTTAAAATTACAGCCTATTAATGTTAATCCAACAAATGTAACTGACAGGACTATTTGGAATACTGACCATCTTAGAAACAAAAGAATAATAGATAAAGTTTGACAGAATAAAGGGAAATTCTTGCTAACTCAGACGAATATTACCATTGTACTTAAGACGGCAGAAAATCCTAACTCCTAGAAAGAGTAATAATTGAGAAACAGACTATGGAATGGGCCAAGAGCTAATAGAAGAAAGAGTGACCAGGGCAGACTATATTCTAAAAATTATGGGATGGTACCGCCACCTATTGGTTAATCCTAACACCTATTATACTTAATACTAAGCATTAAGACATAAAATATGAAATCCTAGTGAAAAGATATATAAAATTACAGCCTATTAATGTTAATCCAACAAATGTAACTGACAGGACTATTTGGAATACTGACCATCTTAGATACAAAGGTTGGACAGAATAAAGGGTAATTCTTGCTAACTCAGACGAGTATTACGATTGTACTTAAGACGGCTGAAAATCCAAGCACCTAGAAAGAGTAATAATTGAGAAAAAGACTATGGAATAGGCCAAGAGCTAATAGAAGAAAGAGTGACCAGGGCAGACTATATTCTAAAAATTATGGGATGGTACCGCCACCTATTGGTTAATCCTAAAACCTATTATACTCAAGACATAAAATATGAAATCCTAGTGAAAAGATATATAAAATTACAGCCTATTAATGTTAATCCAACAAATTTAACTGACAGGACTATTTGGAATACTGACCATCTTAGATACAAAGGTTGGACAGAATAAAGGGAAATTCTTGCTAACTCAGACGAGTATTACCATTGTACTTATGACGGCAGAAAATCCTAGCACCTAAAAGAGTAATAATTGAGAAACAGACTATGGAATGGGCCAAGAGCTAATAGAAGAAAGAGTGACCAGGGCAGACTATATTCTAAAAATTATGAGATGGTACCGCCACCTATTGGTTAATCCTAACACCTATTATACTTAATACTAAGCATTTAGACATAAAATATGAAATCCTAGTGAAAGATATATAAAATTACAGCCTATTAATGTTAATCCAACAAATGTAACTGACAGGACTATTTAGAATACGGACCATCTTAGAAACAAAAGAATAATAGATAAAGTTGGACAGAATAAAGGAAAATTCTGGCCAACTCAGACGAGTATTACCATTGTACTTAAGACGGCAGAAAATCCTAGCACCTAGAAAGAGTAATAATTGAGAAACAGACTATGGAATGGGCCAAGAACTAATAGAAGACAGAGGGACCAGGGCAGACTATATTCTAAAAATTATGGGATGGTACCGCCACCATTGGTTAATCCTAAAACCTATTATACTTAAGACATAAAATATGAAATCCTAGTGAAAAGATATTTAAAATTACAGCCTATTAATGTTAATCCAACAAATGTAACTGACAGGACTATTTAGAATACAGACCATCTTAGAAACAAAAGAATAATAGATAAAGCTGGACAGAATAAAGGGAATTTCTGGCCAACTCAGACGAGTATTACCATTGTACTTAAGACGGCAGAAAATCCTAACTCCTAGAGATCCTATGCATCCTATCCTAAAGAGACTATGCAACGGAACACCTGCTAATAGAAAATTAGGGAACAGGACTAACTATATTCTAAAAATTGGGAAAGAGTACCGCCACCTAGCAAATGAAGAATAATGGCCTATTGGACTTAACACTAAGCATTAAGACATAAAATATAAAATCCTAGTGAGAAGATATATACAATAACAGCATATTAATGTTAACCCAACAAATGTAACAGACAGCACTATTTGGAATACTGACCATCTTAGATACAAAGGTTGGACAGAATAAAGGGAAATTCTTGCTAACTCAGACGAGTATTACCATTCCTAACAAAATCCTAGCACCTAGAAAGAGTAATAATTAAGAAACAGACTATGGAATGGGCCAAGAGCTAATAGAAGAAAGAGTGACCAGGGCAGACTATATTCTAAAAATTATGGGATGGTACCGCCACCTATTGGTTAATCCTAAAACCTATTATACTCAAGACATAAAATATGAAATCCTAGTGAAAAGATATATAAAATTACAGCCTATTAATGTTAATCCAACAAATTTAACTGACAGGACTATTTGGAATACTGACCATCTTAGATACAAAGGTTGGACAGAATAAAGGGAAATTCTTGCTAACTCAGACGAGTATTACCATTCCTAACAAAATCCTAGCACCTAGAAAGAGTAATAATTGAGAAACAGACTATGGAATGGGCCAAGAGCTAATAGAAGAAAGAGTGACCAGGGCAGACTATATTCTAAAAATTATGGGATGGTACCGCCACCTATTGGTTAATCCTAAAACCTATTATACTTAAGACATAAAATATGAAATCCTAGTGAAAAGATATTTAAAATTACAGCCTATTAATGTTAATCCAACAAATGTAACTGACAGGACTATTTGGAATACTGACCATCTTAGAAACAAAAGAATAATAGATAAAGTTGGACAGAATAAAGGGAAATTCTTGCTAACTCAGACGAATATTACCATTGTACTTAAGACGGCAGAAAATCCTAACTCCTAGAAAGAGTAATAATTGAGAAACAGACTATGGAATGGGCCAAGAGCTAATAGAAGAAAGAGTGACCAGGGCAGACTATATTCTAAAAATTATGGGATGGTACCGCCACCTATTGGTTAATCCTAACACCTATTATACTTAATACTAAGCATTAAGACATAAAATATGAAATCCTAGTGAAAAGATATATAAAATTACAGCCTATTAATGTTAATCCAACAAATGTAACTGACAGGACTATTTGGAATACTGACCATCTTAGATACAAAGGTTGGACAGAATAAAGGGTAATTCTTGCTAACTCAGACGAGTATTACGATTGTACTTAAGACGGCTGAAAATCCAAGCACCTAGAAAGAGTAATAATTGAGAAAAAGACTATGGAATAGGCCAAGAGCTAATAGAAGAAAGAGTGACCAGGGCAGACTATATTCTAAAAATTATGGGATGGTACCGCCACCTATTGGTTAATCCTAAAACCTATTATACTCAAGACATAAAATATGAAATCCTAGTGAAAAGATATATAAAATTACAGCCTATTAATGTTAATCCAACAAATTTAACTGACAGGACTATTTGGAATACTGACCATCTTAGATACAAAGGTTGGACAGAATAAAGGGAAATTCTTGCTAACTCAGACGAGTATTACCATTGTACTTATGACGGCAGAAAATCCTAGCACCTAAAAGAGTAATAATTGAGAAACAGACTATGGAATGGGCCAAGAGCTAATAGAAGAAAGAGTGACCAGGGCAGACTATATTCTAAAAATTATGAGATGGTACCGCCACCTATTGGTTAATCCTAACACCTATTATACTTAATACTAAGCATTTAGACATAAAATATGAAATCCTAGTGAAAGATATATAAAATTACAGCCTATTAATGTTAATCCAACAAATGTAACTGACAGGACTATTTAGAATACGGACCATCTTAGAAACAAAAGAATAATAGATAAAGTTGGACAGAATAAAGGAAAATTCTGGCCAACTCAGACGAGTATTACCATTGTACTTAAGACGGCAGAAAATCCTAGCACCTAGAAAGAGTAATAATTGAGAAACAGACTATGGAATGGGCCAAGAACTAATAGAAGACAGAGGGACCAGGGCAGACTATATTCTAAAAATTATGGGATGGTACCGCCACCATTGGTTAATCCTAAAACCTATTATACTTAAGACATAAAATATGAAATCCTAGTGAAAAGATATTTAAAATTACAGCCTATTAATGTTAATCCAACAAATGTAACTGACAGGACTATTTAGAATACAGACCATCTTAGAAACAAAAGAATAATAGATAAAGCTGGACAGAATAAAGGGAATTTCTGGCCAACTCAGACGAGTATTACCATTGTACTTAAGACGGCAGAAAATCCTAACTCCTAGAGATCCTATGCATCCTATCCTAAAGAGACTATGCAACGGAACACCTGCTAATAGAAAATTAGGGAACAGGACTAACTATATTCTAAAAATTGGGAAAGAGTACCGCCACCTAGCAAATGAAGAATAATGGCCTATTGGACTTAACACTAAGCATTAAGACATAAAATATAAAATCCTAGTGAGAAGATATATACAATAACAGCATATTAATGTTAACCCAACAAATGTAACAGACAGCACTATTTGGAATACTGACCATCTTAGATACAAAGGTTGGACAGAATAAAGGGAAATTCTTGCTAACTCAGACGAGTATTACCATTCCTAACAAAATCCTAGCACCTAGAAAGAGTAATAATTAAGAAACAGACTATGGAATGGGCCAAGAGCTAATAGAAGAAAGAGTGACCAGGGCAGACTATATTCTAAAAATTATGGGATGGTACCGCCACCTATTGGTTAATCCTAAAACCTATTATACTCAAGACATAAAATATGAAATCCTAGTGAAAAGATATATAAAATTACAGCCTATTAATGTTAATCCAACAAATTTAACTGACAGGACTATTTGGAATACTGACCATCTTAGATACAAAGGTTGGACAGAATAAAGGGAAATTCTTGCTAACTCAGACGAGTATTACCATTCCTAACAAAATCCTAGCACCTAGAAAGAGTAATAATTGAGAAACAGACTATGGAATGGGCCAAGAGCTAATAGAAGAAAGAGTGACCAGGGCAGACTATATTCTAAAAATTATGGGATGGTACCGCCACCTATTGGTTAATCCTAAAACCTATTATACTTAAGACATAAAATATGAAATCCTAGTGAAAAGATATTTAAAATTACAGCCTATTAATGTTAATCCAACAAATGTAACTGACAGGACTATTTGGAATACTGACCATCTTAGAAACAAAAGAATAATAGATAAAGTTGGACAGAATAAAGGGAAATTCTTGCTAACTCAGACGAATATTACCATTGTACTTAAGACGGCAGAAAATCCTAACTCCTAGAAAGAGTAATAATTGAGAAACAGACTATGGAATGGGCCAAGAGCTAATAGAAGAAAGAGTGACCAGGGCAGACTATATTCTAAAAATTATGGGATGGTACCGCCACCTATTGGTTAATCCTAACACCTATTATACTTAATACTAAGCATTAAGACATAAAATATGAAATCCTAGTGAAAAGATATATAAAATTACAGCCTATTAATGTTAATCCAACAAATGTAACTGACAGGACTATTTGGAATACTGACCATCTTAGATACAAAGGTTGGACAGAATAAAGGGTAATTCTTGCTAACTCAGACGAGTATTACGATTGTACTTAAGACGGCTGAAAATCCAAGCACCTAGAAAGAGTAATAATTGAGAAAAAGACTATGGAATAGGCCAAGAGCTAATAGAAGAAAGAGTGACCAGGGCAGACTATATTCTAAAAATTATGGGATGGTACCGCCACCTATTGGTTAATCCTAAAACCTATTATACTCAAGACATAAAATATGAAATCCTAGTGAAAAGATATATAAAATTACAGCCTATTAATGTTAATCCAACAAATTTAACTGACAGGACTATTTGGAATACTGACCATCTTAGATACAAAGGTTGGACAGAATAAAGGGAAATTCTTGCTAACTCAGACGAGTATTACCATTGTACTTATGACGGCAGAAAATCCTAGCACCTAAAAGAGTAATAATTGAGAAACAGACTATGGAATGGGCCAAGAGCTAATAGAAGAAAGAGTGACCAGGGCAGACTATATTCTAAAAATTATGAGATGGTACCGCCACCTATTGGTTAATCCTAACACCTATTATACTTAATACTAAGCATTTAGACATAAAATATGAAATCCTAGTGAAAGATATATAAAATTACAGCCTATTAATGTTAATCCAACAAATGTAACTGACAGGACTATTTAGAATACGGACCATCTTAGAAACAAAAGAATAATAGATAAAGTTGGACAGAATAAAGGAAAATTCTGGCCAACTCAGACGAGTATTACCATTGTACTTAAGACGGCAGAAAATCCTAGCACCTAGAAAGAGTAATAATTGAGAAACAGACTATGGAATGGGCCAAGAACTAATAGAAGACAGAGGGACCAGGGCAGACTATATTCTAAAAATTATGGGATGGTACCGCCACCATTGGTTAATCCTAAAACCTATTATACTTAAGACATAAAATATGAAATCCTAGTGAAAAGATATTTAAAATTACAGCCTATTAATGTTAATCCAACAAATGTAACTGACAGGACTATTTAGAATACAGACCATCTTAGAAACAAAAGAATAATAGATAAAGCTGGACAGAATAAAGGGAATTTCTGGCCAACTCAGACGAGTATTACCATTGTACTTAAGACGGCAGAAAATCCTAACTCCTAGAGATCCTATGCATCCTATCCTAAAGAGACTATGCAACGGAACACCTGCTAATAGAAAATTAGGGAACAGGACTAACTATATTCTAAAAATTGGGAAAGAGTACCGCCACCTAGCAAATGAAGAATAATGGCCTATTGGACTTAACACTAAGCATTAAGACATAAAATATAAAATCCTAGTGAGAAGATATATACAATAACAGCATATTAATGTTAACCCAACAAATGTAACAGACAGCACTATTTGGAATACTGACCATCTTAGATACAAAGGTTGGACAGAATAAAGGGAAATTCTTGCTAACTCAGACGAGTATTACCATTCCTAACAAAATCCTAGCACCTAGAAAGAGTAATAATTAAGAAACAGACTATGGAATGGGCCAAGAGCTAATAGAAGAAAGAGTGACCAGGGCAGACTATATTCTAAAAATTATGGGATGGTACCGCCACCTATTGGTTAATCCTAAAACCTATTATACTCAAGACATAAAATATGAAATCCTAGTGAAAAGATATATAAAATTACAGCCTATTAATGTTAATCCAACAAATTTAACTGACAGGACTATTTGGAATACTGACCATCTTAGATACAAAGGTTGGACAGAATAAAGGGAAATTCTTGCTAACTCAGACGAGTATTACCATTCCTAACAAAATCCTAGCACCTAGAAAGAGTAATAATTGAGAAACAGACTATGGAATGGGCCAAGAGCTAATAGAAGAAAGAGTGACCAGGGCAGACTATATTCTAAAAATTATGGGATGGTACCGCCACCTATTGGTTAATCCTAAAACCTATTATACTTAAGACATAAAATATGAAATCCTAGTGAAAAGATATTTAAAATTACAGCCTATTAATGTTAATCCAACAAATGTAACTGACAGGACTATTTGGAATACTGACCATCTTAGAAACAAAAGAATAATAGATAAAGTTGGACAGAATAAAGGGAAATTCTTGCTAACTCAGACGAATATTACCATTGTACTTAAGACGGCAGAAAATCCTAACTCCTAGAAAGAGTAATAATTGAGAAACAGACTATGGAATGGGCCAAGAGCTAATAGAAGAAAGAGTGACCAGGGCAGACTATATTCTAAAAATTATGGGATGGTACCGCCACCTATTGGTTAATCCTAACACCTATTATACTTAATACTAAGCATTAAGACATAAAATATGAAATCCTAGTGAAAAGATATATAAAATTACAGCCTATTAATGTTAATCCAACAAATGTAACTGACAGGACTATTTGGAATACTGACCATCTTAGATACAAAGGTTGGACAGAATAAAGGGAAATTCTTGCTAACTCAGACGAGTATTACCATTCCTAACAAAATCCTAGCACCTAGAAAGAGTAATAATTGAGAAACAGACTATGGAATGGGCCAAGAGCTAATAGAAGAAAGAGTGACCAGGGCAGACTATATTCTAAAAATTATGGGATGGTACCGCCACCTATTGGTTAATCCTAAAACCTATTATACTCAAGACATAAAATATGAAATCCTAGTGAAAAGATATATAAAATTACAGCCTATTAATGTTAATCCAATAAATTTAACTGACAGGACTATTTGGAATACTGACCATCTTAGATACAAAGGTTGGACAGAATAAAGGGAAATTCTTGCTAACTCAGACGAGTATTACCATTGTACTTATGACGGCAGAAAATCCTAGCACCTAAAAGAGTAATAATTGAGAAACAGACTATGGAATAGGCCAAGAGCTAATAGAAGAAAGAGTGACCAGGGCAGACTATATTCTAAAAATTATGAGATGGTACCGCCACCTATTGGTTAATCCTAACACCTATTATACTTAATACTAAGCATTTAGACATAAAATATGAAATCCTAGTGAAAGATATATAAAATTACAGCCTATTAATGTTAATCCAACAAATGTAACTGACAGGACTATTTAGAATACGGACCATCTTAGAAACAAAAGAATAATAGATAAAGTTGGACAGAATAAAGGAAAATTCTGGCCAACTCAGACGAGTATTACCATTGTACTTAAGACGGCAGAAAATCCTAACTCCTAGAAAGAGTAATAATTGAGAAACAGACTATGGAATGGGCCAAGAGCTAATAGAAGAAAGAGTGACCAGGGCAGACTATATTCTAAAAATTATGGGATGGTACCGCCACCTATTGGTTAATCCTAACACCTATTATACTCAAGACATAAAATATGAAATCCTAGTGAAAAGATATATAAAATTACAGCCTATTAATGTTAATCCAACAAATTTAACTGACAGGACTATTTGGAATACTGACCATCTTAGATACAAAGGTTGGACAGAATAAAGGGAAATTCTTGCTAACTCAGACGAGTATTACCATTGTACTTATGACGGCAGAAAATCCTAGCACCTAAAAGAGTAATAATTGAGAAACAGACTATGGAATGGGCCAAGAGCTAATAGAAGAAAGAGTGACCAGGGCAGACTATATTCTAAAAATTATGAGATGGTACCGCCACCTATTGGTTAATCCTAACACCTATTATACTTAATACTAAGCATTTAGACATAAAATATGAAATCCTAGTGAAAGATATATAAAATTACAGCCTATTAATGTTAATCCAACAAATGTAACTGACAGGACTATTTAGAATACGGACCATCTTAGAAACAAAAGAATAATAGATAAAGTTGGACAGAATAAAGGAAAATTCTGGCCAACTCAGACGAGTATTACCATTGTACTTAAGACGGCAGAAAATCCTAGCACCTAGAAAGAGTAATAATTGAGAAACAGACTATGGAATGGGCCAAGAACTAATAGAAGACAGAGGGACCAGGGCAGACTATATTCTAAAAATTATGGGATGGTACCGCCACCATTGGTTAATCCTAAAACCTATTATACTTAAGACATAAAATATGAAATCCTAGTGAAAAGATATTTAAAATTACAGCCTATTAATGTTAATCCAACAAATGTAACTGACAGGACTATTTAGAATACAGACCATCTTAGAAACAAAAGAATAATAGATAAAGCTGGACAGAATAAAGGGAATTTCTGGCCAACTCAGACGAGTATTACCATTGTACTTAAGACGGCAGAAAATCCTAACTCCTAGAGATCCTATGCATCCTATCCTAAAGAGACTATGCAACGGAACACCTGCTAATAGAAAATTAGGGAACAGGACTAACTATATTCTAAAAATTGGGAGAGAGTACCGCCACCTAGCAAATGAAGAATAATGGCCTATTGGACTTAACACTAAGCATTAAGACATAAAATATAAAATCCTAGTGAGAAGATATATACAATAACAGCATATTAATGTTAACCCAACAAATGTAACAGACAGCACTATTTGGAATACTGACCATCTTAGATACAAAGGTTGGACAGAATAAAGGGAAATTCTTGCTAACTCAGACGAGTATTACCATTCCTAACAAAATCCTAGCACCTAGAAAGAGTAATAATTGAGAAACAGACTATGGAATGGGCCAAGAGCTAATAGAAGAAAGAGTGACCAGGGCAGACTATATTCTAAAAATTATGGGATGGTACCGCCACCTATTGGTTAATCCTAAAACCTATTATACTCAAGACATAAAATATGAAATCCTAGTGAAAAGATATATAAAATTACAGCCTATTAATGTTAATCCAACAAATTTAACTGACAGGACTATTTGGAATACTGACCATCTTAGATACAAAGGTTGGACAGAATAAAGGGAAATTCTTGCTAACTCAGACGAGTATTACCATTCCTAACAAAATCCTAGCACCTAGAAAGAGTAATAATTGAGAAACAGACTATGGAATGGGCCAAGAGCTAATAGAAGAAAGAGTGACCAGGGCAGACTATATTCTAAAAATTATGGGATGGTACCGCCACCTATTGGTTAATCCTAAAACCTATTATACTTAAGACATAAAATATGAAATCCTAGTGAAAAGATATTTAAAATTACAGCCTATTAATGTTAATCCAACAAATGTAACTGACAGGACTATTTGGAATACTGACCATCTTAGAAACAAAAGAATAATAGATAAAGTTGGACAGAATAAAGGGAAATTCTTGCTAACTCAGACGAATATTACCATTGTACTTAAGACGGCAGAAAATCCTAACTCCTAGAAAGAGTAATAATTGAGAAACAGACTATGGAATGGGCCAAGAGCTAATAGAAGAAAGAGTGACCAGGGCAGACTATATTCTAAAAATTATGGGATGGTACCGCCACCTATTGGTTAATCCTAACACCTATTATACTTAATACTAAGCATTAAGACATAAAATATGAAATCCTAGTGAAAAGATATATAAAATTACAGCCTATTAATGTTAATCCAACAAATGTAACTGACAGGACTATTTGGAATACTGACCATCTTAGATACAAAGGTTGGACAGAATAAAGGGAAATTCTTGCTAACTCAGACGAGTATTACCATTCCTAACAAAATCCTAGCACCTAGAAAGAGTAATAATTGAGAAACAGACTATGGAATGGGCCAAGAGCTAATAGAAGAAAGAGTGACCAGGGCAGACTATATTCTAAAAATTATGGGATGGTACCGCCACCTATTGGTTAATCCTAAAACCTATTATACTCAAGACATAAAATATGAAATCCTAGTGAAAAGATATATAAAATTACAGCCTATTAATGTTAATCCAATAAATTTAACTGACAGGACTATTTGGAATACTGACCATCTTAGATACAAAGGTTGGACAGAATAAAGGGAAATTCTTGCTAACTCAGACGAGTATTACCATTGTACTTATGACGGCAGAAAATCCTAGCACCTAAAAGAGTAATAATTGAGAAACAGACTATGGAATAGGCCAAGAGCTAATAGAAGAAAGAGTGACCAGGGCAGACTATATTCTAAAAATTATGAGATGGTACCGCCACCTATTGGTTAATCCTAACACCTATTATACTTAATACTAAGCATTTAGACATAAAATATGAAATCCTAGTGAAAGATATATAAAATTACAGCCTATTAATGTTAATCCAACAAATGTAACTGACAGGACTATTTAGAATACGGACCATCTTAGAAACAAAAGAATAATAGATAAAGTTGGACAGAATAAAGGAAAATTCTGGCCAACTCAGACGAGTATTACCATTGTACTTAAGACGGCAGAAAATCCTAGCACCTAGAAAGAGTAATAATTGAGAAACAGACTATGGAATGGGCCAAGAACTAATAGAAGACAGAGGGACCAGGGCAGACTATATTCTAAAAATTATGGGATGGTACCGCCACCATTGGTTAATCCTAAAACCTATTATCCTTAAGACATAAAATATGAAATCCTAGTGAAAAGATATTTAAAATTACAGCCTATTAATGTTAATCCAACAAATGTAACTGACAGGACTATTTAGAATACAGACCATCTTAGAAACAAAAGAATAATAGATAAAGCTGGACAGAATAAAGGGAATTTCTGGCCAACTCAGACGAGTATTACCATTGTACTTAAGACGGCAGAAAATCCTAACTCCTAGAGATCCTATGCATCCTATCCTAAAGAGACTATGCAACGGAACACCTGCTAATAGAAAATTAGGGAACAGGACTAACTATATTCTAAAAATTGGGAGAGAGTACCGCCACCTAGCAAATGAAGAATAATGGCCTATTGGACTTAACACTAAGCATTAAGACATAAAATATAAAATCCTAGTGAGAAGATATATACAATAACAGCATATTAATGTTAACCCAACAAATGTAACAGACAGCACTATTTGGAATACTGACCATCTTAGATACAAAGGTTGGACAGAATAAAGGGAAATTCTTGCTAACTCAGACGAGTATTACCATTCCTAACAAAATCCTAGCACCTAGAAAGAGTAATAATTGAGAAACAGACTATGGAATGGGCCAAGAGCTAATAGAAGAAAGAGTGACCAGGGCAGACTATATTCTAAAAATTATGGGATGGTACCGCCACCTATTGGTTAATCCTAAAACCTATTATACTCAAGACATAAAATATGAAATCCTAGTGAAAAGATATATAAAATTACAGCCTATTAATGTTAATCCAACAAATTTAACTGACAGGACTATTTGGAATACTGACCATCTTAGATACAAAGGTTGGACAGAATAAAGGGAAATTCTTGCTAACTCAGACGAGTATTACCATTCCTAACAAAATCCTAGCACCTAGAAAGAGTAATAATTGAGAAACAGACTATGGAATGGGCCAAGAGCTAATAGAAGAAAGAGTGACCAGGGCAGACTATATTCTAAAAATTATGGGATGGTACCGCCACCTATTGGTTAATCCTAACACCTATTATTCTTAATACTAAGCATTAAGACATAAAATAGGAAATCCTAGTGAAAATATATATAAAATTACAGCCTATTAATGTTAACCCAACAAATGTACCTGACAGGACTATTTGGAATACTGACCATCTTAGTAACAAAAGAATAATAGATAACGTTGGACAGAATAAAGGAAAATTCTTGCTAACTCAGACGAGTATTACGATTGTACTTAAGACGGCAGAAAATCCTAGCACCTATAAAGAGTAATAATTGAGAAACAGACTATGGAATGGGCCAAGAGCTAATAGAAGAAAGAGTGACCAGGGCAGACTATATTCTAAAAATTATGGGATGGTACCGCCACCTATTGGTTAATCCTAACACGTATTATACTTAATACTAAGCATTAAGACATAAAATATGAAATCCTAGTGAAAAGATATATAAAATTACAGCCTATTAATGTTAATCCAACAAATGTAACTGACAGGACTATTTGGAATACTGACCATCTTAGATACAAAGGTTGGACAGAATAAAGGGAAATTCTTGCTAACTCAGACGAGTATTACGTTTGTACTTAAGACGGCAGAAAATCCAAGCACCTAGAAAGAGTAATAATTGAGAAAAAGACTATGGAATAGGCCAAGAGCTAATAGAAGAAAGAGTGACCAGGGCAGACTATATTCTAAAAATTATGGGATGGTACCGCCACCTATTGGTTAATCCTAAAACCTATTATACTCAAGACATAAAATATGAAATCCTAGTGAAAACATATATAAAATTACAGCCTATTAATGTTAATCCAACAAATTTAACTGACAGGACTATTTGGAATACTGACCATCTTAGATACAAAGGTTGGGCAGAATAAAGGGAAATTCTTGCTAACTCAGACGAGTATTACCATTGTACTTAAGACGGCAGAAAATCCTAGCACCTAAAAGAGTAATAATTGAGAAACAGACTATGGAATGGGCCAAGAGCTAATAGAAGAAAGAGTGACCAGGGCAGACTATATTCTAAAAATTATGGGATGGTACCGCCACCTATTGGTTAATCCTAACACCTATTATACTTAATACTAAGCATTAAGACATAAAATATGAAATCCTAGTGAAAAGATATATAAAATTACAGCCTATTAATGTTAATCCAACAAATGTAACTGACAGGACTATTTGGAATACTGACCATCTTAGATACAAAGGTTGGACAGAAAGAATAAAGGGAAATTCTTGCTAACTCAGACGAATATTACGATTGTACTTAAGACGGCAGAAAATCCAAGCACCTAGAAAGAGTAATAATTGAGAAAAAGACTATGGAATAGGCCAAGAGCTAATAGAAGAAAGAGTGACCAGGGCAGACTATATTCTAAAAATTATGGGATGGTACCGCCACCTATTGGTTAATCCTAACACCTATTATATCCATACTTTAACAACTGTCGAAATTATCTGAAAAAAATAAAAAAATATTATATAAGGGAGTCATTAGGCTCATGATAACTTACGCATGCCCAGTCTGGAGTTTAGCTAGCAAAACACACATTAACAAAATACAGATCTTTTAAAACAAATGTCTAAGAATCATAAAAAACTATCCAATATATACTAAAATCACCAAAATGCACAAAGAACTGGACATCCCAACAATACAAAAATTCATACACCAACAAACCCTCAGATTCTTCACCTCATGCCAACTTTCAGACAATACACTCATACAAGAAATAGGAAATTATACAAAAACAACAACACAAAAATACAGACACAAACGAACAAAACACATACAATTATAAATAATATGCATTTTGTATTATATTATACATAAATTTTGTCTTAAGTAAATCCTATGTACTCTCTTTTCTGTTGGTTTTTTTAAATTTTACCAACAACAAAAACATATTAATCAGTAACCGTTGTAATGTGAACTCATTTTCATTGTAAGGGATTATCCCACCAATGTTTTTAAATTTGTACATATTTTAAAATAAAATAAAACAAAATATTTAAAAAAAAAAAAAAATTTCTCCAACAATAACTCAACTTTTTCCATCCTCTCATAATTCAAATTCAATTTATAATAACAAAATTGTACTTACGTTTTTTTTGCTAACCCACGCATTTATTTTTTCAAACGACTCGCCTTGTATCTCATTTGTTTCAATCTGTATGTTTTTGCTAACCCATTTATATATTTTTTTAAATGACTCGCCTTGTATCGTATCCATTTCATCTAATTCAGTCTGTATGCGCTGTTTATTTCTACCTTTTTTATCGGTATCGGTAATTTCTGAATAAGTAATTTGAAATTCAAAATCCAGTGCGTTCCAATGACACCGATCTTCAAATTTTCTTGCAGGGCAATCAATCAAACACCAATTTGCGAGTTAATAAATCAATCAATTTGCGAGTTAATCCATATTTAATACGCTTCCGATCATTTCTTATCCGTTCCCGCTCGGCCTTATTTATCATTATAATATTATTATGAATCTATAGCTATTACATGAAATCATATCTCATAATTAAAATCATTCGATTTTTTTTGTTATTATTTTTGTTTGTATTCTGTCCCATTCAAAATCCATTGCTTTCCACATTTAAGTTAAGATCCGGGAAACACTAATACCAGCTTTAATGCTACACCGCGAGAATGTAAACAAAGCGAATGTAGATAGTGGGGATCAAAGCTCAATAAAAGTCAGTCTTTATTCTATATATATATATATATATATATATTATTGATCTATTTTCACCTTGCCCTCTTGTTCTTTGTGTGCATAGTATCCGCTAAACGCTAAGCGGTTCCGAAACCCGGGACGCGCAGTAACAGATAATTTAATCTTATTAAATTGTAATGTACACTATGCCCAATATGGATTGATGACTATGCTGTGTGTTTTGGCAATACAATGTAGTTGGGCAGAACTTCTGAAAAATATAATAATAAAGCATTTCTCTCTCTCTTCTTCACATTTTAGAAAGCGTTTATTTAATTTTATTCTGCCACTTCCTTTTTTTTATCTCTTCAGAAGTATGCCAACAGGAGGTATATTAAAACCAGCAACATTCCAAGCTCCCCCACCCGAGATATCTCAAGAGAGACTTCAAGAGAAGGCCCCTGGAACGTCGAAGGTACATGCTAAACAAAAGGCCTCGCCTAGAAATGAGAGGCGTCCCCATGCACTCGGACGGGCCAACCCTAGAAGGTTATCCCTAGGGATAAACGACCCTGGAGAAACCGAAGGAAGAGAAAGACAGGAGGGAGTAGTTGAGGCCCTGCTTTTCCACTCCCACGAGGGGCGGGCTGAACAGGAACTGGATCATCAAGCGATGAGCCTGTCGATGGAAGACGTGAGTGGAGAATGGTGGTGCATGGTCATCAGGGACTACCTAGACCCCCTGCTCTGCCTAGTATGCCTTGAGCACGGCCACATGGCGAAGTCTACAGCCTATTAATGTTAATCCAACAAATGTAACTGACAGGACTATTAAGAATACTGACCATCTTAGAAACAAAAGAATAATAAATAAAGTTGGACAGAATAAAGGAAAATTCTGGCCAACTCAGACGAGTATTACCATTATACTTAAGACGGCAAAAAATCCTAGTACCTAGAATGAGTAATAATTTAGAAACCGACTATGGAATGAGCCATGAGCTAATAGAAGAAAGAATGACCAGGGCAGACTATATTCTAAAAATTGGGGGATAATACCGCCACGTATTGCTTAATCCTAACACCTGTTGGACTTAACACTAAGCATTAAGACGTTAAATATAAAATCCTAGTGAAAAGATACATAAAATTACAGCCTATTAATGTTAACCCAACAAATGTAACTTACAGGACTATTTGGAATACTGACCATCTTAGATACAAAAGAATAATACATAAAGTTGAACAGAATAAAGGGAAATTCTGGCCAACTCAGACAAGTATTACCATTGTACTTAAGACGGCAGAAAATCCTAACTCCTAGAATGACTAATAATTTAGAAAGAGACTATGCAACGGAACACCTGCTAATAGAAAATTAGGGAACAGGGCTAACTATATTCTAAAAATTGGGAGAGAGTACCGCCACCTAGCAAATGAAGAATAATGACCTATTGGACTTAACACTAATAACTATGACATAAAATATGAAATCCTAGTGAGAAGATATATAAAATTACAGCATATTAATGTTAACCCAACAAATGTAACAGACGGCACTATTTGGAATACTGACCATCTTAGATACAAAAGAATA
Organism: Arma custos; assembly: GCA_037127475.1. Lineage (NCBI taxonomy): Eukaryota > Metazoa > Arthropoda > Insecta > Hemiptera > Pentatomidae > Arma > Arma custos. The sequence continues at coordinate 220,075,654 of CM073759.1, forward strand.
ATAGATAATGTTGGACAGAATAAAGGGAAATTCTGGCCAACTCAGAAGAGTATTACCATTGAACTTAAAACGGCAGAAAATCCTAACTCCTAGAATGACTAATAGAAAGAGACTATGCAACGAAACACCTGCTAATAGAAAATTAGTGAACAGGGCTAACTATATTCTAAAAATGGGGAGAGAGTACCGCCACCTAGCAAATGAAGAATAATAGCCTATTGGACATAACACTAATCACTAAGACATAAAATATGAAATCCTAGTGAAAAGATATATAAAATTACAGCATATTAATGTTAACCCAACAAATGTAACAGACAGCACTATTTGGAATACTAACCATCTTAGATACAAAGGTTGGACAGAATAGAGGGAAATTCTTGCTAACTCAGACGAGTATTACCATTGTAATTAAGAGGGCAGAAAATCTTAGCACCTAGAATGAGTAATAATTGAGAAACAGACTATGGAATGGGCCAAGAACTAATAGAAGTAAGAGTGACCAGGGCAGACTATATACTAAAAATTGGGGAATGGTACCGCCACCTATTAGTTAATCATAACACCTATTGGACTTAACACTAATCACTAAGACGTAAAATATGAAATCCTAGTGAAAAGATATATAAAATTACAGCCTATTAATGTTAACCCAACAAATTTACCTGACAGGACTACTTGGAATACTGACCATCTTAGAAACAAAAGAATAATAGATAAAGTTGGACAGAATAAAGGGAAATTTTAGCCAACTCAGACGAGTATTACCATTGTACTTACGACGGCAGAAAATCCTAACTCCTAGAATGAGTAATAATTGAGAAACAGACTATGGAATGGGCCAAGAACTAATAGAAGAAAGAGTGACCAGGGCAGACTATATTCTAAAAATTGGGGGATGGTACCGCCACCTATTGGTTAATCCTAACAACTATTGGACTTAATACTAAGCATTAAGACATAAAATATGAAATCCTAGTGAAAATATATATAAAATTACAGCCTATTAATGTTAACCCAACAAATGTAACTGAAAGGACTATTTGGAATACCGACCATCTTAGAAACAAAAGAATAATAGATAAAGTTGGACAGAATAAAGGAAAACTCTGACCAACTCAGACGAGTATTACCATTGTACATAAGACGGCAGAAAATCCTAACTCCTAGAATGACTAATAATTTAGAAAGAGACTATGCAACGAAACACCTGCTAATAGAAAATTAGTGTACAGGGCTAACTATATTCTAAAAATTGGGAGAGAGTACCGCCACCTAGCAAATAAAGAATTATGGCCTTTTGGACTTAAAACTAATCACTAAGACATAAAATATGAAATTCTAGTGAAAAGATATATAAAATTACAGCCTATTAATATTAACCCAACAAATGTAACAGACAGTACTATTTGGAATACTGACCATCTTAGATACAAAAGAAAAATAGATAAAGTTGGACAGAATAAAGGGAAATTCTGGCCAAATCAGAAGAGTATTACCATTGTACTTAAGAGGGCAGAAAATCTTAGCACCTAGAATGAGTAATAATTGAGAAACAGACTATGGAATGGGCCAAGAACTAATAGAAGTAAGAGTGACCAGGGCAGACTATATACTAAAAATTGGGGGATGGTACCGCCACCTATTAGTTAATCATAACACCTATTGGACTTAACACTAATCACTAAGACGTAAAATATGAAATCCTAGTGAAAAGATATATAAAATTACAGCCTATTAATGTTAACCCAACAAATTTACCTGACAGGACTACTTGGAATACTGACCATCTTAGAAACAAAAGAATAATAGATAAAGTTGGACAGAATAAAGGGAAATTTTAGCCAACTCAGACGAGTATTACCATTGTACTTACGACGGCAGAAAATCCTAACTCCTAGAATGAGTAATAATTGAGAAACAGACTATGGAATGGGCCAAGAGGTAATAGAAGAAAGAGTGACCAGGGCAGACTATATTCTAAAAATTATGGGATGTTACAGCCACATATTGGTTAATCCTAACACCTATTATACTTAATACTAAGCATTAAGACATAAAATACTGAAAAGATATATAAAATTTTAGCCTATTAATGTTAACACAACAAATGTAACAGACAGCACTATTTGGAATACTGACCATCTTAGATACAAAAGAATAATAGATAAAGTTGGACAGAATAAAGGGAAATTCTGGCCAACTCAGACAAGTATTACCATTGTACTTAAGACGGCAGAAAATCCTAACTCCTAGAATGACTAATAATTTAGAAAGAGACTATGCAACGAAACACCTGCTAATAGAAAATTAGTGAACAGGGCTAACTATATTCTAAAAATTGGGAGAGGGTAACGCCACCTAGCAAATGAAGAATAATGGCCTATTGGACTTAACACTAATCACTAAGACATAAAATATGAAATCCTAGTGAAAAGATATATAAAATTACAGCCTATTAATATTAACCCAACAAACGTAACATACAGTACCATTTGGAATACTGACCATCTTAGATACAAAAGAATAATAGATAAAGTTGGACAGAATAAAGGAAAATTCTGGCCAACTCAGACGAGTATTACCATTATACTTAAGACGGCAAAAAATCCTAGTACCTAGAATGAGTAATAATTTAGAAACCGACTATGGAATGAGCCATGAGCTAATAGAAGAAAGAATGACCAGGGCAGACTATATTCTAAAAATTGGGGGATGGTACCGCCACGTATTGCTTAATCCTAACACCTGTTGGACTTAACACTAAGCATTAAGACGTTAAATATAAAATCCTAGTGAAAAGATACATAAAATTACAGCCTATTAATGTTAACCCAAAAAATGTAACAGACGGCACTATTTGGAATACTGACCATCTTAGATACAAAAGAATAATAGATAATGTTGGACAGAATAAAGGTAAATTCTGGCCAACTCAGAAGAGTATTACCATTGTACTTAAGACGGAAGAAAATCCTAACACCTAGATGACTAATAATTTAGAAAGAGACTATGCAACGGAACAACTGCTAATAGAAAATTAGTAAACAGGGCTAACTATATTGTATAAATTGGGAGATGGTAACGCCACATCCCCTAGCAAATGTAGAATAAGGGTCTATTGAACTTAACACTAAGCATTAAGACATAAAATATGAAATCCTAGTGAAAAGATAGAATATAAAATTACATCCTATTAATATAAATCCTACAAATATAACTGACAGGACTATTTGGAATACTGACCATCTTGGAAACAAAAGAATAATAGATAAAGTTGGACAGAATAAAGGAAAATTCTGGCCAACTTAGACGAGTATTACCATTATAATTAAGACGGCTAAAAATCCTAGTACCTAGAATGAGTAATAATTTAGAAACCGACTATGGAATGGCCCATGAGCTAATAGAAGAAAGAATGACCAGGGCAGACTATATTCTAAAAATTGGGGGATGGTACCGCCACCTATTGGTTAATCCAAACACCTATTGGACTTAACACTAAACATTAAGACATAAAATATGAAATCCAAGTGAAAAGATATATAAAATTACAGCATATTAATGTTAACCCAACAAATGTACCTGACAGGACTATTTGGAATACTGACCATCTTAGATACAAAAGAATAATAGATAAAGTTGGACAGAATAAAGGGAAATTCTGGCCAACTCAGAAGAGTATTACCATTGTACTTAAGAGGGCAGAAAATCTTAGCACCTAGAATGAGTAATAATTGAGAAACAGACTATGGAATGGGCCAAGAACTAATAGAAGTAAGAGTGACCAGGGCAGACTATATACTAAAAATTGGGGGATGGTACCGCCACCTATTGGTTAATCATAACACCTATTGGACTTAACACTAATCACTAAGACGTAAAATATGAAATCCTAGTGAAAAGATGTATAAAATTACAGCCTATTAATGTTAACCCAACAAATGTAACAGACAGCACTATTTGGAATACTAACCATCTTAGATACAAAGGTTAGACAGAATAAAGGGAAATTGTTGCTAACTCAGACGAGTATTACCATTGTACTTAAGACGGCAGAAAATCTTAGCACCTAGAATGAGTAATAATTTAGAAAGAGACTATGCAACGAAACACCTGCTAATAGAAAATTAGTGTACAGGGCTAACTATATTCTAAAAATTGGGAGAGAGTACCGCCACCTAGCAAATAAAGATTTATGGCCTTTTGGACTTAAAACTAATCACTAAGACATAAAATATGAAATTCTAGTGAAAAGATATATAAAATTACAGCCTATTAATATTAACCCAACAAATGTAATATACAGTACTATTTGGAATACTGACCATCATAGATACAAAAGAATAATAGATAAAGTTGGACAGAATAAAGGGAAATTCTGGCCAACTCAGAAGAGTATTACCATTGTACTTAAGACGGCAGAAAATCTTAGCACCTAGAATGAGTAATAATTGAGAAACAAACTAAGGAACGGGCCAAGAGCTAATAAAAGAAAGAGTGACCAGGGCTAACTATATACTAAAAATTGGGAGATGGTACCGCCACCTTTCCTAGCAAATGAAGAATAAGAGCCTATTGGAGTTAACACTAATCACTAAGACATAAAATATGAAATCCTAGTGAAAAGATATATAAAATTACAGCCTATTAATATTAACCCAACAAATGTAACAGACAGTACCATTTGGAATACTGACCATCTTAGATACAAAAGAATAATAGATAAAGTTGGACAGAATAAAGGGAAATTTTGGCCAACTCAGACGAGTATTACCATTGTATTTAAGACGGCAGAAAATCCTAACTCCTAGAACGAGTAATAATTGAGAAACAGACTATGGAATGGGCCAAGAACTAATAGAAGAAAGAGTGACCAGGGAAGACTATATTCTCAACATTGGGGGATGGTACCGCCACCTATTGGTTAATCCTAACACCTATTGGACTTAATACTAAGCATTAAGACGTTAAATATAAAATCCTAGTGAAAAGATACATAAAATTACAGCCTATTAATGTTAACCCAACAAATGTAACAGACGGCACTATTTGGAATACTGACCATCTTAGATACAAAAGAATAATAGATAATGTTGGACAGAATAAAGGGAAATTCTGGCCAACTCAGAAGAGTATTACCATTGTACTTAAGACGGCAGAAAATCCTAACTCCTAGAATGACTAATAATTTAGAAAGAGACTATGCAACGAAACACCTGCTAATATTAAATTAGTGAACAGGGCTAACTATATTCTAAAAATTGGGAGAGGGTAACGCCACCTAGCAAATGAAGAATAATGGCCTATTGGACTTAACACTAATCACTAAGACATAAAATATGAAATCCTAGTGAAAAGATATATAAAATTACAGCCTATTAATATTAACCCAACAAACGTAACATACAGTACCATTTGGAATACTGACCATCTTAGATACAAAAGAATAATAGATAAAGTTGGACAGAATAAAGGAAAATTCTGGCCAACTCAGACGAGTATTACCATTATACTTAAGACGGCAAAAAATCCTAGTACCTAGAATGAGTAATAATTTAGAAACCGACTATGGAATGAGCCATGAGCTAATAGAAGAAAGAATGACCAGGGCAGACTATATTCTAAAAATTGGGGGATGGTACCGCCACGTATTGCTTAATCCTAACACCTGTTGGACTTAACACTAAGCATTAAGACGTTAAATATAAAATCCTAGTGAAAAGATACATAAAATTACAGCCTATTAATGTTAACCCAACAAATGTAACAGACGGCACTATTTGGAATACTGACCATCTTAGATACAAAAGAATAATAGATAATGTTGGACAGAATAAAGGGAAATTCTGGCCAACTCAGAAGAGTATTACCATTGTACTTAAAACGGCAGAAAATCCTAACTCCTAGAATGACTAATAATTTAGAAAGAGACTATGCAACGAAACACCTGCTAATAGAAAATTAGTGAACAGGGCTAACTATATTCTAAAAATGGGGAGAGAGTACCGCCACCTAGCAAATGAAGAATAATGGCCTATTGGACATAACACTAATCACTAAGACATAAAATATGAAATCCTAGTGAAAAGATATATAAAATTACAGCATATTAATGTTAATCCAACAAATGTAACTGACAGCACTATTTGGAATACTGACCATCTTAGATACAAACGAATAATAGATAAAATTGGACAGAATAAAGGGAAATTCTGGCCAACTCAGACAAGTATTACCATTGTACTTAAGACGGCAGAAAATCTTAGCACCTAGAATGAGTAATAATTTAGAAAGAAACTATGCAACGAAACACCTGCTAATAGAAAATTAGTGTACAGGGCTAACTATATTCTAAAAATTGGGAGAGAGTACCGCCACCTAGCAAATAAAGATTTATGGCCTTTTGGACTTAAAACTAATCACTAAGACATAAAATATGAAATTCTAGTGAAAAGATATATAAAATTACAGCCTATTAATATTAACCCAACAAATGTAATATACAGTACTATTTGGAATACTGACCATCATAGATACAAAAGAATAATAGATAAAGTTGGACAGAATAAAGGGAAATTCTGGCCAACTCAGAAGAGTATTACCATTGTACTTAAGACGGCAGAAAATCTTAGCACCTAGAATGAGTAATAATTGAGAAACAAACTAAGGAACGGGCCAAGAGCTAATAAAAGAAAGAGTGACCAGGGCTAACTATATACTAAAAATTGGGAGATGGTACCGCCACCTTTCCTAGCAAATGAAGAATAAGAGCCTATTGGAGTTAACACTAATCACTAAGACATAAAATATGAAATCCTAGTGAAAAGATATATAAAATTACAGCCTATTAATATTAACCCAACAAATGTAACAGACAGTACCATTTGGAATACTGACCATCTTAGATACAAAAGAATAATAGATAAAGTTGGACAGAATAAAGGGAAATTTTGGCCAACTCAGACGAGTATTACCATTGTATTTAAGACGGCAGAAAATCCTAACTCCTAGAATGAGAAATAATTGAGAAACAGACTATGGAATGGGCCAAGAGGTAATAGAAGAAAGAGTGACCAGGGCAGACTATATTCTAAAAATTATGGGATGTTACAGCCACCTATTGGTTAATCCTAACACCTATTATACTTAATACTAAGCATTAAGACATAAAATACTGAAAAGATATATAAAATTTTAGCCTATTAATGTTAACCCAACAAATGTAACAGACAGCACTATTTGGAATACTGACCATCTTAGATACAAAAGAATAATAGATAAAGTTGGACAGAATAAAGGTAAATTCTGGCCAACTCAGAAGAGTATTACCATTGTACTTAAGACGGAAGAAAATCCTAACACCTAGATGACTAATAATTTAGAAAGAGACTATGCAACGGAACAACTGCTAATAGAAAATTAGTAAACAGGGCTAACTATATTGTATAAATTGGGAGATGGTAACGCCACATCCCCTAGCAAATGTAGAATAAGGGTCTATTGAACTTAACACTAAGCATTAAGACATAACATATGAAATCCTAGTGAAAAGATAGAATATAAAATTACATCCTATTAATATAAATCCTACAAATATAACTGACAGGACTATTTGGAATACTGACCATCTTGGAAACAAAAGAATAATAGATAAAGTTGGACAGAATAAAGGAAAATTCTGGCCAACTCAGACGAGTATTACCATTATAATTAAGACGGCTAAAAATCCTAGTACCTAGAATGAGTAATAATTTAGAAACCGACTATGGAATGGCCCATGAGCTAATAGAAGAAAGAATGACCAGGGCAGACTATATTCTAAAAATTGGGGGATGGTACCGCCACCTATTGGTTAATCCAAACACCTATTGGACTTAACACTAAACATTAAGACATAAAATATGAAATCCAAGTGAAAAGATATATAAAATTACAGCCTATTAATGTTAACCCAACAAATGTACCTGACAGCACTATTTGGAATACTGACCATCTTAGATACAAACGAATAATAGATAAAATTGGACAGAATAAAGGGAATTTCTGGCCAACTCAGACGAGTATTACCATTGTACTTAAGACGGCAGAAAATCCTAACTCCTAGAATGACTAATAATTTAGAAAGAGACTATGCAACGGAACACCTGCTAATAGAAAATTAGGGAACAGGGCTACCTATATTCTAAAAATTGGGAGATGGTACCGCCACCTAGCAAATGAAGAATAATTGCCTATTGGACTTAACACTAATAACTATGACATAAAATATGAAATCCTAGTGAGAAGATATATAAAATTACAGCATATTAATGTTAACCCAACAAATGTAACAGACGGCACTATTTGGAATACTGACCATCTTAGATACAAAAGAATAATAGATAATGTTGGACAGAATAAAGGGAAATTCTGGCCAACTCAGACGAGTATTACCATTGTATTTAAGACGGCAGAAAATCCTAACTCCTAGAATGAGTAATAATTGAGAAACAGACTATGGAATGGGCCAAGAACTAATAGAAGAAAGAGTGACCAGGGAAGACTATATTCTAAACATTGGGGGATGGTACCGCCACCTATTGGTTAATCCTAACAACTATTGGACTTAATACTAAGCATTAAGACATAAAATATGAAATCCTAGTGAAATGATATATAAAATTACAGCATAAGAATGTTAACCCAAAAAATGTAATAGACAGCACTATTTTGAATACTGACCATCTTAGATACAAAAGAAAAATAGATAAAGTTGGACAGAATAAAGGGAAATTCAGGCCAACTCAGACAAGTATTACCATTGTACATAAGACGGCAGAAAATCCTAACTCCTAGAATGACTAATAATTTAGAAAGAGACTATGCAACGAAACACCTGCTAATAGAAAATTAGTGTACAGGGCTAACTATATTCTAAAAATTGGGAGAGAGTACCGCCACCTAGCAAATAAAGAATTATGGCCTTTTGGACTTAAAACTAATCACTAAGACATAAAATATGAAATCCTAGTGAAAAGATATATAAAATTACAGCCTATTAATGTTAACCCAACAAATGTAACAGACAGCACTATTTGGAATACTAACCATCTTAGATACAAAGGTTAGACAGAATAAAGGGAAATTGTTGCTAACTCAGACGAGTATTACCATTGTACTTAAGACGGCAGAAAATCCTAGCACCTAGAAAGAGTAATAATTGAGAAATCGACTATGGAATGGGCCAAGAGCTAATAGAATAAAGAGTGACCAGGGCAGACTATATTCTAAAAATTATGGGATGGTACCGCCACCTATTGTTTAATCCTAACACCAATTATACTTAATACTAAGCATTAAGACATAAAATATGAAATCCTAGTGAAATATATAAAATTATATAAGATATATAAAATTACAGCCTATTAATGTTAATCCAACAAATGTAACTGACAGCACTATTTGGAATACTGACCATCTTAGATACAAACGAATAATAGATAAAATTGGACAGAATAAAGGGAAATTCTGGCCAACTCAGACTAGTATTACCATTGTACTTAAGACGGCAGAAAATCTTAGCACCTAGAATGAGTAATAATTTAGAAAGAGACTATGCAACGAAACACCTGCTAATAGAAAATTAGTGTACAGGGCTAACTATATTCTAAAAATTGGGAGAGAGTACCGCCACCTAGCAAATAAAGATTTATGGCCTTTTGGACTTAAAACTAATCACTAAGACATAAAATATGAAATTCTAGTGAAAAGATATATAAAATTACAGCCTATTAATATTAACCCAACAAATGTAATATACAGTACTATTTGGAATACTGACCATCATAGATACAAAAGAATAATAGATAAAGTTGGACAGAATAAAGGGAAATTCTGGCCAACTCAGAAGAGTATTACCATTGTACTTAAGACGGCAGAAAATCTTAGCACCTAGAATGAGTAATAATTGAGAAACAAACTAAGGAACGGGCCAAGAGCTAATAAAAGAAAGAGTGACCAGGGCTAACTATATACTAAAAATTGGGAGATGGTACCGCCACCTTTCCTAGCAAATGAAGAATAAGAGCCTATTGGAGTTAACACTAATCACTAAGACATAAAATATGAAATCCTAGTGAAAAGATATATAAAATTACAGCCTATTAATATTAACCCAACAAATGTAACAGACAGTACCATTTGGAATACTGACCATCTTAGATACAAAAGAATAATAGATAAAGTTGGACAGAATAAAGGGAAATTTTGGCCAACTCAGACGAGTATTACCATTGTATTTAAGACGGCAGAAAATCCTAACTCCTAGAATGAGTAATAATTGAGAAACAGACTATGGAATGGGCCAAGAACTAATAGAAGAAAGAGTGACCAGGGAAGACTATATTCTAAACATTGGGGGATGGTACCGCCACCTATTGGTTAATCCTAACAACTATTGGACTTAATACTAAGCATTAAGACATAAAATATGAAATCCTAGTGAAATGATATATAAAATTACAGCATAAGAATGTTAACCCAAAAAATGTAATAGACAGCACTATTTTGAATTCTGACCATCTTAGATACAAAAGAAAAATAGATAAAGTTGGACAGAATAAAGGGAAATTCTGGCCAACTCAGACAAGTATTACCATTGTACATAAGACGGCAGAAAATCCTAACTCCTAGAATGACTAATAATTTAGAAAGAGACTATGCAACGAAACACCTGCTAATAGAAAATTAGTGTACAGGGCTAACTATATTCTAAAAATTGGGAGAGAGTACCGCCACCTAGCAAATAAAGAATTATGGCCTTTTGGACTTAAAACTAATCACTAAGACATAAAATATGAAATTCTAGTGAAAAGATATATAAAATTACAGCCTATTAATATTAACCCAACAAATGTAACAGACAGTACTATTTGGAATACTGACCATCTTAGATACAAAAGAAAAATAGATAAAGTTGGACAGAATAAAGGGAAATTCTGGCCAACTCAGAAGAGTATTACCATTGTACTTAAGAGGGCAGAAAATCTTAGCACCTAGAATGAGTAATAATTGAGAAACAGACTATGGAATGGGCCAAGAACTAAAAGAAGTAAGAGTGACCAGGGCAGACTATATACTAAAAATTGGGGGATGGTACCGCCACCTATTAGTTAATCATAACACCTATTGGACTTAACACTAATCACTAAGACGTAAAATATGAAATCCTAGTGAAAAAATATATAAAATTACAGCCTATAAATGTTAACCCAACAAATTTACCTGACAGGACAACTTGGAATACTGACCATCTTAGAAACAAAAGAATAATAGATAAAGTTGGACAGAATAAAGGGAAATTTTAGCCAACTCAGACGAGTATTACCATTGTACTTACGACGGCAGAAAATCCTAACTCCTAGAATGAGTAATAATTGAGAAACAGACTATGGAATGGGCCAAGAGGTAATAGAAGAAAGAGTGACCAGGGCAGACTATATTCTAAAAATTATGGGATGTTACAGCCACATATTGGTTAATCCTAACACCTATTATACTTAATACTAAGCATTAAGACATAAAATACTGAAAAGATATATAAAATTTTAGCCTATTAATGTTAACCCAACAAATGTAACAGACAGCACTATTTGGAATACTGACCATCTTAGATACAAAAGAATAATAGATAAAGTTGGACAGAATAAAGGGAAATTCTGGCCAACTCAGACGAGTATTACCATTGTACTTAAGACGGCAGAAAATCCTAACTCGTAGAATGACTAATAATTTAGAAAGAGACTATGCAACGGAACAACTGCTAATAGAAAATTAGTAAACAGGGCTAACTATATTGTATAAATTGGGAGATGGTAACGCCACATCCCCTAGCAAATGTAGAATAAGGGTCTATTGAACTTAACACTAAGCATTAAGACATAACATATGAAATCCTAGTGAAAAGATAGAATATAAAATTACATCCTATTAATATAAATCCTACAAATATAACTGACAGGACTATTTGGAATACTGACCATCTTGGAAACAAAAGAATAATAGATAAAGTTGGACAGAATAAAGGAAAATTCTGGCCAACTCAGACGAGTATTACCATTATAATTAAGACGGCTAAAAATCCTAGTACCTAGAATGAGTAATAATTTAGAAACCGACTATGGAATGGCCCATGAGCTAATAGAAGAAAGAATGACCAGGGCAGACTATATTCTAAAAATTGGGGGATGGTACCGCCACCTATTGGTTAATCCAAACACCTATTGGACTTAACACTAAACATTAAGACATAAAATATGAAATCCAAGTGAAAAGATATATAAAATTACAGCCTATTAATGTTAACCCAACAAATGTACCTGACAGCACTATTTGGAATACTGACCATCTTAGATACAAACGAATAATAGATAAAATTGGACAGAATAAAGGGAATTTCTGGCCAACTCAGACGAGTATTACCATTGTACTTAAGACGGCAGAAAATCCTAACTCCTAGAATGACTAATAATTTAGAAAGAGACTATGCAACGGAACACCTGCTAATAGAAAATTAGGGAACAGGGCTACCTATATTCTAAAAATTGGGAGAGAGTACCGCCACCTAGCAAATGAAGAATAATTGCCTATTGGACTTAACACTAATCACTATGACATAAAATATAAAATCCTAGTGAGAAGATATATAAAATTACAGCATATTAATGTTAACCCAACAAATGTACCTGACAGGACTATTTGGAATACTGACCATCTTAGATACAAAAGAATAATCGATAAAGTTGGACAGAATAAAGGGAAATTCTGGCCAACTCAGAAGAGTATTACCATTGTACTTAAGAGGGCAGAAAATCTTAGCACCTAGAATGAGTAATAATTGAGAAACAGACTATGGAATGGGCCAAGAACTAATTGAAGTAAGAGTGACCAGGGCAGACTATATACTAAAAATTGGGGGATGGTACCGCCACCTATTGGTTAATCATAACACCTATTGGACTTAACACTAATCACTAAGACGTAAAATATGAAATCCTAGTGAAAAGCTATATAAAATTACAGCATATTAATGTTAACCCAACAAATGTAACAGACAGCACTTTTTGGAATACTAACCATCTTAGATACAAAGGTTAGACAGAATAAAGGGAAATTGTTGCTAACTCAGACGAGTATTACCATTGTACTTAAGACGGCAGAAAATCCTAGCACCTAGAAAGAGTAATAATTGAGAAATCGACTATGGAATGGGCCAAGAGCTAATAGAATAAAGAGTGACCAGGGCAGACTATATTCTAAAAATTATGGGATGGTACCGCCACCTATTGTTTAATCCTAACACCAATTATACTTAATACTAAGCATTAAGACATAAAATATGAAATCCTAGTGAAATATATAAAATTATATAAGATATATAAAATTACAGCCTATTAATGTTAATCCAACAAATGTAACTGACAGCACTATTTGGAATACTGACCATCTTAGATACAAACGAATAATAGATAAAATTGGACAGAATAAAGGGAAATTCTGGCCAACTCAGACAAGTATTACCATTGTACTTAAGACGGCAGAAAATCTTAGCACCTAGAATGAGTAATAATTTAGAAAGAGACTATGCAACGAAACACCTGCTAATAGAAAATTAGTGTACAGGGCTAACTATATTCTAAAAATTGGGAGAGAGTACCGCCACCTAGCAAATAAAGATTTATGGCCTTTTGGACTTAAAACTAATCACTAAGCCATAAAATATGAAATTCTAGTGAAAAGATATATAAAATTACAGCCTATTAATATTAACCCAACAAATGTAATATACAGTACTATTTGGAATACTGACCATCATAGATACAAAAGAATAATAGATAAAGTTGGACAGAATAAAGGGAAATTCTGGCCAACTCAGAAGAGTATTACCATTGTACTTAAGACGGCAGAAAATCTTAGCACCTAGAATGAGTAATAATTGAGAAAGAAACTAAGGAACGGGCCAAGAGCTAATAAAAGAAAGAGTGACCAGGGCTAACTATATACTAAAAATTGGGAGATGGTACCGCCACCTTTCCTAGCAAATGAAGAATAAGAGCCTATTGGAGTTAACACTAATCACTAAGACATAAAATATGAAATCCTAGTGAAAAGATATATAAAATTACAGCCTATTAATATTAACCCAACAAACGTAACATACAGTACCATTTGGAATACTGACCATCTTAGATACAAAAGAATAATAGATAAAGTTAGACAGAATAAAGGGAAATTCTGGCCAACTCAGAAGAGTATTACCATTGTACTTAAGACGGCAGAAAATCCTAACACCTAGATGACTATTAATTTAGAAAGAGACTATGCAATGGGCCACGAACTAATAGAAGAAAGAGTGACCAGGGCAGACTATATTCTAAAAATTGGGGGATGGTACCGCAACCTATTGGTTAATCCTAACAACTATTGGACTTAATACTAAGCATTAAGACATAAAATATGAAATCCTAGTGAAATGATATATAAAATTACAGCATAAGAATGTTAACCCAAAAAATGTAATAGACAGCACTATTTTGAATACTGACCATCTTAGATGCAAAAGAATAATAGATAAAGTTGGACAGAATAAAGGGAAATTCTGGCCAACTCAGACAAGTATTACCATTGTACTAAAGACGGCAGAAAATCCTAGCACCTAGAATGAGTAATAATTTAGAAACAGACTATGCAATGGAACACCTGCTAATAGAAAATTAGTGATCAGGGCTAACTATATACTAAAAATTGGGAGATGGTACCGCCACCATTCCTAGCAAATGAAGAATAAGAGACTATTGGAGTTAACACTAATCACTGAAATATAAAATATGAAATCCTAGTGAAAAGATATATAAAATTACAGCCTATTAATGTTAACCCAAAAAATGTAATAGACAGCACTATTTGGAATACTGACCATCATAGATACAAAAGAATAATAGATAAAGTTGGACAGAATAAAGGGAAATTCTGGCCAACTCAGAAGAGTATTACCATTGTACTTAAGACGGCAGAAAATCTTAGCACCTAGAATGAGTAATAATTGAGAAACAGACTATGGAATGGGCCAAGAACTAATAGAAGAAAGAGTGACCAGGGAAGACTATATTCTAAAAATTGGGGGATGGTACCGCAACCTATTGGTTAATCCTAACAACTATTGGACTTAATACTAAGCATTAAGACATAAAATATGAAATCCTAGTGAAAAGATATATAAAATTACAGCATAATAATGTTAACCCAAAAAATGTAATAGACAGCACTATTTTGAATACTGACCATCTTAGATGCAAAAGAATAATAGATAAAGTTGGACAGAATAAAGGGAAATTATGGCCAACACAGACGAGTATTACAATTGTACTTTAGACGGCAGAAAATCCTAGCACCTAGAATGAGTAATAATTTAGAAACAGACTATGCAACGGAACACCTGCTAATAGAAAATTAGTGATCAGGGCTAACTATATACTAAAAATTGGGAGATGGTACCGCCACCATTCCTAGCAAATGAAGAATATGAGGCTATTGGAGTTAACACTAATCACTAAGATATAAAATATGAAATCCTAGTGAAAAGATGTATAAAATTACAGCATAATAATGTTAACCCAAAAAATGTAATAGACAGCACTATTTTGAATACTGACCATCTTAGATACAAAAGAATAATAGATAAAGTTGGACAGAATAAAGGGAAATTTTGGCCAACACAGACGAGTATTACCATTGTATTTAAGACGGCAGAAAATCCTAGCACCTAGAATGAGTAATAATTTAGAAACAGACTATGCAACGGAACACCTGCTAATAGAAAATTAGTGAACAGGGCTAACTATATTCTAAAAATTGGGAGAGAGTACCGCCACCTATTGGTTAATCCTAACAACTATTGTACTTAATACTGAGCATTAAGACATAAAATATGAAATCCTAGTGAAAAGATATATAAAATTACAGCATAATAATGTTAACCCAAACAATGTAATAGACAGCACTATTTGGAATACTGACCATCTTAGATGCAAAAGAATAATAGATAAAGTTGGACAGAATAAAGGGAAATTCGGGCCAACACAGACGAGTATTACCATTGTACTATAGACGGCAGAAAATCCTAGCACCTAGAATGAGTAATAATTTAGAAACAGACTATGCAACGGAACACCTGCTAATAGAAAATTAGTGATCAGGGCTAACTATATACTATAAATTGGGAGATGGTACCGCCAACATTCCTAGCAAATGAAGAATAAGAGGCTATAGGAGTTAACACTAATCACTAAGATATAAAATATGAAATCCTAGTGAAAAGATATATAAAATTACAGCCTATTAATGTTAACCCAAAAAATGTAATAGACAGCACTATTTGGAATACTGACCATCATAGATACAAAAGAATAATAGATAAAGTTGGACAGAATAAAGGGAAATTCTGGCCAACTCAGAAGAGTATTACCATTGTACTTAAGACGGCAGAAAATCTTAGCGCCTAGAATGAGTAATAATTGAGAAACAAGCTAAGGAATGGGCCAAGAGCTAATAGAAGAAAGAGTGACCAGGGCTAACTATATACTAAAAATTGGGGGATGGTACCGCCACCTATTGGTTAATCCTAACAACTATTGGACTTAATACTAAGCATTATGACATAAAATATGAAATCCTAGTGAAAAGATATATAAAATTACAGCATAATAATGTTAACCCAAAAAATGTAATAGACAGCACTATTTTGAATACTGACCATCTTAGATACAAAAGAAAAATAGATAAAGTTGGACAGAATAAAGGGAAATTCTGGCCAACTCAGACAAGTATTACCATTGTACTTAAGACGGCAGAAAATCTTAGCACCTAGAATGAGTAATAATTTAGAAAGA
Organism: Arma custos; assembly: GCA_037127475.1. Taxonomy (NCBI): domain Eukaryota; kingdom Metazoa; phylum Arthropoda; class Insecta; order Hemiptera; family Pentatomidae; genus Arma; species Arma custos. The sequence goes on from CM073759.1 coordinate 220,092,582, forward strand.
GACTATGCAACGAAACACCTGCTAATAGAAAATTAGTGTACAGGGCTAACTATATTCTAAAAATTGGGAGAGAGTACCGCCACCTAGCAAATAAAGATTTATGGCCTTTTGGACTTAAAACTAATCACTAAGACATAAAATATGAAATTCTAGTGAAAAGATATATAAAATTACAGCCTATTAATATTAACCCAACAAATGTAATAGACAGTACTATTTGGAATACTGACCATCATAGATACAAAAGAATAATAGATAAAGTTGGACAGAATAAAGGGAAATTCTGGCCAACTCAGAAGAGTATTACCATTGTACTTAAGACGGCAGAAAATCTTAGCACCTAGAATGAGTAATAATTGAGAAACAAACTAAGGAATGGGCCAAGAGCTAATAGAAGAAAGAGTGACCAGGGCTAACTATATACTAAAAATTGGGAGATGGTACCGCCACCTTTCCTAGCAAATGAAGAATAAGAGCCTATTGGAGTTAACACTAATCACTAAGACATAAAATATGAAATCCTAGTGAAAAGATATATAAAATTACAGCCTATTAATATTAACCCAACAAATGTAACAGACAGTACCATTTGGAATACTGACCATCTTAGATACAAAAGAATAATAGATAAAGTTGGACAGAATAAAGGGAAATTTTGGCCAACTCAGACGAGTATTACCATTGTATTTAAGACGGCAGAAAATCCTAACTCCTAGAATGAGTAATAATTGAGAAACAGACTATGGAATGGGCCAAGAACTAATAGAAGAAAGAGTGACCAGGGAAGACTATATTCTAAAAATTGGGGGATGGTACCGCCACCTATTGGTTAATCATAACAACTATTGGACTTAATACTAAGCATTAAGACATAAAATATGAAATCCTAGTGAAATGATATATAAAATTACAGCATAAGAATGTTAACCCAAAAAATGTAATAGACAGCACTATTTTGAATACTGACCATCTTAGATACAAAAGAAAAATAGATAAAGTTGGACAGAATAAAGGGAAATTCTGGCCAACTCAGACAAGTATTACCATTGTACTTAAGACGGCAGAAAATCTTAGCACCTAGAATGAGTAATAATTTAGAAAGAGACTATGCAACGCAACATCTGCTAATAGAAAATTAGTGATCAGGGCTAACTATATACTAAAAATTGGGAGATGGTACCGCCACCTATTGGTTAATCATAACAACTATTGGACTTAATACTAAGCATTAAGACATAAAATATGAAATCCTAGTGAAATGATATATAAAATTACAGCATAAGAATGTTAACCCAAAAAATGTAATAGACAGCACTATTTTGAATACTGACCATCTTAGATACAAAAGAAAAATAGATAAAGTTGGACAGAATAAAGGGAAATTCTGGCCAACTCAGACAAGTATTACCATTGTACTTAAGACGGCAGAAAATCTTAGCACCTAGAATAAATAATAATTTAGAAAGAGACTATGCAACGCAACATCTGCTAATAGAAAATTAGTGATCAGGGCTAACTATATACTAAAAATTGGGAGATGGTACCGCCACCATTCCTAGCAAATGAAGAATAAGAGGCTATTGAAGTTAACACTAATCACTAAGATATAAAATATGAAATCCTAGTGAAAAGATATATAAAATTACAGCCTATTAATGTTAACCCAAAAAATGTAATAGACAGCACTATTTGGAATACTGACCATCATAGATACAAAAGAATAATAGATAAAGTTGGACAGAATAAAGGGAAATTCTGGCCAACTCAGAAGAGTATTACCATTGTACTTAAGACGGCAGAAAATCTTAGCACCTAGAATGAGTAATAATTGAGAAACAAACTAAGGAATGGGCCAAGAGCTAATAGAAGAAAGAGTGACCAGGGCTAACTATATACTAAAAATTGGGAGATGGTACCGCCACCTATTGGTTAATCCTAACAACTATTGGACTTAATACTAAGCATTAAGACAGTTAACCCAAAAAATGTAATAGACAGCACTATTTTGAATACTGACCATCTTAGATGCAAAAGAGTAATAGATAAAGTTGGACAGAATAAAGGGAAATTCTGGCCAACACAGACGATTATTACCATTGTACTTTAGACGGCAGAAAATCCTAGCACCTAGAATGAGTAATAATTTAGAAACAGACTATGCAACGGAACACCTGCTAATAGAAAATTAGTGATCAGGGCTAACTATATACTAAAAATTGGGAGATGGTACCGCCACCATTCCTAGCAAATGAAGAATATGAGGCTATTGGAGTTAACACTAATCACTAAGATATAAAATATGAAATCCTAGTGAAAAGATATATAAAATTACAGCATAATAATGTTAACCCAAAAAATGTAATAGACAGCACTATTTGGAATACTGACCATCATAGATACAAAAGAATAATAGATAAAGTTGGACAGAATAAAGGGAAAATCTGGCCAACTCAGAAGAGTATTACCATTGTACTTAAGACGGCAGAAAATCTTAGCACCTAGAAAGAGTAATAATTGAGAAACAAACTAAGGAATGGGCCAAGAGCTAATAGAAGAAAGAGTGACCAGGGCTAACTATATACTAAAAATTGGGAGATGGTACCGCCACCTATTGGTTAATCCTAACAACTATTGGACTTAACACTAAGCATTAAGACATAAAATATGAAATCCTAGTGAAAAGATATATAAAATTACAGCATAATAATGTTAACCCAAAAAATGTAATAGACAGCACTATTTTGAATACTGACCATCTTAGATGCAAAAGAATAATAGATAAAGTTGGACAGAATAAAGGGAAATTCTGGCCAACACAGACGAGTATTACCATTGTACTAAAGACGGCAGAAAATCCTAGCACCTAGAATGAGTAATAATTTAGAAACAGACTATGCAATGGAACACCTGCTAATAGAAAATTAGTGATCAGGGCTAACTATATACTAAAAATTGGGAGATGGTACCGCCACCATTCCTAGCAAATGAAGAATAAGAGACTATTGGAGTTAACACTAATCACTGAAATATAAAATATGAAATCCTAGTGAAAAGATATATAAAATTACAGCCTATTAATGTTAACCCAAAAAATGTAATAGACAGCACTATTTGGAATACTGACCATCATAGATACAAAAGAATAATAGATAAACTTGGACAGAATAAAGGGAAATTCTGGCCAACTCAGAAGAGTATTACTATTGTACTTAAGACGGCAGAAAATCTTAGCACCTAGAATGAGTAATAATTGAGAAACAGACTATGGAATGGGCCAAGAACTAATAGAAGAAAGAGTGACCAGGGAAGACTATATTCTAAAAATTGGGGGATGGTACCGCCACCTATTGGTTAATCATAACAACTATTGGACTTAATACTAAGCATTAAGACATAAAATATGAAATCCTAGTGAAAAGATATATAAAATTACAGCATAAAAATGTTAACCCAAAAAATGTAATAGACAGCACTATTTTGAATACTGACCATCTTAGATACAAAAGAAAAATAGATAAAGTTGGACAGAATAAGGGAAATTCTGGCCAACTCAGACAAGTATTACCATTGTACTTAAGACGGCAGAAAATCTTAGCACCTAGAATGAGTAATAATTTAGAAAGAGACTATGCAACGAAACATCTGCTAATAGAAAATTAGTGATCAGGGCTAACTATATACTAAAAATTGGGAGATGGTACCGCCACCATTCCTAGCAAATAAAGAATAAGAGGCTATTGGAGTTAACACTAATCACTAAGATATAAAATATGAAATCCTAGTGAAAAGATATATAAAATTACAGCCTATTAATGTTAACCCAAAAAATGTAATAGACAGCACTATTCGGAATACTGACCATCATAGATACAAAAGAATAATAGATAAAGTTGGACAGAATAAAGGGAAATTCTGGCCAACACAGAAGAGTATTACCATTGTACTTCAGACGGCAGAAAATCTTAGCACCTAGAATGAGTAATAATTGAGAAACAAACTAAGGAATGGGCCAAGAGCTAATAGAAGAAAGAGTGACCAGGGCTAACTATATACTAAAAATTGGGAGATGGTACCGCCACCTATTGGTTAATCCTAACAACCATTGGACTTAATACTAAGCATTAAGACAGTTAACCCAAAAAATGTAATAGACAGCACTATTTGGAATACTGACCATCTTAGATACAAAAGAATAATAGATAAAGTTGGACAGAATAAAGGGAAATTTTGGCCAACACAGACGAGTATTACCATTGTATTTAAGACGGCAGAAAATCCTAGCACCTAGAATGAGTAATAATTTAGAAACAGACTATGCAACGGAACACCTGCTAATAGAAAATTAGTGAACAGGGCAGACTATATTCTAAAAATTGGGGGATGGTACCGCCACCTATTGGTTAATCCTAACAACTATTGTACTTAATACTGAGCATTAAGACATAAAATATGAAATCCTAGTGAAAAGATATATAAAATTACAGCATAATAATGTTAACCCAAACAATGTAATAGACAGCACTATTTGGAATACTGACCATCTTAGATGCAAAAGAATAATAGATAAAGTTGGACAGAATAAAGGGAAATTCGGGCCAACACAGACGAGTATTACCATTGTACTATAGACGGCAGAAAATCCTAGCACCTAGAATGAGTAATAATTTAGAAACAGACTATGCAACGGAACACCTGCTAATAGAAAATTAGTGATCAGGGCTAACTATATACTAAAAATTGGGAGATGGTACCGCCAACATTCCTAGCAAATGAAGAATAAGAGGCTATAGGAGTTAACACTAATCACTAAGATATAAAATATGAAATCCTAGTGAAAAGATATATAAAATTACAGCCTATTAATGTTAACCCAAAAAATGTAATAGACAGCACTATTTGGAATACTGACCATCATAGATACAAAAGAATAATAGATAAAGTTGGACAGAATAAAGGGAAATTCTGGCCAACTCAGAAGAGTATTACCATTGTACTTAAGACGGCAGAAAATATTAGCGCCTAGAATGAGTAATAATTGAGAAACAAACTAAGGAATGGGCCAAGAGCTAATAGAAGAAAGAGTGACCAGGGCTAACTATATACTAAAAATTGGGGGATGGTACCGCCACCTATTGGTTAATCCTAACAACTATTGGACTTAATACTAAGCATTAAGACATAAAATATGAAATCCTAGTGAAAAGATATATAAAATTACAGCATAATAATGTTAACCCAAAAAATGTAATAGACAGCACTATTTTGAATACTGACCATCTTAGATACAAAAGAAAAATAGATAAAGTTGGACAGAATAAAGGGAAATTCTGGCCAACTCAGACAAGTATTACCATTGTACTTAAGACGGCAGAAAATCTTAGCACCTAGAATGAGTAATAATTTAGAAAGAGACTATGCAACGAAACACCTGCTAATAGAAAATTAGTGTACAGGGCTAACTATATTCTAAAAATTGGGAGAGAGTACCGCCACCTAGCAAATAAAGATTTATGGCCTTTTGGACTTAAAACTAATCACTAAGACATAAAATATGAAATTCTAGTCAAAAGATATATAAAATTACAGCCTATTAATATTAACCCAACAAATGTAATAGACAGTACTATTTGGAATACTGACCATCATAGATACAAAAGAATAATAGATAAAGTTGGACAGAATAAAGGGAAATTCTGGCCAACTCAGAAGAGTATTACCATTGTACTTAAGACGGCAGAAAATCTTAGCACCTAGAATGAGTAATAATTGAGAAACAAACTAAGGAATGGGCCAAGAGCTAATAGAAGAAAGAGTGACCAGGGCTAACTATATACTAAAAATTGGGAGATGGTACCGCCACCTTTCCTAGCAAATGAAGAATAAGAGCCTATTGGAGTTAACACTAATCACTAAGACATAAAATATGAAATCCTAGTGAAAAGATATATAAAATTACAGCCTATTAATATTAACCCAACAAATGTAACAGACAGTACCATTTGGAATACTGACCATCTTAGATACAAAAGAATAATAGATAAAGTTGGACAGAATAAAGGGAAATTTTGGCCAACTCAGACGAGTATTACCATTGTATTTAAGACGGCAGAAAATCCTAACTCCTAGAATGAGTAATAATTGAGAAACAGACTATGGAATGGGCCAAGAACTAATAGAAGAAAGAGTGACCAGGGAAGACTATATTCTAAAAATTGGGGGATGGTACCGCCACCTATTGGTTAATCATAACAACTATTGGACTTAATACTAAGCATTAAGACATAAAATATGAAATCCTAGTGAAATGATATATAAAATTACAGCATAAGAATGTTAACCCAAAAAATGTAATAGACAGCACTATTTTGAATACTGACCATCTTAGATACAAAAGAAAAATAGATAAAGTTGGACAGAATAAAGGGAAATTCTGGCCAACTCAGACAAGTATTACCATTGTACTTAAGACGGCAGAAAATCTTAGCACCTAGAATGAGTAATAATTTAGAAAGAGACTATGCAACGCAACATCTGCTAATAGAAAATTAGTGATCAGGGCTAACTATATACTAAAAATTGGGAGATGGTACCGCCACCATTCCTAGCAAATGAAGAATAAGAGGCTATTGAAGTTAACACTAATCACTAAGATATAAAATATGAAATCCTAGTGAAAAGATATATAAAATTACAGCCTATTAATGTTAACCCAAAAAATGTAATAGACAGCACTATTTGGAATACTGACCATCATAGATACAAAAGAATAATAGATAAAGTTGGACAGAATAAAGGGAAATTCTGGCCAACTCAGAAGAGTATTACCATTGTACTTAAGACGGCAGAAAATCTTAGCACCTAGAATGAGTAATAATTGAGAAACAAACTAAGGAATGGGCCAAGAGCTAATAGAAGAAAGAGTGACCAGGGCTAACTATATACTAAAAATTGGGAGATGGTACCGCCACCTATTGGTTAATCCTAACAACTATTGGACTTAATACTAAGCATTAAGACAGTTAACCCAAAAAATGTAATAGACAGCACTATTTGGAATACTGACCATCTTAGATACAAAAGAATAATAGATAAAGTTGGACAGAATAAAGGGAAATTTTGGCCAACACAGACGAGTATTACCATTGTATTTAAGACGGCAGAAAATCCTAGCACCTAGAATGAGTAATAATTTAGAAACAGACTATGCAACGGAACACCTGCTAATAGAAAATTAGTGAACAGGGCAGACTATATTCTAAAAATTGGGGGATGGTACCGCCACCTATTGGTTAATCCTAACAACTATTGTACTTAATACTGAGCATTAAGACATAAAATATGAAATCCTAGTGAAAAGATATATAAAATTACAGCATAATAATGTTAACCCAAACAATGTAATAGACAGCACTATTTGGAATACTGACCATCTTAGATGCAAAAGAATAATAGATAAAGTTGGACAGAATAAAGGGAAATTCGGGCCAACACAGACGAGTATTACCATTGTACTATAGACGGCAGAAAATCCTAGCACCTAGAATGAGTAATAATTTAGAAACAGACTATGCAACGGAACACCTGCTAATAGAAAATTAGTGATCAGGGCTAACTATATACTAAAAATTGGGAGATGGTACCGCCAACATTCCTAGCAAATGAAGAATAAGAGGCTATAGGAGTTAACACTAATCACTAAGATATAAAATATGAAATCCTAGTGAAAAGATATATAAAATTACAGCCTATTAATGTTAACCCAAAAAATGTAATAGACAGCACTATTTGGAATACTGACCATCATAGATACAAAAGAATAATAGATAAAGTTGGACAGAATAAAGGGAAATTCTGGCCAACTCAGAAGAGTATTACCATTGTACTTAAGACGGCAGAAAATATTAGCGCCTAGAATGAGTAATAATTGAGAAACAAACTAAGGAATGGGCCAAGAGCTAATAGAAGAAAGAGTGACCAGGGCTAACTATATACTAAAAATTGGGGGATGGTACCGCCACCTATTGGTTAATCCTAACAACTATTGGACTTAATACTAAGCATTAAGACATAAAATATGAAATCCTAGTGAAAAGATATATAAAATTACAGCATAATAATGTTAACCCAAAAAATGTAATAGACAGCACTATTTTGAATACTGACCATCTTAGATACAAAAGAAAAATAGATAAAGTTGGACAGAATAAAGGGAAATTCTGGCCAACTCAGACAAGTATTACCATTGTACTTAAGACGGCAGAAAATCTTAGCACCTAGAATGAGTAATAATTTAGAAAGAGACTATGCAACGAAACACCTGCTAATAGAAAATTAGTGTACAGGGCTAACTATATTCTAAAAATTGGGAGAGAGTACCGCCACCTAGCAAATAAAGATTTATGGCCTTTTGGACTTAAAACTAATCACTAAGACATAAAATATGAAATTCTAGTCAAAAGATATATAAAATTACAGCCTATTAATATTAACCCAACAAATGTAATAGACAGTACTATTTGGAATACTGACCATCATAGATACAAAAGAATAATAGATAAAGTTGGACAGAATAAAGGGAAATTCTGGCCAACTCAGACAAGTATTACCATTGTACTTAAGACGGCAGAAAATCTTAGCACCTAGAATGAGTAATAATTTAGAAAGAGACTATGCAACGAAACACCTGCTAATAGAAAATTAGTGTACAGGGCTAACTATATTCTAAAAATTGGGAGAGAGTACCGCCACCTAGCAAATAAAGATTTATGGCCTTTTGGACTTAAAACTAATCACTAAGATATAAAATATGAAATCCTAGTGAAAAGATATATAAAATTACAGCATAATAATGTTAACCCAAAAAATGTAATAGACAGCACTATTTGGAATACTGACCATCTTAGATGCAAAAGAATAATAGATAAAGTTGGACAGAATAAAGGGAAATTCTGACCAACACAGACGAGTATTACCATTGTACTAAAGACGGCAGAAAATCCTAGCACCTAGAATGAGTAATAATTTAGAAACAGACTATGCAATGGAACACCTGCTAATAGAAAATTAGTGATCAGGGCTAACTATATACTAAAAATTGGGAGATGGTACCGCCACCATTCCTAGCAAATGAAGAATAAGAGACTATTGGAGTTAACACTAATCACTGAAATATAAAATATGAAATCCTAGTGAAAAGATATATAAAATTACAGCCTATTAATGTTAACCCAAAAAATGTAATAGACAGCACTATTTGGAATACTGACCATCATAGATACAAAAGAATAATAGATAAACTTGGACAGAATAAAGGGAAATTCTGGCCAACTCAGAAGAGTATTACTATTGTACTTAAGACGGCAGAAAATCTTAGCACCTAGAATGAGTAATAATTGAGAAACAGACTATGGAATGGGCCAAGAACTAATAGAAGAAAGAGTGACCAGGGAAGACTATATTCTAAAAATTGGGGGATGGTACCGCCACCTATTGGTTAATCATAACAACTATTGGACTTAATACTAAGCATTAAGACATAAAATATGAAATCCTAGTGAAAAGATATATAAAATTACAGCATAAAAATGTTAACCCAAAAAATGTAATAGACAGCACTATTTTGAATACTGACCATCTTAGATACAAAAGAAAAATAGATAAAGTTGGACAGAATAAGGGAAATTCTGGCCAACTCAGACAAGTATTACCATTGTACTTAAGACGGCAGAAAATCTTAGCACCTAGAATGAGTAATAATTTAGAAAGAGACTATGCAACGAAACATCTGCTAATAGAAAATTAGTGATCAGGGCTAACTATATACTAAAAATTGGGAGATGGTACCGCCACCATTCCTAGCAAATAAAGAATAAGAGGCTCTTGGAGTTAACACTAATCACTAAGATATAAAATATGAAATCCTAGTGAAAAGATATATAAAATTACAGCCTATTAATGTTAACCCGAAAAATGTAATAGACAGCACTATTCGGAATACTGACCATCATAGATACAAAAGAATAATAGATAAAGTTGGACAGAATAAAGGGAAATTCTGGCCAACACAGAAGAGTATTACCATTGTACTTAAGACGGCAGAAAATCTTAGCACCTAGAATGAGTAATAATTGAGAAACAAACTAAGGAATGGGCCAAGAGCTAATAGAAGAAAGAGTGACCAGGGCTAACTATATACTAAAAATTGGGAGATGGTACCGCCACCTATTGGTTAATCCTAACAACTATTGGACTTAATACTAAGCATTAAGACAGTTAACCCAAAAAATGTAATAGACAGCACTATTTTGAATACTGACCATCTTAGATACAAAAGAAAAATAGATAAAGTTGGACAGAATAAGGGAAATTCTGGCCAACTCAGACAAGTATTACCATTGTACTTAAGACGGCAGAAAATCTTAGCACCTAGAATGAGTAATAATTTAGAAAGAGACTATGCAACGAAACATCTGCTAATAGAAAATTAGTGATCAGGGCTAACTATATACTAAAAATTGGGAGATGGTACCGCCACCATTCCTAGCAAATGAAGAATATGAGGCTATTGGAGTTAACACTAATCACTAAGATATAAAATATGAAATCCTAGTGAGAAGATATATAAAATTACAGCATAATAATGTTAACCCAAAAAATGTAATAGACAGCACTATTTTGAATACTGACCATCTTAGATACAAAAGAATAATAGATAAAGTTGGACAGAATAAAGGGAAATTTTGGCCAACACAGACGAGTATTACCATTGTATTTAAGACGGCAGAAAATCTTAGCACCTAGAATGAGTAATAATTGAGAAACAAACTAAGGAATGGGCCAAGAGCTTATAGAAGAAAGAGTGACCAGGGCTAACTATATTCCAAAAATTGGGAGAGTGTACCGCCACCAAGCAAATGAAGAATAAAGGCCTATTGGACTTAACACTAATCATTAAGACATAAAATATGAAATCCTAGTGAAAAGATATATAAAATTACAGCCTATTAATGTTAATCCAACAAATGTAACTGACAGGACTATTTGGAATACTGACCATCTTAGAAACAAAAGAATAATAGATAAAGTTGGACAGAATAAAGGGAAATTCTTGCTAACTCAGACGAGTATTACCATTGTACTAAAGACGGCAGAAAATCCTAGCACCTAGAACGAGTAATAATTGAGAAACAGACTATGGAATGGGCCAAGAGCTAAAAGAAGAAAGAGTGACCAGGGCAGACTATATTCTAAAAATTATTGGAAGGTACCGCCACCTATTGGTTAATCCTAACACCTATTATACATAATACTAAGCATTAAGACATAAAATATGAAATCCTAGTGAAAAGATATATAAAATTACAGCCTATTAATGTTAATCCAACAAATGTAACTGACAGGACTATTTGGATGGAATACTGACCATCTTAGAAACAAAAGAATAATAGATAAAGTTGGACAGAATAAAGGGAAATTCTTGCTAACTCAGACGAGTATTACCATTGTACTTAAGACGGCAGAAAATCCTAGCACCTAGAACGAGTAATAATTGAGAAACAGACTATGGAATGGGCCAAGAGCTAATAGAAGAAAGAGTGACCAGGGCAGACTATATTCTAAAAATTATGGGATGTTACAGCCACCTATTGGTTAATCCTCACACCTATTATACATAATACTAAGCATTAAGACATAAAATATGAAATCCAAGTGAAAAGATACATAACATTACAGCCTATTAATGTTAATCCAACAAATGTAACAGACAGCACTATTTGGAATACTGACCATCATAGATACAAAAGAATAATAGATAAAGTTTGACAGAATAAAGGGAAATTCTGGCCAACTCAGACGAGTATTACCATTGTACTTAAGACGGCAGAAAATCCTAGCTCCTAGAATGACTAATAATTTAGAAAGAGACTATGCAACGAAACACCTGCTAATAGAAATTAGTGTACAGGGCTAACTATATTCTAAAAATTGGGAGAGTGTACCGCCACCAAGCAAATGAAGAATAATGGCCTATTGGACTTAACACTTATCACTAAGACATAAGATATGAAATCCTAGTGAAAAGATATATAAAATTACAGCATATTGATGTAAACCCAACAAATGTAACAGACAGCACTATTTGGAATACTGACCATCTTAGATACGAAAGAATAATAGATAAAGTTGGACAGAATAAAAAGAAATTCTTGCTAACTCAGACAAGTATTACTTAGTAGTAGTACTGTACTTAAGACGACAGAAAATCCTAGCACCTAGAACGAGTAATAATTGAGAAACAGACTATGAAATGGGCCAAGAGCTAATAGAAGAAAGAGTGACCAGGGCAGACTATATTCTAAAAATTATGGGATGGTACCCCCACCTATTGGTTAATCCTAACACCTATTATACTTAATACTGAGCATTAAGACATACAATATGAAATCCTAGTGAAAATATATATAAAATTACAGCCTATTAATGTTAATCCAACAAATGTAACTGACAGGACTATTTGGAATACTGACCATCTTAGAAACAAAAGAATAATAGATAAAGTTGGACAGAATAAAGGGAAATTCTTACTAACTCAGACGAGTATTACCATTGTACTTAAGACGGCAGAAAATCCTAGCACCTAGAACCAGTAATAATTGAGAAACAGACTATGAAATGGGCCAAGAGCTAATAGAAGAAAGAGTGACCAGGGCAGACTATATTCTAAAAATTATGGGATGGTACCGCCACCTATTGGTTAATCCTAACACCTATTATACTTAATACTGAGCATTAAGACATACAATATGAAATCCTAGTGAAAAGATATATAAAATTACAGCCTATTAATGTTAATCCAACAAATGTAACTGACAGGACTATTTGGATGGAATACTGACCATCTTAGAAACAAAAGAATAATAGATAAAGTTGGACAGAATAAAGGGAAATTCTTGCTAACTCAGACGAGTATAACTATTGTACTAAAGACGGCAGAAAATCCTAGCACCTAGAACGAGTAATAATTGAGAAACAGACTATGGAATGGGCCAAGAGCTAATAGAAGAAAGAGTGACCAGGGCAGACTATATTCTAAAAATTATGGGATGGTACCGCCACCTATTGGTTAATCTTAACGCCTATTATACTTACTACTGAGCATTAAGACATAAAATATGAAATCCTAGTGAAAAGATATATAAAATTACAGCCTATTAATGTTAACCCAACAAATGTAACTGACAGGACTATTTGGAATACTGACCATCTTAGAAACAAAAGAATAATAGATAAAGTTGGACAGAATAAAGGGAAATTCTGGCCAACTCAGACGAGTATTAACATTGTACTTAAGACGGCAGAAAATCCTAACTCCTAGAATGACTAATAATTTAGAAAGAGACTATGCAACGAAACACCTGCTAATAGAAAATTAGTGAACAGGGCTAACTATATTCTAAAAATTGGGAGAGAGTACCGCCACCTAGCAAATGAAGAATAATGGCCTATTAGACTTAACACTAATCACTAAGACATAAGATATGAAATCCTAGTGAAAAGATATATAAAATTACAGCATATTAATGTAAACCCAACAAATGTAACAGACAGCACTATTTGGAATACTGACCATCTTAGATACGAAAGAATAATAGATAAAGTTGGACAGAATAAAAAGAAATTCTTGCTAACTCAGACAAGTATTACCATTGTACTTAAGACGGCAGAAAATCCTAGCACCTAGAACGAGTAATAATTGAGAAACAGACTATGAAATGGGCCAAGAGCTAATAGAAGAAAGAGTGACCAGGGCAGACTATATTCTAAAAATTATGGGATGGTACCGCCACCTATTGGTTAATCCTAACAACTATTATACATAATACTGAGCATTAAGACATAAAATATGAAATCCTAGTGAAAAGATATATAAAATTACAGCATATTAATGTTAACCCAACAAATGTATATAAAATTACAGCATATTAATGTTAACCCAACAAATGTAACTGACAGGACTATTTGGAATACTGACCATCTTAGAAACAAAAGAATAATAGATAAAGTTGGACACAATATAGGGAAATTCTGGCCTACTCAGACGAGTATTACCATTGCACTTAAGACGGCAGAAAATCCTAACTCCTAGAATGACTAATAATTTAGAAAGAGACTATGGAATGGGCCAAGAGCTAATAGAAGAAAGAGTGACCAGGGCAGACTATATCCTAAAAATTATGGGATGGTACCGCCACCTATTGGTTAATCCTAACACCTATTATACTTAATACTGAGCATAAGGACATAAAATATGAAATCCTAGTGAAAAGATATATAAAATTACAGCCTATTAAACTTAATTCAACAAATGTAACTGACAGCACTATTTGGAATACTGACCATCTTAGATGCGAAAGAATAATAGATAAAGTTGGACAGAATAAAGGGAAATTCTTGCTAACTCAGACGAGTATTACCATTGTACTTAAGACGGCAGAAAATCCTAGCTCTTAGAAAGAGTAATAATTGAGAAACAGACTATGGAATGGGCCAAGAGCTATTAGAAGAAAGAGTGACCAGGGCAGACTATATTCTAAAAATTATTGGAAGGTACCGCCACCTATTGGTTAATCCTAACACCTATTATACTTAATACTAAGCATTAAGACATAAAATATGAAATCCTAGTGAAAAGATATATAAAATTACAGCCTATTAATGTTAATCCAACAAATGTAACTGACAGGACTATTTGGATGGAATACTGACCATCTTAGAAACAAAAGAATAATAGATAAAGTTGGACAGAATAAAGGGAAATTCTTGCTAACTCAGACGAGTATTACCATTGTACTTAAGACGGCAGAAAATCCTAGCACCTAGAACGAGTAATAATTTAGAAAGAGACTATGCAACGAAACACCTGCTAATAGAAATTAGTGAACAGGGCTAACTATATTCTAAAAATTGGGAGAGAGTACCGCCACCAAGCAAATGAAGAATAAAGGCCTATTGGACTTAACACTAATCATTAAGACATAAAATATGAAATCCTAGTGAAAAGATATATAAAATTACAGCCTATTAATGTTAATCCAACAAATGTAACTGACAGGACTATTTGGAATACTGACCATCTTAGAAACAAAAGAATAATAGATAAAGTTGGACAGAATAAAGGGAAATTCTTGCTAACTCAGACGAGTATTACCATTGTACCTAAGACGGCAGAAAATCCTAGCACTTAGAAAGAGTAATAATTGAGAAACAGACTATGGAATGGGCCAAGAGCTAAAAGAAGAAAGAGTGATCAGGGCAGACTATATTCTAAAAATTATTGGAAGGTACCGCCACCTATTGGTTAATCCTAACACCTATTATACTTAATACTAAGCATTAAGACATAAAATATGAAATCCTAGTGAAAAGATATATAAAATTACAGCCTATTAATGTTAATCCAACAAATGTAACTGACAGGACTATTTGGATGGAATACTGACCATCTTAGAAACAAAAGAATAATAGATAAAGTTGGACAGAATAAAGGGAAATTCTTGCTAACTCAGACGAGTATTACCATTGTACTTAAGACGGCAGAAAATCCTAGCACCTAGAACGAGTAATAATTGAGAAACAGACTATGGAATGGGCCAAGAGCTAATAGAAGAAAGAGTGACCAGGGCAGACTATATTCTAAAAATTATGGGATGTTACAGCCACCTATTGGTTAATCCTCACACCTATTATACATAATACTAAGCATTAAGACATAAAATATGAAATCCAAGTGAAAAGATACATAACATTACAGCCTATTAATGTTAATCCAACAAATGTAACAGACAGCACTATTTGGAAAACTGACCATCATAGATACAAAAGAATAATAGATAAAGTTTGACAGAATAAAGGGAAATTCTGGCCAACTCAGACGAGTATTACCATTGTACTTAAGACGGCAGAAAATCCTAGCTCCTAGAATGACTAATAATTTAGAAAGAGACTATGCAACGAAACACCTGCTAATAGAAATTAGTGTACAGGGCTAACTATATTCTAAAAATTGGGAGAGTGTACCGCCACCAAGCAAATGAAGAATAATGGCCTATTGGACTTAACACTTATCACTAAGACATAAGATATGAAATCCTAGTGAAAAGATATATACAATTACAGCATATTAATGTAAACCCAACAAATGTAACTGACAGGACTATTTGGAATACTGACCATCTTAGAAACAAAAGAATAATAGATAAAGTTGGACAGAATAAAGGGAAATTCTTGCTAACTCAGACGAGTATTACCATTGTACCTAAGACGGCAGAAAATCCTAGCACTTAGAAAGAGTAATAATTGAGAAACAGACTATGGAATGGGCCAAGAGCTAAAAGAAGAAAGAGTGACCAGGGCAGACTATATTCTAAAAATTATTGGAAGGTACCGCCACCTATTGGTTAATCCTAACACCTATTATACTTAATACTAAGCATTAAGACATAAAATATGAAATCCTAGTGAAAAGATATATAAAATTACAGCCTATTAATGTTAATCCAACAAATGTAACTGACAGGACTATTTGGATGGAATACTGACCATCTTAGAAACAAAAGAATAATAGATAAAGTTGGACAGAATAAAGGGAAATTCTTGCTAACTCAGACGAGTATTACCATTGTACTTAAGACGGCAGAAAATCCTAGCTCCTAGTATGACTAATAATTTAGAAAGAGACTATGCAACGAAACACCTGCTAATAGAAATTAGTGTACAGGGCTAACTATATTCTAAAAATTGGGAGAGTGTACCGCCACCAAGCAAATGAAGAATAATGGCCTATTGGACTTAACACTTATCACTAAGACATAAGATATGAAATCCTAGTGAAAAGATATATAAAATTACAGCATATTAATGTAAACCCAACAAATGTAAAAGACAGCACTATTTGGAATACTGACCATCTTAGATACGAAAGAATAATAGATAAAGTTGGACAGAATAAAAAGAAATTCTAGCTAACTCAGACAAGTATTACTTAGTAGTAGTACTGTACTTAAGACGACAGAAAATCCTAGCACCTAGAACGAGTAATAATTGAGAAACAGACTATGAAATGGGCCAAGAGCTAATAGAAGAAAGAGTGACCAGGGCAGACTATATTCTAAAAATTATGGGATGGTACCGCCACCTATTGGTTAATCCTAACACCTATTATACTTAATACTGAGCATTAAGACATACAATATGAAATCCTAGTGAAAAGATATATAAAATTACAGCCTATTAATGTTAATCCAACAAATGTAACTGACAGGACTATTTGGAATACTGACCATCTTAGAAACAAAAGAATAATAGATAAAGTTGGACAGAATAAAGGGAAATTCTTACTAACTCAGACGAGTATTACCATTGTACTTAAGACGGCAGAAAATCCTAGCACCTAGAACGAGTAATAATTGAGAAACAGACTATGGAATGGGCCAAGAGCTAATAGAAGAAAGAGTGACCAGGGCAGACTATATTCTAAAAATTATAGGATGTTACAGCCACCTATTGGTTAATCCTCACACCTATTATACATAATACTAAGCATTAAGACATAAAATATGAAATCCAAGTGAAAAGATACATAACATTACAGCCTATTAATGTTAATCCAACAAATGTAACTGACAGGACTATTTAGAATACTGACCATCTTAGAAACAAAAGAATAATAGATAAAGTTGGACAGAATAAAGGGAAATTCTTGCTAACTCAGACGAGTATTACCATTGTACTTAAGACGGCAGAAAATCCTAGCACCTAGAACGAGTAATAATTGAGAAACAGACTATGGAATGGGCCAAGAGCGAATAGAAGAAAGAGTGACCAGGGCAGACTATATTCTAAAAATTATGGGATGTTACAGCCACCTATTGGTTAATCCTCACACCTATTATACATAATACTAAGCATTAAGACATAAAATATGAAATCCAAGTGAAAAGATACATAACATTACAGCCTATTAATGTTAATCCAACAAATGTAACAGACAGCACTATTTGGAATACTGACCATCATAGATACAAAAGAATAATAGATAAAGTTTGACAGAATAAAGGGAAATTCTGGCCAACTCAGACAAGTATTACCATTGTACTTAAGACGACAGAAAATCCTAGCACCTAGAACGAGTAATAATTGAGAAACAGACTATGAAATGGGCCAAGAGCTAATAGAAGAAAGAGTGACCAGGGCAGACTATATTCTAAAAATTATGGGATGGTACCGCCACCTATTGGTTAATCCTAACACCTATTATACTTAATACTGAGCATTAAGACATACAATATGAAATCCTAGTGAAAAGATATATAAAATTACAGCCTATTAATGTTAATCCAACAAATGTAACTGACAGGACTATTTGGAATACTGACCATCTTAGAAACAAAAGAATAATAGATAAAGTTGGACAGAATAAAGGGAAATTCTTACTAACTCAGACGAGTATTACCATTGTACTTAAGACGGCAGAAAATCCTAGCACCTAGAACGAGTAATAATTGAGAAACAGACTATGGAATGGGCCAAGAGCTAATAGAAGAAAGAGTGACCAGGGCAGACTATATTCTAAAAATTATAGGATGTTACAGCCACCTATTGGTTAATCCTCACACCTATTATACATAATACTAAGCATTAAGACATAAAATATGAAATCCAAGTGAAAAGATACATAACATTACAGCCTATTAATGTTAATCCAACAAATGTAACTGACAGGACTATTTAGAATACTGACCATCTTAGAAACAAAAGAATAATAGATAAAGTTGGACAGAATAAAGGGAAATTCTTGCTAACTCAGACGAGTATTACCATTGTACTTAAGACGGCAGAAAATCCTAGCACCTAGAACGAGTAATAATTGAGAAACAGACTATGGAATGGGCCAAGAGCGAATAGAAGAAAGAGTGACCAGGGCAGACTATATTCTAAAAATTATGGGATGTTACAGCCACCTATTGGTTAATCCTCACACCTATTATACATAATACTAAGCATTAAGACATAAAATATGAAATCCAAGTGAAAAGATACATAACATTACAGCCTATTAATGTTAATCCAACAAATGTAACAGACAGCACTATTTGGAATACTGACCATCATAGATACAAAAGAATAATAGATAAAGTTTGACAGAATAAAGGGAAATTCTGGCCAACTCAGACAAGTATTACCATTGTACTTAAGACGACAGAAAATCCTAGCACCTAGAACGAGTAATAATTGAGAAACAGACTATGAAATGGGCCAAGAGCTAATAGAAGAAAGAGTGACCAGGGCAGACTATATTCTAAAAATTATGGGATGGTACCGCCACCTATTGGTTAATCCTAACACCTATTATACTTAATACTGAGCATTAAGACATACAATATGAAATCCTAGTGAAAAGATATATAAAATTACAGCCTATTAATGTTAATCCAACAAATGTAACTGACAGGACTATTTGGATGGAATACTGACCATCTTAGAAACAAAAGAATAATAGATAAAGTTGGACAGAATAAAGGGAAATTCTTGCTAACTCAGACGAGTATTACCATTGTACTAATGACGGCAGAAAATCCTAGCACCTAGAACGAGTAATAATTGAGAAACAGACTATGGAATGGGCCAAGAGCTAATAGAAGAAAGAGTGACCAGGGCAGACTATATTCTAAAAATTATGGGATGGTACCGCCACCTATTGGTTAATCTTAACGCCTATTATACTTACTACTGAGCATTAAGACATAAAATATGAAATCCTAGTGAAAAGATATATAAAATTACAGCCTATTAATGTTAATCCAACAAATGTAACTGACAGGACTATTTGGAATACTGACCATCTTAGAAACAAAAGAATAATAGATAAAGTTGGACAGAATAAAGGGAAATTCTGGCCAACTCAGACGAGTATTAACATTGTACTTAAGACGGCAGAAAATCCTAACTCCTAGAATGACTAATAATTTAGAAAGAGACTATGCAACGAAACACCTGCTAATAGAAAATTAGTGAACAGGGCTAACTATATTCTAAAAATTGGGAGAGAGTACCGCCACCTAGCAAATGAAGAATAATGGCCTATTAGACTTAACACTAATCACTAAGACATAAGATATGAAATCCTAGAAAAAAGATATATAAAATTACAGCATATTAATGTTAACCCAACAAATGTAACAGACAGCACTATTTGGAATACTGACCATCTTAGATGCGAAAGAATAATAGATAAAGTTGGACAGAATAAAGGGAAATTCTTGCTAACTCAGACGAGTATTACCATTGTACTTAAGACGGCAGAAAATCCTAGCTCTTAGAAAGAGTAATAATTGAGAAACAGACTATGGAATGGGCCAAGAGCTAATAGAAGAAAGAGTGACCAGGGCAGACTATATTCTAAAAATTATGGGATGGTACCGCCACCTATTGGTTAATCCTAACACCTATTATACTTAATACTGAGCATAAGGACATAAAATATGAAATCCTAGTGAAAAGATATATAAAATTACAGCCTATTAAAGTTAATCCAACAAATGTAACTGACAGCACTATTTGGAATACTGACCATCTTAGAAACAAAAGAATAATAGATAAAGTTGGACAGAATAAAGGGAAATTCTGGCCAACTCAGAAGAGTATTACCATTGTACTTAAGACGGCAGAAAATCCTAACTCCTAGAATGACTAATAATTTAGAAAGAGACTATGCAACGAAACACCTGCTAATAGAAATTAGTGTACAGGGCTAACTATATTCTAAAAATTGGGAGAGTGTACCGCTACCAAGCAAATGAAGAATAATGGCCTATTGGACTTAACACTAATCACTAAGACATAAGATATGAAATCCTAGTGAAAAGATATATAAAATTACAGCATATTAATGTTAACCCAACAAATGTAACAGACAGCGCTATTTGGAATACTGACCATCTTAGATACGAAAGAATAATAGATAAAGTTGGACAGAATAAAGGGAAATTCTTGCTAACTCAGACGAGTATTACCATTGTACTTAAGACGGCAGAAAATCCTAGCACCTAGAACGAGTAATAATTGAGAAACAGACTATGAAATGAGCCAAGAGCTAATAGAAGAAAGAGTGACCAGGGCAGACTATATTCTAAAAATTATGGGATGGTACCGCCACCTATTGGTTAAACCTAACACCTATTATACTTAATACTGAGCATTAAGACATAAAATATGAAATCCTAGTGAAAAGATATATAAAATTACAGCCTATTAATGTTAATCCAACAAATGTAACTGACAGGACTATTTGGAATACTGACCATCTTAGAAACAAAAGAATAATAGATAAAGTTGGACAGAATATAGGGAAATTCTGGCCAACTCAGACGAGTATTACCATTGCACTTAAGACGGCAGAAAATCCTAACTCCTAGAATGACTAATAATTTAGAAAGAGACTATGCAACGAAACACCTTCTAATAGAAAATTAGTGAACAGGGCTAACTATATTCTAAAAATTGGGAGAGAGTACCGCCACCTAGCAAATGAAGAATAATGGCCTATTGGACTTAACACTAATCACTAAGACATAAGATATGAAATCCTAGTGAAAAGATATATAAAATTACAGCATATTAATGTTAACCCAACAAATGTAACAGACAGCGCTATTTGGAATACTGACCATCTTAGATACGAAAGAATAATAGATAAAGTTGGACAGAATAAAGGGAAATTCTTGCTAACTCAGACGAGTATTACCATTGTACTTAAGACGGCAGAAAATCCTAGCACCTAGAACGAGTAATAATTTAGAAAGAGACTATGCAACGAAACACCTGCTAATAGAAAATTAGTGAACAGGGCTAACTATATTCT